>OX123181.2:34983046-35583046 GCA_944739405.2 Euclidia mi | reverse complement strand
GATTTAAATTCCACTGCTGAATCTAAAATTAAAGAAAATATTTATTACACTATACTATTTTATTTTTTTTCATTTTATTTATTCAGGACAACAAACAATTGTACACGGTGCTCAATATAAGTGCTTATAACTAAAAAACAAAAACATTTGTATGTGCACAACCAACATCGCTGTCCGCAACATCAATATTAATATGAGTAGTAATAAGAACGTTTTACATAATACTCTTTTTGGCATAAAAAATCCTTAATTAAATTAATTAATTACATGTAATGACTGAGCAACAAACAAAGTTCAGTATCAACCATTATCATCATCAATTTCCTTGAGTTTCTCAACCACGCTTCTCTTCAATTGTCCCGGAGACAGTAAAAACAAATCAATATCTGTAAAATATTTATTATAAAGCTTCATTAAGCGGCAAAGTGGAGCTCGCTCGCCCGCATTCGTTCTGCACATCCTGGGTGCAAAAAGGCTCCAGTTATGTGCAGCGCGTATACGGTGTGAACTGCTAGGTATTCTAATTTGTACTTGATTCATAAGTTTATTGCAGTCGTATTTACTACGACAAATGTTATAAATCACTGATAAGTCCAAAAGCCATCGTCTCTTTGTGAGTGTCATTAAAGAGAATCTAAACAGGTTTTCGTAGTAACTACTTCTTTGACTAAAACATCTATAATTGACAGCATGCAGATATTTACGCTGTACAGCTTCTACCTGATGAATATATTTTGAGTAATAAGGATTCCACACAACAGTGGCGTATTCTAATTGTGATCTAATGAGTGACTTATAAAGAAGCAAGTATGATGCTGGCCTTTTCAACGGTACACAAGTGCGCATGACAAATCCAAACATTTGAAAAGCCTTATTTACTACCCAGTTAACATGAACATCAAGATAGAGTTTCGAGTCAAGTTGAATTCCAAGATCTCTAATTGACATTAATTTTTCAAGTGCATTGTCACAGAGGAGGTAGGTTTGATTAAATGTATTAATTTTTTTTTGTGAAGGTTATTGACTTACACTTATTAATATAATATTTTCTTGGGTTTACGCGAATGTTACACATTGAAATTAAACTACAGTTTACGGATTTTATCGCGTTATATTGGTTTCACTGGTTATTTGTTATTACATTTAAACCGAAAGATCTAGAAACTACATTTATATTATTAGCCGACGTTTCGAATTCTTTACAGGATTCGTGTTCACGGCAGACTGAGGTGATATTTGTCTTTGTCTTGAATTTATAAGTTATCTCAAAGTACCTGAACATTTTTCAACTATTGGTGTTACTATCTACGCAGAATGTGCTCACTGTGTCTTGATGCCTTCTGGTGACTTTGTCCCTCTTGGGTTTCATTAGCCTGATAACAGGGTCCCAAGCTGGAGGAACATTCCAACCATCTTCCCTATTGAAATTAGGATGTTTATTAATTTCAATAGCTTCACGTATCATTCTTGGAATAAAGCGGTGTTATTTTGCGAGTATCTGTGGTTTATCAAATCGCAGGTAATGGTTGGTTCCTTGTTCTACATGTTCACACACAGCAGACTTCGTCGAGCGTTTGTGTTTAATGTCAGCTATATGTTCCTTTAGTCGAATGCCTATGCTTCTCTTGGTTTGTCCAATGTATGAGAGCCCACACTCACAGTCTATCTTGTAAACCCCGGCCTCTTGTAAGGGTAACTGACTCTTGACAGATGGTAATAATTGGCTTATCTTCGTTGGCGGCTTGTAGAATGTTTTGATTGAAGCTCGCTTCAAGATGTAGCCAATCTTGTCGGTCACGCCCTTGATGTATGGGAGGACAGCAGGTTGTCTCTCTACTGTGGCTGGCTTGTTCTTCGGGGATCTGTGACGTTGGCGCGGCGGTCGGAGCTTGTTGTCTTGCAGAACTTGCTTGACATGTTCCTCCAGCTTGGGACCCTGTTATCAGGCTAATGAAACCCAAGAAGGACAAAGTCACCAGAAGACATCAAGACACAGTGAGCACATTCTGCGTAGATAGTAACACCAATAGTTGAAAAATGTTCAGGTACTTTGAGATAACTTATAAATTCAAGACAAAGACAAATATCACCTCAGTCTGCCGTGAACACGAATCCTGTAAAGAATTCGAAACGTCGGCTAGTAATAAAAATGTAGTTTCTAGATCTTTCGGTTTAAATGTAATAACAAATAACCAGTGAAACCAATATAACGCGATAAAATCCGTAAACTGTAGTTTAATTTCAATACACTTATTAATGTTTAATTGCAATTTATTGTTGGAGCAGTAGTTAGTCAATCTTCCTGTAATTTATCACAGTCACTTCGCAACTTGATTTCACGATAGATTTTTAAATCGTCCGCATACAAGAGATAATGAGAATGTTTAATGCAACTACCAATGTCATTTATAAATAAGACGAAGAGCAATGGACCCAAAATTGAGCCTTGGACAACACCTGA
This sequence comes from Euclidia mi, assembly GCA_944739405.2. Taxonomy (NCBI): domain Eukaryota; kingdom Metazoa; phylum Arthropoda; class Insecta; order Lepidoptera; family Erebidae; genus Euclidia; species Euclidia mi. The sequence continues at coordinate 35,580,585 of OX123181.2, read as the reverse complement.
ACTGATTTGTATTTCATTAGAATAGAAACCATTCAGTGCAACCCTTTGTGTTCTGTTAACTAAATACGACTCGAGCCAACGCATCAAGTTGCCACGTATACCATTATATGCTATCTTCTTTAAAAGTATGCAATGATCCACTTTATCAAATGCCTTACAAAAGTCGGTGTATACCACATCCACCTGCAAACAACTATCCATAGTTTCAAACAGATAATTTGTATAAAGCAATAAGTTGGTTACAGTAGACCGGCCTTTAACAAAGCCATGCTGAACTGGACTAATATATCTGTTTAGATGTGAATAAATTTCTTTATGTAATAAACGTTCGAGAGTCTTTGCCATTGTTGAGAGCGAGGAAATGGGACGGTAGTTGGTAACATCTGACTTGCACCCACTCTTATACACAGGCATTACATTAGCAGTCTTCCAAACCTGTGGCATTATGCCACTTGCCAGACTATTATTATATATAATAAACAATGGAAGACGGATCGTCTCCACGGTGTGCTTTAAGAAAAAAGGAGGTATAGCGTCTGGACCCGCGCCTTTATTTACGTCCAAAGACATAAGCTCTTTTATTATCATGTCTTTGATTATGTGTAAATCAGAAATGATTGTATCAACAAATCCAGATACCGGCAAAGTTTCATAGTCTAAGTTTATGGGGTTGCTTTTTACATATACGGAACTAAAATAATTCGAAAACAAATTACAAATCTCAGATAGATTATCTGATGTCATATTGTTATATTTCATTTCACTGGGGAATCCATCTTTGTTTTTGTGACTTTTTATAAATGACCAAACGGCCTTGACATCCTTTTTTAAACCTTCCTCTATCGAATCAATGTAAGTTCTATAACACTCGGAACTCACCGACTTAAATCTATCGCGCAAACATGAGAATGTTTCATAATCTGAAGTGTTCCCATATTTTTTCCATTTAACCCAAGCTTTCTGTTTATTTTTAAAAATATGTATAAGCGATCTAGAAAACCATATAGGGTATTTACTACTTTTTACAGGTCGGCGAGGTACACATGATTTAATAATATCATATATTTTGCTATAAAAAACTGTAGCAGCTGCATCTACTGACAAATTTGCTAAAACATTGTTCCAATTCACACTAGAAATTTCTTCATTAATCTTATTATAATCACCTTCTAAAAATCTGTACCTCATATAACCAGAGCTGGTTTTTAAAGGGTTATATTGTAAATTGAAACTAAAATGGACACAAAAAGGCGGGTGTAAATTGTCTACGGGTACTAAATAATTATTTGGGGGTTCGCAGACACAATCGTCACTATTTGCTATACATAAGTCTAATATTCTATTCATATTATTACAAATAATATTGTATTGTTTACAATTTATGAGAGAACAGAAGTTAGAAAAATATGTGCCGATATGGCTGCAAGTAGAAGGTTCTGGAATAAAACTAACGGGCTGTATTCTTTCCATTCGATATGAGGCATATTAAAATCACCAATAATATACACTTTTTCAACATTTAACGACATAACCTCCGTTTGTATAGCATCAAAAAATGTTTTATACGAAAGAAAAGATTGACTAGGCGGAATGTATACGCCAATAATTACATGGTACTTACCTACAGTACGAGAGTGTGGTTTTGGACAACTTCCAGAAATAAATAAAAAAAGTCCTTCTGCTCAATCTCGCCCAACTCACTGAGATTGACGACCCGATGACGCAAACCGTCAGGTGCCAGCACATGTATGATGCCCTCTTTGGTCCAGCATTGAGAGACACCAAACTTCTGACGCGCAGCCATAAATGTGTCGTGTCGTGGCTTGGTCAAGAACTCCGATATCGTGACACCAGTGCCCTTGAACTTCGTTTTGCCATACCATATACTGTCACGTACAGAGAAGCTATTGAGCTTCAAAACTATGGGCCTAGGCTTGAGGTTGTTTGATGTACGCCCCATTCTGTGGCACCGCCGAATATCAGTAATAGATATATCACACTTGAGGTGCTGCTGACATACATCTACTACCACTTTGGCAGTATCCTCTTTGCTGCCCTCTGTGACACCGTGCATTAGCAACATTTTTCGCCAGATCTTCATCTCTATTGAGTCCACCGTTTGTGCAAGAACCTCAATCTGGTTCTGCAACCCATTCAGAGCCTCCATCATGAAGATCTTGAACGAGCTGTATTCAGAGGCCAATGCCGGCATGGTTGGAGTTCCCTGTGATTTGGGCAGCTCAGCTTCAAAGTCTGCCATCCGCTTCAGGAACATAATCTTTTAAATTGCTAACAGACTCTTGTAGTGCTTGAGACATATTATTGCAGTGAAATGTGTGATGACTTGGATTTTATTAATTCAGGAATGTGTCAACACTATACTGGCAGGTACTGTTTGTATTCAATTACATAATGTCATTAAAACTTATAATAAGATGATTTTACCATTTATTTTCAATTATTAAAAGTAGAGCTATTAACTTTAAATGTTAGTGCTACAACTACCCACATGTTAGTTTTTGTACATGTTAGGATTATAACATTTATAATATTTAAAATTTTTAATGATGATAAAAATGTCATAATTGAATGCAATTTTATTTATTTTTCAATAAACTTACTAAATAATAATAATATTCCTTTTAATTTCTAGCCTGAAATCAACGATCATAAATGAATACTCATCTTCCTTTTGTTATGTCATTTATATTAATATTAGTGTGCATAACGTTACATAATTTCGACAAAATTTCAGTACAACGTTATATTATACAGCATTTTTACTATTTTGATTATAGTGTCAAATTTAACAAATTTATTTAATTCATAGAATTGTCACTAGCATTGATAAAAAGTTGCCAACAATGGTTATATTGCTTTCGATTTTGTATCACATGAAATAATATTGCTAAAATTGGAACAGTATGGAATTCGAGGACAAACATTATCATAGATTGAATCATACCTAAACAACCGTTTACAAAGAGTAGACATGCCATATATAGGACATGATTCAGCCTTAACGATCAGTAGCTCGCCATTCAAAGTGAACAAATTCGGAGTACCACAACGCAGTCTATTAGACCCGCTATTATTCCTTTTATATATCAATGATTTACCTGACATAACACATTATAAAAGTATTCTAAATAAGTATTATTTGCAAATGACATTTCTATAATTTTGACATGCAACAATTTGACTTATCTTAGCGACCAAATAAATGAGACGATCCTTAGGGTGACAAAATGGTTAGAATGTAATAATCTGAATGTAAATTTAAGTAAGACTAATTATATATTATTTCAAAATATGCGATCAGTAGCTAAGAACCTTAATAATATAAGCATTTGTGAGAAAGATCTGATAACATTTTTGGGAATAACACTTGATAAGAACGTCAATTGGAAACCACACATTGATGCTACATGTACCAAAATAAATAAATTTGTTTATGTCTTAAGTAAGCTCAGGGACACCTCCACAAAAGAGCCTACCCTGTTAGCTTATCATGGTTATGTCAGTTCTGTGCTAAGATATGGCTTAATATTGTGGAGTAACACTCCAGAAGCTAAAAGATGTTTCATTACACAGAAACGATGCATAAGAGCCATAGTTGGGATTGCTCCAGATGAGTCATGCTTACCCCATTTTAAAAATTTAGGCATACTTACCTTATACTGTATGTACATCTTAGAGATATCAATCTTCGCCAAAACGCATCCAAACCTTTTTACCAAGGCAAAAGTTAAATATCCAAGAAACACTAGTAATCCTGATAGGCTGGTTCTAGATATGATTCCAAAAACAAGTCTGTATAAAAATAACTGTAATGCATCCAAATCTACAATAAACTACCAGATTGTTTCAAAGAATTGCCCTTAAATCGTTTTAAGAACCATGTTAAGAAATGGCTATTAGAGAAGGCATATTATTCCCTGAAAGAATTCTTTGAGACAAAATAAATATGCAATGAAAAGTTATAATTAATAATGTATAATGTACACATCGTAAAAAAAATCTTGTTGTAATTGTCGGAAAAATCCAACACAATTCTTATTTTTTATTAAATATATTACAATTTACTACCAATGATGACATTATTTTCTGTGTGTAAGACCAATTTATGAATGTAATAAAATGATAGTAATTGTATGCATTATACCTAATAAATTTCAAAATATATGACATTTCACATCCCACTTATTGGCTAAATAGAAGTTCAGAAATATTCTGTAACACCTGCATGTACTGTATTTAACGTGAAATAAATATCATTTCATTTCATTTCTTACCTTTATACTCATGCCTGCGGTAACTAGTGATACTAAGAGCTTCTAAATTAACAGTATTATGTTACAAAGAATCATCTTAACAATACTAATGTTGCTTTTTTGAGTTATTATATCGTCTACAGAGTATATTATGAGCACTCTTGGAAAAGGATTGGTGTTGTATCGATAAACTCTCTCTCTCGAGAGAGGCCCAGTTTGAGCTTAGCAAAGAAAATAATAAACCGGTCAAGTGCGAGTTGGACTCGCGCACCGCGGGTTCCGTACGTATCTGTAGGTATGTATAGGTAATTATTAAAAAAAAAAAGTGATGTAACTAAAATTTCAGGTTTTCGAATTTTTTCCTATGTGCTATAAAACGTTGCTTTATGCCAAATTTCAAGATTCTAGATCGACTGGAAGTACCTTTTAGGTTTGACTTGAGCATTTGATATGAATTTCAATTGTATACGGGGTTGTATAAGGGGTAGTTAGTACCCTTAAAATTATTATCTATCTATATCTATATCGTCACGCCTGTCTCCCATTGGGGTAGGCAGAGACTATTGAACGCCACATGCTTCGGTTCAAAGATACTTCTTTCGCTTCCTCGACATTCATTAACCTCATCATGCATGCGCGTCGGTTATGGGTACTTTTAATTTGGCCCTTTTTCAGTACGTCACCTATTTGGTCGGCGTACGTCCGCCTAGGGCGTCCCCTACCGACATTTCCATTCATTCTCGCACGATACACTCCTTTCGTATTCCTTCTTTCATCCATCCGTTCCAAATGTCCAAACCAACGCAACATTCCTTTTTCAACCTTTGTCACTACATCTTCTTTTAGACCACACTTCTCTCGTATCACACTGTTTTTCACTTTATCGATCAGCCTTACTCCGCACATACTCCTTAAAGCTCTCATCTCCACAGCATTGATTCTACTTTCATGCTTCTTCTGCCATACCCATGATTCACTACCATACATCAGTGTTGGCGCCAAAACTCCCTGCAGTATAGCAAGGCGAGCTTGGTTTGGGATAATATCATTGCTGATGATGGACTGTAAGGCGCCATTCACATAATTTCCTGCTTTCACTCTCCTTTCAATATCTCCCTCACATTTTCTATCTCTCGTAAACAAAGAACCTAAATATACAAACTCGTTCACTTGCTCCACTTTTTCATCTCCTATCATTACGTCACATTCAGTTACACTATCATCCCTCTCTATGACCATGACTTTGGTTTTGTTAACATTCACTTTCATACCTTTCTTCTTATACGCTTCATTCATCGTGGTGACCATCTGCTGCAAATCCAACGCTGACGATGCAAATAGAACCTGATCGTCAGCGTATAGCAGGGTCTTAAACACTGACCCACCCATTCTTAATCCACATTCAGACTCTTTCAGATCGGTCAAACAACTGTCCATGAACAGATTAAACAGCCAAGGAGATGCTACACATCCCTGTCTAACACCACGATCAATGTTAAACCAGTCCGTGTAGGCCCCGTTTATTCTGACACAGGCACTTGAATCCCTATATAAGGATTCAAGTGCCCGTATCAGACTGCTGCTCACTCCATACACAGAAAGTGTTGACCAAAGTTCATCCCTCACCACTCGATCGTAAGCCTTTTCCAGGTCAATAAAGGCGCAGAAAACCTTCTGATGTTTACTTAAGACTTTCTCTGCAATGCACCTTAAGGAAAAGACTTGATCCGTATATCCCATTCCCTTTCTGAATCTCGCTTGCACATCCCAAATTTTACTGTCCGTTTCAGAAATCACTCTTTCAATCAGTATCTTTGCATACAATTTGCCAACAACACTCAGGAGGCTGATACCGCGATAAATTAAAAATATTTTAATCATATGATGTATCAAAAAAATTACGGTTTTCGGACTTTTTCCTTTATCTCTACTATAAGACGTTGCTTCGTGCCAAATTTCAAGGTTCTGAGTTCACGGGAAGTGCCCTGTAGGTTTTAATTCCCTGCGAGTAGTTTCAAGTTTCAAAAATACGCTTAAATTGCTGTTTCTGTTGATTGCGTTGACATAGAAGTTTGATTTTATTATAGCTTAACGGTGTTATAGATCTGAGTATTTGATATGAATTTCAATTTAATAACTCTACGCGTTCATGAGAAAAGAGGTAGTAACTTTAATTTTTTTTAATGATTCTATTACATGATGTAACAAAAAATTTACATTTTTGGAAATTGTTCCTTAATTTGTGCTATAAGAAGTTGCCTTGTACCAAATTTCAAGATTTTAAATTCACGGGAAATACCCCGTAGGTTTTGATTTCTTTGTGAGTTTCGAAAATTTGCGAAAATTTGCGGCATAAACAGCTGTATCTTTCGATAGCATTGGTTTAGAAGTTTGATTTTGTTACAGCTTAAAGATATTATAGACTTCAGTATTTGATATGCTAGTTGTACCTTTAAAATGATGATTTTTTGTTTTATTATATGATGGAACTAAAAATTTACGGTTTTCGGAATTTTTCCTTTATCTGGGCTATAAGACATTGCTTCGTACCAAATTTCATGATTCTGAGTTCACGGTAAGTACCCTGTAGGTTTTGATTCCTTTGCGAGTAGTTGCGAGAAAATATGCTGTTTAAGGCGAGGATTTCCGAGCGCTCAAAGCTTTTGAGGCTCCCCTCTTCCCCAGTTCGCGAGTATAATTACGATCAATCGCGACGCGAGACGCGACGCACCTGCCGCCATATTATGTAGGCATAACACTTTCGCGCCACAGTATAGAAAATTGAAGCAGTATATCAATTGAAATATAAACTTACTTATCGAGTATAAATAATTTGCAAAGTTTTTGTTTTGAATAAACCTTTATGAAATTCGAAAGTAGTTTTACAAAATTGCTTTTGTTTATAGTGACAATAGTAATCAGTAGATAAATTATGAATATTATGTTTATTGTTAATTATAAAAAAACTTATGATCGCTCGCAATGCGAAAGTATCGCTTGTTCGATATCAATCTTAGGGTAAAGGATTAGATTAATATAAATTAATTAATTCGTTGCTACTGTCAGCAAAACAACGGCATAGAACCAATAATACACATAAAGGGTAAGATACTCATAGCTACTTTTAATCACCAATAATTACATTTTCTCATATTTATTTTAACTATGCAATCTCTAAGATACTACTCTGTCAAAAAAGTACCGGAAAAAGATCAATAATACACAAGATTCTTATTACAGGGCAATAGTTATAGCAATATATACTCATGCAAACACACGTGCATGCATAATAAAGGAGATCACCCAGCTCCATACAAATTTAGGCTATTCTAAAAGTGCCGGCCATCTATATATATGTACTAAATATATGTCAAAGGTGCCGGCCAACTAAAGTAAACTTATAGAATATTACGAAATAAACATTTTTATTACTACACTAAGGTTCTACGTGCAGTCTGTGAGATCATATTCCAGCTCAAAGAATCTATTCTGTTCCTAAAATAACTCCTAAGTAATTACTGTTATTTTTTTGCCTAAAATAACGTGCATGTTGCAATTTAAATGGCATCAGGTAATGACAGGTAGTAAGCCAAGAGCGAAATATCTGATTGATAAGCATTACTGCCTCACAGAAAGAGACGCTGACGTTCCAAGCCATCACGCACCAGACTATGGGCAGGGCAGGTAGCGAGGGTACGACTGTTAGACTACAGGCCCATGTCCAAAATGGATGGGTCATATGAACCACCAGGTGACGTATATAGGACGATATAAGAGCATAAAATAATAAGATTCAGCACTATGCCGTCACTTGTAAGCCGTCCAACTGAGTGCTGATGAGAATTCAAAAGTGCAGGTAGAGTGAGTACGCATTTCGGCCATATATTTTTGTACGGCATTATGACCTTCGATAGATCCATGATAAATAATAAGAAAGCGCGCAGTGCCGTAAAAAAATGGTGCGCTAGAAAGTCGGTAATTTTTTGGAAATTGACAGAAAATCAAACTCTCACCAGCACTCAGTTGGACAGCTTACAAGTGACGGCATAGTGCTGAATCTTATTATTTGATGCTCTTATATCGTCCTATATACGTCACCTGGTGGTTCATATGACCCATCCATTTTGGACATGGACCTGTAGTCTATGTAACAATTGCCGCGATCAGTTTACGGCCAATTCGAAAAATGACCAGTGAAAACTCCAGCGGAATAACAATTGCAGTAGGATGTATCCGATTAGGATTCTTCAATAAATAGTATATTATACCTAGGGCAAGAAATAAAGATGGGCAAAGCAAACCAAGTGAACAGGATTGATACACGTATCCATTTGGGTTGGGCTGCTTTCGATAAACTGGCATTTGCTTCTACGAAGCAACAAAAAGCAAGAATATTCAACCAGTGCGTCCTGCCAGTGCTCACCTACGGAGCCGAAACTTGGGTTACTACAGAGGCAGCGCTACAGAAACTTAAAGTTGTTCAAAGAACAATGGAGAGAAAACTGGCAGGAGTGACACTCAGAGATAGAAAGAAGAATAAATAGCTCCGAAAAGAAAGTCTAGTACCAGATGTTGCCAAAAGAGTAGCGGCCGGACATGTAGCCAGAAATCCCGAAACATGGTGCAAGCAAATATTAAAATGGCAACCATGCGATTGTAAATGACTAGCTGGAACGGCAAATGAGATGGAAAGAAGACATCATAAAGATAGCAGGCAGTAATTGGTTGAAGACTGCCCAAAACAGAACGGAAAGGAATTTTTTGTGGAGGTCTACACCAAAATGGTCGGAAAAGGCTTAAGATGGTGATGTTCACGGCGCTGGGACGCATAAGCGGGACATTCCGCCAACATTTGTAGCGCCTTTTCTTGGACAGGGTTGCGGCTGCTGTCACTATAGTGATATCCAGGTGTTTCCGACTGGCCTTTTCTCTACAAAAACCGGCCGAAACATTGGAAAGTGAGAACGTCGCGACGCAACATCTCTTCAACCACATGGTGCCATTCCTGTACATCATGCAAGACATCTGTACCTGACCGGACAGAGACATTCCTACTAAAGGTTTAGGCGATATTTTTATATTTGGTCAGGAGTAATTAAAAATATGTTTTTTACTTTTTGATGAGTCCACTGCATTTTAAGGCTCACGTATTTCACGTTAGGTTGAAAACGTAAAGTTGACTACCGTTACACCTCTTTGATTTACCACTTTTGTCAAAACAAAACTGCTCTACGGTACTTTGAGACATACATTCAAACCTAAATATTGTCTCAGAGAATACGCTTGTATCCTAAAATGTAATTAGCGATTGATTCGTTCCTTTATTAGATGTCAAACTGAAATACCTGATTTTTCTTCAAAAAACAATCAGCAATATTACTAATTACGGCTTTTTAAAAAACTTTTTGAATTCGACACGAAAACGCTGTAAACCATCATAGCGGTTAAGTGATATCACAAAGTACAAAACAAAACAATACGTGAATGAAGTCTGGTCTGATGCACCCACTTTTATTTTGTTATATTCGATTTGACAGGTAGAAACTTTTACTTTTTAGTTGTATTTACTACTAAAACGTCAACAACATGAATCGTGGACGTACTGTTTGACGTAATGCTCTCTGATTGGTGTTCACTGTCACAAGAATAAGTAAAAACATTATTTTTTAGTTTTAGAATCCTAAAAATTACATTAATCTTACCATTTTATAATAAATAATAAACTTCATTGACATCTTAAAATCATAATGGATCTATAGATACTACAATCAAACCGATTTATTCTTAGTGGACACAAGCCTATTGACTTAGAAGTTTGGTGTAATAGTTAAAATGTTTACAACAGTGTGTTCTATTAAAATAACACAATTTATTGATTGGCCGGCAAAATAAAAATTAGCCCAATTTGGGTGATCTCCTTTAGGCGCTGCCATCGGCAAGTAGTAGTGAAAAAAAGTTAAAATTGTACATACATACATACGTACGAAACGATACTCCTACACCCACAACGCTTATTTTCCGCCAACCAATAATAAAGTCTAGTTTTCGTTATTATTTGTCGGTCAAATTGATATACTTACCTACCGAACACCTTACCTACCTTTCTAAGCTGTGACACCAGTGCATTCTTCCTCGGCGTGATAAATAATTACTATAATATTATTAGGTGTCCATTGTTCCGTGTTTGGTAATAGTGTGGAAATCAATGATATTATTGGTGGAAATAGTCAATAGAATTATTGAATAGACGGAAATTCATTTTTTTTGTTTTTGATCGCGCTATTCTTAGGAACTAGCAGGCCAATTTCTAAGATTTATTTGCTTCTCTAGCCCATTTGTTGAGGAAGGTTATACCAAATAACATCACGCTACTACCCACGAGGGTGGGGCAGTAACCATAAATACCACTAAGTAGGTAACTGCTGATATTTGTATTTATTTAGGTAGGTAGGTACCTATAAAATTCGCTTGTATAGCTTTTAGGTACATCTCACATTTTATTTCCGTATATAGGTACACAGAATAAAAGTGTGAATTATTGTATTAGGTAGGTACCCAATACAACAATAATACTATAAATCATCCACAATATACAACAAATCAATATTTTTCTAAAGTACTGTTACCTAACTATGCTGTTGTTATCAAGTCGTTATCTTGTCCAATAATCAAAACGATATTTTTAAAACTATACTTCTTACTACACTATTATTTCTTACTAAAAATTTACAATACCTATTTACAAACTAAACCTAGATGTAATATATTTATCAATAAGTGATGATGACATTCGTAACTGACGATAAAATAATTCGTAATCCTGCGGTGCGCTCTGCAAACTGGCGATACGTCCTGTCTCCATTACATCCCGCTCGGGACTGAACGACGCCGGAGAGAGCGCGACGGCAGTAGGAAATTACGTATTTTCGGTATTATATTTTTGTATATATTAAAATTCATAATGTGATTGCCGAGAACCATCCGCTTTTACATGACCTTTCTTTTGGTATACTTTTGAAAATTCTTATCCCAATACAACTCAAATGAAACGGGAAAAGTTGTTTAAACAGACCTATATTCGCGATTATTTTCTATCGTATGAAATGACAGTAATCGTGTTTCGAATGGCCGAAATATAAAGACCTAATGCTGTAGAATAACATATATTTTTTTCCGAATTTAAATCTCTGTTATTTACAAATAAAACGCGTTTGACCACGCTAGATAACACTGTATTTTGGGAAATCCTCGCCTTAAATTGCTGTTTCTTTTTATTGCGTTGACAAAGAGGTATGATTTCATTACAGCTTAAAGGTATTATAGAGTATTCGATATGAATTTCAATTTAATACCTCTACGCGTCCATGAGAAAACGGTAATAACTTTAAAATTATTTTTATGATATGATGTAACAAACAATTTACGGTTTTCGGAATTTTTCCTTTATCTGTGCTATAAGACATTGCTTCGTACCAAATTTCAAGATTCTGAGTTCACGGGAAGTACCCTGTAGGTTTTGATTCCCTTGCGAGTTTTTAAATTTGCGGAAATTTGCAGCATAAACGGCTGTATCTTTTGATTGCGTTGGCTTAGAAGTTTGATTTTTCCAAAGCTTCACGGTACAGTAGATTTGACTATTGGATAAAAAATTCAGTTTGATACCTCACGCGTTTCTGAGAAAAAAGGTCTTGACAGATGGACGGATAACAAAGTGACCCTATAAGGGTTCCGTTTTTTCATTTCGAGGTACGGAACCCTAAAAATACCGCAAACCTTTCTCTTTAGGTAAATGATAGTAATTTGGAAAGGTCGAGTGCTGATGAAGAAGCCGTTGCATTCAGTTGAGTTAGCAATATTGTACGGACCTGTCTCTACAATTGCTAATTTATCTTTCGTTATTTTGTAAAAACGTACATTGAAACACGTTTCCGTTTTAGAAACTCTTGATATATTGCCAACCTTGATGTATCAAGATCGATTATCAGATTGAACAAACAGTTTAGTTTTCTGTTAGAACATTTTGAGAATTGCTTACGTTGTAGGATTTTAAAATTGCTTTCTTGCTTAGTTTTACGAGAAATGGAATGCTATCGGGAACATACAACCTGGATAAGCTGAATGTTTAAGCCTGTATGTAATAACTTAATCTAAAATTCTACACTCAATTTAATCATTAATTCTTGGTAGTGAACATGAAGTTTTAAATATGCTATAAACTTACATGCAACAAAGCTTCTTTCTACTATACTTGGCAATATACGGGGATGATTTGCCACAACTTTCTCTTTTCCGTCAAGTTGTTTAGGGTTCTTCTAAATATATTTTATATTGCTAAAGTCTAAGAGAATTTCATAAGTCATAAGTCATTTATTTTCATAACAATAAGTACATTGTGTTGAAAAATATTTATACACTAGACGATGCCCGCAGCTACGCCTGCATATTTTTTAAATTTACCCGTTTTGGCCGATCCCGTGGGAATTTCGGGAAATCCCTTCTTAGTGCACCCTTACAGTCCCCAAGGAACATACATGCCAAATTTCAGCGTCCTGCGCCCAATAGTTTCGGCTGTAGCGTGTCTGTCAGTCAGTCTGTAACGCAAGGATTTTATATATTAAGATTATAAGATTAAGTACACAAAATTAATCAAAATTATCACAAAATAGAGAAAAAATAATAATTACCTTAAATGATATTCTACCAAGTTCAACAAATTCATTTCACATATAATTCATTACACAAATAATTCATAAACAAATAATTCATACACAAATAATCAATTTTTTCATTTTCATTACACAATACTTAATAACCTAAATGGAGGAATGTCTAAAATTAAAATCAGGAATGTCTAAAATAAAATTAATTGTATAAGTATGTCATTATGTATGTCATTTGTCATTTATGAACTCGTTAATACTATAATAGCCTTTCCCCAATAAATATGTTTTAAGTCTATTTTTAAATAAATTAACACTGTAAATACTTTTAAATTCTATAGGAAGCTTATTCAATAATGTAATTGATTGTGCTCTAGTGCTATGTTGAACCACATTGAGTTTGATTTAATATTCACATAAGCTTAGTTCCATCAGGCCTGAAAAAAATGCTGTAAAGTTTTATTGTACTTTTATGAGTGTAGATGAATAATGGTCTATTGCATTAGTCTTATAAAGTGGTGTAGCGAAAGCATTATCACCAAGGGGACACTGTTCTAATGAAGTGAGAAAATTTCATACTAGTGTAATATTTAAAATGAAATGAAGAAATGTTTATATGTGCTAGTATGTTCTACGAATATATACGTCTTTTATCACGTGGTGCTACATACATGCAAAATTGTACCCTCATTTCACTAGCTATAGACGGTGCACGTCAATATTTTTATTGTTTTGTTGACGACTGTCTATCAAATAAATTGGAATAATCAGCTCTTAATATTAGCGCACATTACTGTTTAGCCAACTGCCCCAGTTTAACAGGACCGAGATGTTGTACAAAAGTCGTGTTTAATGTTCATACAAAAATATAAAAATAATCCTTAATATTTATTGATATTCAGCTACTACGGTATGTTTGTATGTTTCATTACTCACCATCATCCATATTTATTTTGTCGAAAGTTCTAATCACAAAGTACGTATAAGTTCTCAAGGTTTTCACCACTTTCAGAGAAGTAGAATACAATCTTACATTTCCATTTGACCTCGTAATATATTTAGCAAGAAATAAGAGACGATGAATAACCGTAATCAAACAGGTGTGCGCCTACATTCTTATATAAGCATGAGAATAGGCTCAAAACTTATGTTGCCAAGTATTCACATTCGGAAACCCGGCCGTTAGTCCCCTTCAGTCCCCTTACCGTGTAACTTTTGAGGCGACAAAAGTATATAAGAACTCGAACCAAACGATAGGAAACTCAGCGAAAAAAATTGTTAACTTAAAATCAATTCTTCATTGTTTTTTTTAATATAAAAGTTGTGGAATTAGTTTATTGAATTAGGAAATACTTTGGCGGTGTTGGCCAGCTTGAGTTGTAATTTATACGATAAATGGCAAATTTAAAACTAATACTTAGTTCAAATTTCGTGTTTTAATAACACGCGTAATATAAAGACCGGTGTGTGCTAGACAGGCTAGACTTATTTGAATAATTCATTTGATAATAGAAGGTTAGGCAGCGATAGCCGAGTGAAGAGACCGACAGGCTGCTACGCAGAGGGTCCGGGTTCGAATCCACGGCGCGCACCAATGACTTTTCAGAGTTATGTTCGTACTAAATTGTTAATTATCGCTTGCTAAACGGTGCAGGAAAACATCGTGAGAAAACCTGCATGTCTGCGAATTCTCCATAATGTTCTTGAAAGACATGTGAAGTCTGCCAAACCGCACTTGGCCAGCGTGGTGGACTATGGCCTTATCCTTCTTCTTTCTTCTTCTCTCTTCTTATAGGGAGAAGAGGCCCGTGCCCAGCAGTGGGACAGTATAAAGGGCTGATTATGATGAATAAAAATTTGTAATTACGTCACAGACTTTTTTACATTGTGCTCAAATTGACGACTTTTCAATTATATTGAATAGTCGATTTATATTGGATAATTTTTTAGGGGGATAGTACTTTGTCCGTTATTTTGAATTGTATATAAAAAAGACATAATCTTCATATAGTATGAGCCTTCACCGCAGAGCCTACTGAAGCTAAAAAAACTGGAAAGTGGCTTATTTTATGAAGTAGGAAAATACGTTACCAAGTAACCACTAAGGACTAAAACTAGTCAATTCTAGGAGGTAAAATAGTGATTGAAAGTTTGTTTGAAAATCTGCTGATCATGTACACACAGTACATTTTGTCGAAGCCAGTAATACGTAATTTTGTTCATATACTACGGGTTAGTACTTGCTGGCAGCGCACAACTGATGAAGTTTCGTATTGTGACGAG
Source organism: Euclidia mi (assembly GCA_944739405.2). Lineage (NCBI taxonomy): Eukaryota > Metazoa > Arthropoda > Insecta > Lepidoptera > Erebidae > Euclidia > Euclidia mi. The sequence goes on along the minus strand of OX123181.2, from coordinate 35,565,368 downwards.
CAAGTATGCAATATAGCAGTAGTAACCTAGCAACTAACATGGACTATGTTGTAAGTTACACGTGAATATGCTCCTTTGAGACATGCATGTACTTTATGAAATATGTATTACAAGTCACCCGTAGCGTCACGTGCCATAAACTCCAACCTTTATTTTTCGCCTTTGGGGGTGGCATATCAGAAAATCTTTCCTTCATATATGCCTACTTCATAAAGGAACCCGCCGTCCAAATTTAACGTTTCCAGCTTAGGTTCTGCAATAATATGTCATAAATAATTATAATTTAATGAAAAAGGTAGGAAGATGTGTAATTATATCAAAACTTAGTCAGGTGCAATTTAAGTAACATTGCAGTATAAATTATTATGTACATTATAATAATATGTCCGGCAACCAAATTTTTACATCGATAACGATTTTGAGTATTACTCAGAATATTTCAAAATACTGCCAACTTTCACTATTCCCAAAAGTATATGACATCTTTAAAACTGGGATTTGGGAGCCGTATCTGATCATTGTATACCATGAAACCAACCAATACATTCTTCATGGTGTCGTACAACATACATATTAATGTTCCTAAGAGCGCTGTCTGCAGCTTCCAAACTGATTGCACGGCAACCGTATATATAAGTTAATTTTAAATGAAATGGCCTATCACTGTTAGCAAACTAATTGTAGCAACGTAACGCTATTGTGTGAATGGCATAAATACTGAATCCTAAAAGAAAAGCGACAACAATTCTTTTGTTCAAAGAAAACCCAGCAAGTTCAGGATGCAATTTGGCGTAGTGCAATTGCACCAAAATAAGATTATACTCGGCACCAGCAAATGGCGACAATTGGAAGATTCACTTACGCCTTCCAAAAGGTTTTCGCGGTAAATTTAGGTTATTCTGAAAAAGGGTAAATAATTGGATACTATGCAAAAGCTATTCTTTTAGCTTTATATTATTTTGTCGTAGTAGTTCAAATTTTGGATAAATCAGAATGTCAGCGATGAAAAGCACTTCAGTGTTCTCAATAATAGCGATTGTGACTTTTGATCATTAACCCTGAATATAAACTATCCCACTGTTGGGAATGGGCTTCTTCTTACAATGAGAAGGAGGCCATAGTCACCACGCTGGCCAAGACTTCACGTGCTTTTCGAGAACATTAGGGAGAATTTTCAGTAATCTGCACTTTTCCTTCACCGTTCAGCAAGCGGTCATTAACGTTGTTTATTTTTGGTGCGCGCCTTGGATTCGAACCCGAGAACCTCTACAGTAGCAGTCTGTCGGTGTCACCATTGGGCTGTCGCTGCTTATCGATCGTTGCTATTCTTCTTCTTTTCGTGTCGATGCCAACACTATTCATACGGGTAGCTATTGAATTGTATTTACTGATAACTTATTAAAATATTTTTCATTTGTAATATGAAATAAGCTTTCATGTACATCTTATATCTTTCCCATCATTTAGTTAGATAAAAAAAAGGAAAATATGTCTTATATGTTATTTTATAATCAAGATATGACTTGTAATATAAACATGTGTTTTATGATGCCGTTCCCCCGACAAATTTACGCAGACTGTCAAGACCTATGAAACATTTCTTTAGAGGACGTCCTTGCCAAGGGTCTAAGGTCAAGTCCGCTTTCCTTTTAATAATTCACAAACTATTGGCTAAAAGAGGAAACAGTACCTAAATACTAGACATTTGTTACGACTTAATATTGTCACAGACTAATAGACCAGGGTACATTGAGAGTATTCAAATAGTTTTATCTAAATAATTTATTTCTTTTAAACGACGTTATCTTAAACTGAGAATTCAGTTCTTTGAAGGTAGGCTACCTCATAAAATATCTACTTGCTTAGAAAATAACGCTACCGGTCTCCATTATACGACGGCTCGTTAAGGAAGCGCTCTACAAAAGCGTTTGAGTCGGACCTATGTGAATTATTCAAATATATTCATATGTCGGATGGAAAGCCATGAAACGTGTAAAGGTGTGCATATACTTTACTACCCGATTTAACGGCGATTTAGTATATTTTACGACGTACATGCACAATATGGAAATTTTCTGAATATGGATAAGGATAGTTTTGCACGGTGATGAAATATTAATATCATGTGTGGCGGTCGGGAAAATTTATTATGTTATCATACATTGTATGCTCAGCATACGGCAGATACATTAAGTTGTAATAACAGCATTTGTAATCAATCTAATAAAGAAGGTAGTTACTGGTCCAATAAAAATAATGAAGGCTTTTCAAAACCAAGCAACCTTATCTTGGAATAAAATGAGCGAATATTTTAGGCATATTTTAGCCAATTAAGGCTCACTCGCTTCTTCTTACAGTATCCAAAGTAATAAACAAAAATGTAGAAAGATTACTTTAAACCGCTCGAGAAAAATTCTTAGTATTTCAACTGTAGAATAAAAACAAAGCTTGCGCCCTGAATAAAAATGTAGGAAGAGGCAATTGTGGACAACATTAATCAAATCAGACCAAAAGCCACGGAAAGACAAAACGCTATGCTTAGAATTTTGCAATATGAATAGACAAAACAGCTAGTCTCCCAGATAGCAACAAACTTGCAGCAAGTTTAAATCAAACTTGCTAGTTTCACTGTGACAAATTTGCATCAAACTTGCATGAAGTTTGCTTTTGCAAAGGTTGCACAGGTACAAGGCACAGGTTGGTGGTCCGACAACAGCTGGTCATCGAGCACCTCCTGCTGTATCTAGGAGGTCGACCGACCACCAACCTGTGCTCGTCGTCATCCAAATCCTTTGAAAAACCAACTTCATGCAAGTTTGTCACAGTGAAACTAGCAGGTTTGATTTAAATTTGCTGCAAGTTTGGCAAGTTTGCATTGTTATCTGGGCTGCATCTTTGAGGCCGTTGTTGACAAAAAGACAATGGATGAAATCGCCGGAATATTTTCATTCGCGTCATTTTCACTCATTAAAAGTATTCTTTTGAAGAGAATCGCTGGCACAATGAGCAGGTGTAAGACGTCCCCCTCTGTGGGATCTCCACCTTGTCGTGGTGGGGGGGGGGCTCAGTAACCGTGGTTACTGAGCCCCCCCACCACGACAAGGTGCTGAAGCTAAGCGAGGTCCTGGGAGTGGACGCTCCGCGTGGGCTTAATGGAGGTCTGCGCTGAATGCGTCCAAAGGTGCGGGTGCGAGGGACAGTTCTTTCAATCCCTCGCAGTCGGGCGCGGTCGCGGGAGGAGAGCTGTGTCGGTATTGCGTTGCCCGCGCCCTATCTCCCGTGACCAAATGGGGGCGCACGATTTGTTGCGTCGCGGTGGGGCCGCAGAGGAAGAGGAGATGCGATGTTGTCAGGTTGCCGTCCTCCCTATCCACTGCAGCCGTTTTAGTGCCTGCGGACGGCGAGCGCTGGGGCTGCTCCCCGTCCGCCAAAAAGCAAGGAGGCGGCGTAATGTCCGCAAGTCATAACGAGATGGGGCCCGCAAACACCAATGGCGGGCCAATCCCGGGCGGGGTCACGGAAAAGTATGCTATCCGCGAATCGTGTGACCCCGCCACTACACGGGACCCGTAGGGACACCGCGGTGGTTTTAGTGGGTATGCCCCATTATAGGGGAGAGCCTCCACACACCTCATCCGCCAGTCCCAAGCCCGGTCGAACACATCTGGCCGATTTGGCGTCGAGTTGAGGTGGCTCATAAGGAGAGTTTCCACCAGACTTGATAATTTAAGTTGCCGCTTAGAGAAGCTTATTAAAATTGAATCACCCTCTCAAATAAAATTCCCACGTATCTCGATTATTCGTTAAGCCAAGCAACTTTTGGTTGAGATTACGGACGGTTATCAAAATATAGCTTTGTTAGGACCCTACTGTTACGTACGATGTACATGGGTATTGATAAAAGGCATAAAAAAGCTTCATACAAAAAGGGCCTTTTTCTATCTGGTAGATAGTAAATTTGGATTTGCTTTACATTGAGGACAAAATAGAACAATACTATCAACGTTTTAACAATAGAGTCTTGTGCCTAAATAAGTTTAGATAAGAGCTCAAAAAAGTATTTTTTTAAATCGTGCGCCTTGCATACTTGAAGATAGGTATTGTTGTTTTCCATGGCTTCGCTCACATCATAATAATGTGTCAATTTGAAAAAACAGAACAAAAGGATGTATCGTATTTAATTTCATCTCCTACATCAGCCCCTTAGTAAACCATAAAAATATTTATATAAACAATATAAATTTTATAATTGAAATAATACAAGTAAACAGTCCATCCCAACTCGTATTTGAAAACAACAATATTTCATACCATTGATAAGAATAATGAATTAATAACCACTATAATCTGCTGTTAGAAGGATTCAATTAATTTAAATAATATAAACATTAAGTTTAAGTATTCAGTCATTTAGTAATAATATAAACATTAAGGCTAAGTTCAAATAAAACCAACTTTATTATAAGCTTCAAGGTGCACGGTTGGCGTAGTGGTTTAAGCGGCCGCCTCGCCGCTTGACATTGCGTCGAGTGTTGTGGGTTCGATCCCCACACGAGACAACACTTTGTGTGATTCATAAATTGTTGTTTTGAGTCTGGGTGTTCATTGTGTCCGTTAATTGTATGTTTGTAAAGTCCCCCGCGACACAGGATTTAGTCCTAATGTGGGAGTTGTCTTTTTTAGGAAAAGAAAAGAAAAAAATAGACTTTTGATACGTTTTCAAAATGATTAACGAAGCGATTAGCTAAATACGTGGATTAAAATATTAGTTGTGAGTTCTAAATAGTTGCAGGAAACTGACTTTTCTTTTCTTTTTAAGTTTCTAAGAGATATTATATGTTTAGTATTAGAACTTAAACTATAGAGAACAGCTTTTTCACGCCCTGGGATCATCAGAAAAAAGAAACACTAGGGTAGGTAATGAGGGCCACTAGTTTATGGTTTGGCAAAGATAGGATGCACCAAACCGTTCCGTGCGAAACGATGTATAAAACAAACATATATTGATGGAACAGACAAAATGTCCGTGGTGTGCTAACAACTTACATAAGAAAAACTTTAAAATGGATGGATGAATTATGGTATAACTATGACGATTCTACAATACTACACAAAATCGTTAAACAGCTTAGATGACATGCTAAAATTCACTGCAGTTTGTATTCACCTTAAACGCGAAGCTGCTGCTGTGAAATTATAATAAGACGTCGCACTTTAGAGCTATCTCCGCCTCAAAATGCATGTTAAGCTGTCAGTCACGATTATTCGCACGACAACTACGAGTAGAAATGCCTGACAACCGTTTCGACGCTCAGTGGCTTCAAGTGCAACCCACTTTCGCGGTGCGAACGTTAGTCGAACAAACACTGAAAAGCTAAAAAAGAGAGAAAAACAGAAATTCAAACAGTTGAATTCATCTCTCGCACCCACGTAGCTTATTTAAACTTGAAATGGAAGGTAAATATTCATCATGGATAAGTGTCTGCACCACAATCAAATTAGACAAATATGTAATAAAATTCAATTTATTTATAAACAGAAAGCCATTCACTCAAACACGCACAAAATAAAAATAAATATTATTAATTTAGCCACATTCATAATCACCTCACTTAACAATTCACTCAAATTCATTATTTTCTAACACGCGAGGACCAATCAAAATCCTTTATTATCCTACTCTCTCCTACTCCTTACTCCAACGCATATCCTTTCAATCCAATCAGTGTCGTCCGAAAGTCGCACTCTGAAGCGCGTATTTGCGTCCGCGTCGCTCCGCTAAAAAAGCTCTAAAATCAAAATTTTAAAAGTGTGTTGTGAGTGAAAACTGACTTTGTGGGTAGCTTACCAGCTTCTAAGACTTAGGAACACTGGTCCGCTTCAAGCTATCGAAGAAAACACTATAAACAAGCTCTATCCTGCTTTCCTGTAAGTACTCCAATCCTAGTCTCTGCGCACATAATTTCCTGGTCCTTCGAGCCAGATAAAAAACAAAATACACTCGCTCATCTAATCACACAGAATACGCAAACGCTTCCTCACGCAATTAATTTCATTAAATTACGTCAGCAATTGTCGTGTTTCTCGCTACTCGCATCGCAAACCCAATTTCACTAAATCTTAACAATCGCACACTCTTTTCGCTATTTATACATTTATATATTCATATTTTAATATTCGCATATAAATTTAACACTTATTGCACGGATTTAAAAACATTTACGCATCCACATAAATTTATTACTAGATTTCAACTCTCAAAATGGCGTCAACAAGACAAACAAAGAAAAAATCCGCCAGTGACGACGAACACAGTGAACCTAACCCAACTATCTATTCTAAAAGCTAAAAAATAAAATCTCTTCCAAATTATGCAGAATTTATACGATCTCAGCTTAAAGGTGTCCAATCCGTCATTTCAATCTCAATTTTTAGCACGCGTTCACTCGGTAGACATTATTCGATCTAATTTCATGGAAACTTTGGACTCGTGTGTTATGGCTCAATTAGAACATAATCCATCCGCAAAACCGAACTACACCGCTTTAAAAACTTTCGACGGATTGTACTGTTACGTAAAATAAACAGAGTCCACGCTAACTCAAAATAATCTTTCAAACAACACACTCTAGTGTGTTCTTTGTAAGATTATTTTGAGTTTTGAGAATTATCTATAATTCTCATAAAAAATGATTTGCTAAATTGCTAGTTACCGCCTCTCAAATGAGTTACGTTCGATTGTTCACCATGCAAATGGTCGGCATTTTATGAAAATTTTAAAAGTCTTATCCACGATAATCCGCATCTCTCAGACGCCGAAAGGGTTCAATATCTAATAAGTTCATTGTCAGGCAAAGCATTAATCGTCTGTTCGGGTATTACACCTACCACTAATAATTATATTTAATCATTTGGAATTCTTTGTTGGAAAAATATCAAGATAATCGAGTCCAAGCTTCCAGTTTCTTACAACAATTAACTAACTATAAACCTAATCAATCTATCGATACATTTCTCGAACAATTTTAATAATTTTAAAACACCGCCGAGGCCGCTTTACGCTGTTTAGATATTGACGATCTCGCAGAATTCATTATTACCCACATTGCACTCACTAAATTAGACAAGGAGATAGAAAACTTGTTCGAGCAATCCAATAGGAATGGTTCGATACCTACATTTGAACATCTCGCAAAATTTCTCAAAGAACAAAGTAAAATACAAACACTTCGCAATCCTTACTCCAATACAAAACCCTCTGTTACGCAACGTTCCTCTAATAATTATAATAACGCATCAAAATCTAAACCTACTCAAGCATTTTTCGCAAACACTCATTCACCCGCAATCAGTGATGTGCCGTTACCGGTAACTTACTCTAGTCGAGTATTTTCCCAGTAACGCTACCGGTAACATTCTACAAAAATAGTAATATAGGGTAACATAGGTAATAATAATTCTATATTTTAATTTAATTTGTGATTTTGAGTAATCTGATAAGACTTCTATCGCTTCAAGTTCAAATGCAATCATAATTTCAATTTTAAATACTATATTCCCAAAATTACTGGTAACTTACCAAGTAAGTTTCCAGAAACTTACTGAGTAACTTTCCATTCAGTAACTTTCAAGGTATTTTCACATTGCTACTATTACAAGTAGTTTGTATTACTTAGTAAATTTCTTGTCAATTTTTGTCTGGGAATATTATATAAATGGTAAGATTTAGGTCTAAGTAAAAAAAAACTTAACAAATTATTATTTATGAAATTTGGCTAGACACATCGCAACGTTTCAGTTATAATAATTAATGTAACATTTTTGAGGTCACAAAGTTATTTTCCGAGATAATCACAGTAAATCACAGTATATTTTTTAAATCTAGACGATTATTATAATCAACTATACAATAACAGGTTTTCATAGGTTTTTGAAATGATTTAACTTTACTTATGAACAAAAAAAAACAACTAACAAAGAAACCAAACAATTTTAAAGTAAAAAAAGGAACACGAGTCTTCTATTCAGAGCCATCCGCATCAGATAATATAATTCTATTGGTCCTCCTCTAACCGAAACTACTAAAAGAATCTCTGTCTGTCGAATGAGTGGTGGTGTCATTTCTCGAAGTTTCTAATAAGTTATCAAAGAAGTCCGCCTCCGAATCATATGATTATATAGATGATGCCAATAAAATACTATTTCTATTACTCTGTGAGCTATCTAAAATAGGTTTCTTTGATGGAACTTGGCCGTCTTCATGGCCATGGATTAGCTTCCAGTTATGGGCTTTAAAGCAAATTTTACCGGCTCTGTTAGTCGTCAATTTGGTTTTTCTTGGAATTACGCGAATATTACACATTGAAATTAAACTACAGTTTACGGATTTTATCGCGATGTATTGGTTTCACTAGTCATTCACATTTAAACCGAATGATCTAGAAGAAACATTTTTATTACTAGCCGACGTTTCGAATTCTTTACAGGATTCAAGTTCACGGGAGACTGAGGTGATTTTTGTCTTAATTTCTTGAATGTGTAAGTTATCTCAAAGTACCCACCCATAGACATTTTGCAACTATTGGTGTTACTATTCACGCAGAATGAGCTCACAGTGTCCTTAGGTCTTCTGGTGACTTTGTCCTTCTTGGGTTTCATTAGCCTTATGACAGGGTGCCAAGCTGGAGGAACATTCCAACCATCTTCCCTATTGAAATTAGGGTGTTTTTTAATTTCAATAGCCTCACGTATCATCCTTGGAAGAAAACGGTGTGCTTTTGCGAGTATCTGTGGTTCATCAAATCACAAGTAGTGGTTGGGTCCTTGTTCTACATGTTCACACACAGCAGACTTTGTTGAGCGTTTATGTTTTATGTCAGCTATATGTGCTTTAAGTCGGATGCCTATGCTTCTCTTGGCTTGTCCAATGTATCCCAGTCACAGTCTATTTTGTAGACACCGGCCTCTTGCAAGGGTAACTAACACTTGACTGTTGGTAGAAATTGACATTTCTTCGTTGGCAGCTGTAGTAAAATTTGATTGAAGCTCGCTTCAAGATGTAGCCAATTTTGTTGGTCACACCATTGATGTATGGGAGGACAGCAGGTTGTCTTTCGACTGTGGCTGGTTTTTCTTTTTTCAGGTATCTGTGACAGTGGATTGACAATAGCTATCTCTATAGCGTACAAAGTCAAATGCTGTGCTGTGCGTTGTAAAACTTGTACGGTCAACGACATAAGTCGCTACACGATTTTTAAGAGTGTTTTTTGAATGAAAACTTTCTCTTTTTTACCCAGTAGTTATAAAATATGATCAAGTTAAGATATCTATGACGAAAAATGCCATAAGATAATGTACATTATTATTATTTTGGACGACAATGCCAATCAAAATCTAGGAAATGTGTATATGGCTGACTGTACAAGTGCAAAAGTGAACTAACAGCTGCGCGTACGCGTTTAAAACGGATATTGCATGATATTTGAATCAATAAGTCGATATTAAACAATATTACCGGGATTTGGGAATATTACCGGTAACAATAGAAATTTACTGGGAATATTACCATCTAGTAAAATACTGGTAACGGTAATATGGTAACGGCACATCACTACCCGCAATACATCAACAACGCTCATGTAAAATATGTAATGATCCTAATGCGCATCCTTTATATAAATTTTCATATTTTATTAATCAAGATCCGAGTGCCAGATTTGAACTAGGAAATAAACATCATTTCTGTCGCAATAGTTTAGGATTCCACGATACTAAACTCTGTAAATCTACACACACTTGTTCGTTATGCCAACGCAAACATCATACACTATTACACTTGAAAAACTTTCATACATACAAACATAAATACATAGACTCACGCCTATTTACCGGAGGGGTAGGCAGAGACTACGGAACGCCATTTGCAACGATCCTGACATACCTCTCTTGCTTCCTTCACTTCCATCAAAACTTTCATAATAGTTACAAAACCAAACAGGTGACCTCGCGATCGGAAGTCGAACCTAATGCACCGCTGAGTCGTAATAGTGGCGACCAGCGCGCGAAGCCGGTGCCGCCCGGCACGTTGGCGCTGCCGCCATCTTACACCGCGACGCGCACGCCCCCCATCGCTTTGCCTGCCACGATCGTTTCGAGCCAATCGAACGTCGCCGTCGCTGATAACTTCGCGCGCGTAAATTCAAATGATCTGGCGTTATCGATGACCGCTTCTACTTATAATATTGATTGCAATAGTACTACAGTTTTATTACCTACAGCCTCTGTATTCGTTTATAATAATAACTATCCAAATAAAGTTGGCGTGTTTCTAGATACAGGTTCAATGAGTAATTTTATCATAAAATCGTGTTGTGAGCGCCTTAATTTAGTTGTTACTCCTGATAACTCGACCATTCTTGGTATAGGCCAATCTAAAATTCCTTCCCTTGGATTAACAACGTTTAAAATATTTTCCCGCTTCGATTCACGCTGCTTGTAAACTATCCACGCTCGCGTAATAGAAAATATTACCGACGGCTTACCTATTCTTCCCATAGATACATCTAAATAAATTCATTTACGTAACTTACCTATGGCTGATGATGCATTCCATTTACCGGCTGGTATCGACTGTCTAATTGGCAACGAGTTGTTCCCGTTCTTGTTAGGAAGTGGAAAAGTTACCTTACCTGGCTCGTCGGTAGTCGCTGTTCAGACTTCAGGTAGTAGAGCCTCGCTGATTGCAGCACGAATGGGCCGGCTCGACTGAGGAAGTACTAGTAAAGTAACAGTACTTACCCAAACTGTTGCGTTTCGTTCGGTGAGTGAGAGTGCCGGAAGCCTATCCCCTATTCCTTCTCCTTCATCCCATTCCTCCTTCTGTCCCTTTTCCCAACCCCAATTGGCGGCAACGCACTTGTGACTCCCGTGGTGTTGCTTGTGTCCATGGGCGGCGGTAATTGCTTACCATCAGGCGATCCGTCTGCTCGTTTGCCACCTAAATTTATAAAAAAAAAAGACTACGCTTAGTTATATTGCCATGGGAAGGACAGATTGTGATAACCGCTTAAATATTTGTACTTCTCTCGTTAAAAATAATAATATTTATAATGATAAAAGTTTTCTCTGCGCTACCGCATCTAAATCACTCGAAACTCTCACTCAACGCTTTTGAGAAATAGAAAACGTCCCTGATAAAATTTACATGAGCCCTGATGATCAGGCCTGTGAATTTATATTTACCGCTACTCACTCACACGATGATACTGGCAGATAAACTGTACAGTTACCGTTTAAAACTCCATATTCTGAATTAGGAAACTCTTACGCAATTGCTCACCGCCGTCTCATTAATCTAGAAAGGAAATTAAATTCGCATCCTGATATTCGTACAAATTACAACGCTACTATTCAAGACTACATAGACCAAGGCTATCAGTCAAAAGTTGATAATCCCTCTCTTGAAATCCCGCATTATTATATTTCGCACCGCGCTGTTTATCGCCCTGATAAAATATCTTCTAAAATACGCATTGTTCTTGATGCTAGTTGCAAATCTTCATCAGGTAAATCACTTAATGATATTTTATATATTGGTCCTAATTTACAAAGTAATATTTTTGATTTACTTATAAACTTACGCATGTTCTCCATCGCCATGGCATCTGATATCGAAAAGATGTATTTTTAATACTGAAAAAAGGACAAGTCAGAAGTACCCTTAACAGAAGAGCATGCATGAGAAACTTGATGGGAGTGAGTGAAGCAAGTGAGGTATGTCAGGATCGTTGCAAATGGCGATCCGTAGTCTCTGCCTACCCCTCCGGGAAACAGGCGTGAGTCTATGTATGTATGTATGTATGTATTTTTAATTAAAGCTCGTTTCTAAGCATCACGCTTTTCAACGCATCCTATATAGGTTCGATAAAAATAGTAAAATAGATACTTATGAGTTCAATCGAGTTTCCTTTGGTGTTTCTAGCTCGCTATACTTGGCTATGAGGGTGGTTCGCCAACTCGCGGCTGAAAGTAAGGCTCAATACCCACTAGCCGCTTATGAGGCTGAAAACCATATGTATATGAACGATTATATATGCTCAATAGATGGCATTGATAAGGCTGAAAAAACTCACCGTGAAATGGTCGCTATGTTTAAGTCCGGAGGTTTCAATCTTAAAAAATCGGTCTCAAATAGTTCTGAACTAATGGATAAAATCCCCGCTTCGTATAAAAATCTGCAAAATATAAATTTTGACGCTGACGCTAACACAAACATAAAAATTGTACGTATGCAGTGGAACCCGGTAGAAGACACCTTTCAATTTAAAATTAACGCAATTTCTCTCAAGTGCACAAAACGCACAATTCTATCCGCAACCGCTCGCTTGTTCAACCCTTTAGGTCTTATTGCTCCTCTGACAGCATTCATGAAGTTACTCGGTCAAGAATGTTGGAAACATGAACTCGACTGAGATAGTCCAGTACCTTCACAAACAGAAAATAAGTGGAATCAATTCCACAACGAACTCTCTTATCTAGAACAAATTAAAATCCTGCGTCATGTAGGTATAACTTCGGATACTCACGTGACACTGCTCGGTTTTGCAGATGCTAGTGAGCGCTGTTATGGTGCAGCCGTATATTTAAGGGTTAGCGCAAATGATAAATCTCATGGATCTGTTTCTTTACTCGCTTCTAAATCACGCGTCGCTTCACTCAATAAAATGCCGCTGGCTCGCCTTGAGCTTTGCGGTGCACTCTTGTTGGCTAATCTTCTCATCGCTGTAAAAAATACACTAAAGAAACGCTGTCAAATTAACAATGTTTACGCATTCTCTGACTCGACTGTAACACTCACGTGGATACACTCACCCGCATATAATTTCACACATTTGTCGCGAATAGAATCACCGAAATAAACTCTAAATTACCCGCTAAACATTGGTTTCATATTAACGGTCAAGAAACCCTGCTGATATTGTTTCTCGCCCCATAACGCCTAAATTACTCTTAAAGGTAAATGGGCACCTTAGTATGGAAACCATACCCATGGCGGACACAAACGAATTATAGCAGAGTTTATTTATCTATGGCTCTCATTTACTATGGCATTAGTCACAATAATGTGAGCTAGGGGAATCTCAAAAAATCTAGTGTTATCTATGTATATATCCATATTCTTTATCTCTGAAACTACTGATCCGATTTGAAAAAAATCTTTTTGTGTGTGATTGCAACATTCATGAGAAAGAATATAAGCTTCTTTTTATCCCGATGTTCCCGCGGGATCACTGCATGAGGCCGACGAAGTCGCGGGCGTCCACTAATTAATTAATATAGGTAAGAAAAATGAAATGCTAATTCATTAAAATATTTTTATTCAATTTGATCCAAAGCAATCATAAGATCATTTAAAAGGGCAGCGGATGCGTCTATTGCTTCCTGGTGTATGGCCCAAGACAGATAATAAGCAATGCTTGCGATATGGCGCAGCTATTTAATGTGCGAAAAAAAACCTGTTCAATGTGCGAAAGAAACAGCGTATAACATATCTCTAAACATTAGCTCATTTCGATATTATTTTTATGCCTTTATAAGATGAAATAAAAACCTTTGATACCGTTTGTTTTCTTTTTGATAATTTTTCGCCGACGATTATTAATCAAACAATTACATGCAATGAAAAGTCATATTATTCCCCTTTGTTTAAAACTATTTTGGTTAATGTCCGGCACTGTTCGCAAAGCGGGTCAGATACGCCCAATGACCTTTAGAACTTTGGTTTAACGCTCCTCATTGGTTCGCATCTCCCATAGGTCAATGGCCTACTAAACCTCTTGAAATCAAGAGTAGTAACTCAGAACTCATAGAAATGAAAACTAACAATCTATCCGCTAAGGTCATTGAACCCAAAACTACAGTACGGCCGTTTAACGAGGGCGAGTCTGAAGTTCGTGCAGAAGGCGGCGCAGTAATCCTTTTTAGGAACAACGCGGTGTCAAGAAGCGGGGCGCGGAGCGGTAGTCTAGGCCAGTGATGCACGTTACGTAAATACAAATTAATAGTTTTTTCAATCAAAAATTTAAATCGATTAGTTTTATAATAGATTTTGAATTCATTTATTTTTGTTATAATAATAAAAGTACTATAAGATATAAATTGAAATAGATTTATTAAACCAAGCAATATAGTGAGATTTTGTTTTTAGTAAAAAAACAAATCTAATAAAATTATTTATTTTCTCGGTTTAAAGACCAGATTTACTTATATCAGTTATCTATTAACGATGACATAAATGAAAAAAGTTGGAACACATTTTCAATATTTATAATATGTTATTGAATACACGTATATTTTTTCTAATTAATTTTAATCGATATCAATTAAAATCGATTAAATTGAGCGTCAAACACGTACATTTGACATCTCTTTTTTACTTTTGAAGTTTTCGGTGCGATATAATGCGTCTCTGTCACACCTTAGTATTCGTTTTACTATCTCTGTTTTGAGTACAGACAACGACAAAAGTATTTATAGTCCATTGAAAAGTTACATTTGAGGTTGCATTTATCAGACGATGCAATTTTATTTTATAGATGTGTGGGAAGGGCTATTGTAAAGCTTGATTCAAATTTGTGGGGATGTACCTCTTGTCCCTCGGCCGCCATCTTGGAAAGTGTGCAGATGCAGATAGTTTTTCTTGATTATCTGGTAAACTATTGGCCGCACAAAGAATATGTGAACGAGATTTTTGTTGCAAATTAAATTCTCTACAACTTTAGTCATAAAACTTTTATCATAATGCAAATATATTAAACATATATCTTTAGATAATGATTAATAGAGGTCCTATGCACCCATGGATACTTATTCATGGGTGCATACCATGCGTACCATGTTCCAAATACCTACTTATTTGGAATACAAAACAAGCGCATTCTTAATTGTGGCTTAAAATATGTGTGCTTAAAAATCCGTTCGATCTATGTTTGTCAAAGCAATTAAAAAAAAAAAACTGCAGCATTCAGGTATGTTTCTTTTGTTTCCGATTGTTCAACAGGCTTATGGATAACCTTCTAAAATATTTTTGATATGACTGGAATCAATGTTATACGTCTGTAACGAGTCATAATATGTTTATCATGTTTCTTAGAGAGCCGTTTTATTATGGTCATTTTTAATTCCTTGGGAACTACTCCCTGCATAATATCGAAAATTATGTGGCTCATTGGATTTGATATTTTATTAGACACGGTTTTCAGTATCCTAGTTGATACACCATCGTATCCAGTACTGTTTGTAGACCTTAGTTTAATATTGTTTATGTTCCGGTTAAAATATCTGCCACTATAACAACAACACAAAATACTACTTTACTTGTATAAAAATTATATGAACATACATACATACATACATACATATCGTCACGCCTTTTATCCCCGAAGGGGTAGGCAGTGGTGTATTCCTACACCCACTTTTCGCCAGATATAAGTACTTTAGTCCCACGTAATAAGGGGCGAGCCTATTGCCGTACCGGGCACATTTCCAGACTCCGTGCTGCTACTGAGAATTTCGTGACAGAAAAACCCAATAACACTGCCCGACCCAGGAATCGAACCCGGGACCTCCCGATCCCACGCGCACATTTATGCCGCGAGACCAACGAGGCAGTCGTATAGGGTTTGATGTCGAGTTTTCCGTCTCTACGCAAAGATGGTATTTGCATCGTGTTATCCCTTAGTCGCCTCTTACGACACCCACGCGAAGATAGGGGGTGGTGACACTTGTATTCTATGCCGTCAACCACACGGCAAAAATGAAAAAAATTATATGAAGTCTGGCAATAACAGTTTTCTACACGAGTATACATGCGCGGTAATTCGCAAATGCTAGCTTCAGACCCGCCATGATTCGTCGGCCGTAGTGTACTCATCCTATTCAAAAATTAACTGATCGCGTCTCAAGTTATTCAAAATTACTCCACACCTTAGTATACTTTCTACGCTTTTCTAAACGTCTTAATTCTCATGGATCTATAACTTTCGCAGATTTAGATACCGCAGAAATTTATGTTATAAAATATATTCAAAATTTACACTTTTCAGAAGATATGATAAACTTAAAATCTAATAAAAAAGTAAATAAAACCTTTTAAAGCTTAATCCTTTTATCGATTCATACAATATCTTACGAGTAGGAGGAAGGTTAACTCACTCTCAACTTGATTATGGACAAAAGACAACAATATTACTTCCGCGAAAAGATCGCGTAACTATTCTTAAAATTATTTATTATCATATCGTTAATCTTCACACAGGTCCCGCTCTCTTACTATTTATTTATTTAAAAACTTCCTGCAAAATACATTGCACAAGGCGGACTTAATGTCTATAGGTATGTTCTCCCAGTCAACCATAAGGTGATGCAGAGATGATCATGGCAGGTGTGTACTACACAAACAGAGTAAAATTAAAGAGAATAGGCAACAAAATACATATGTACCTATAATTAAAATTTTAATACATAAAAGATCCAGACATACATACACCACTATTTTTTAATTAGTACAAAAACTTTAAGGACCTATTAGCGAAGACATTATTATGTCGTAAGAGGCGACTAAGGGATAACACGATGCAAATACCATCTTTGCGTAGAGACGGAAAACTCGACATCAAACCCTATACGACTGCCTCGTTGGTCTCGCGGCATAAATGTGCGCGTGGGATCGGGAGGTCCCGGGTTCGATTCCTGGGTCGGGCAGTGTTATTGGGTTTTTCTGTCACGAAATTCTCAGTAGCAGCACGGAGTCTGGAAATGTGCCCGGTACGGCAATAGGCTCGCCCCTTATTACGTGGGACTAAAGTATATCTGGCGAAAAGTGGGTGTAGGAATACACCTCTGCCTACCCCTTCGAGGATAAAAGGCGTGACGATATGTATGTATGTATGTGTATATATATATATATATGTATATATAAAATACATATATACGCATGAAAATAAATAAAAATAAGATAGATTACTAACAAGTCTTCTTCTTTCTCTTAGCGTTATCCCAATTTCAGTCTGGGGTCCGCTTTCTAGTCTAACCGGATTTGGCTGAATATTAGCTTTTCCACGGAGCGACTGCCTGTCTGACCTCCGCAACCCGAAGGGATAGCGATATTCCATGGTTTAGACTAGTGTCAGTTTATTTAGAAGGTACTGACGCCCCGTAACGACTGTCAAAGATCTACATGACAACCGGGACCGACGGCTTAACGTGCTCTCCGAGGCACGGGACAAGCGATAATTAACAATTCAATACGTACATAACTCCGACAAGTCATTGGCGCGCGCCGTGGATTCGAACCTGATACCCTCTGCATGGCAGTCTGTTGGTATATCCACTCGGCTATCGCTGCCTCTAGATTACTAACAAGTAATTATATATAAATATGAAAACAAAGATTCTGACGAATTGAGAACCTCCTCCTTGTTTTGAAGTCGGTTAAAAATATTTTTTTAAAAAGATAGACTACTAACAGGTAAGTTATAAAGTGCTACTGAGAAGCTTCCAACAATTTGCTATACAAAAGCTGGCGAACTTTAAATTAGAACGTGGCACGACTAGTGGACGTCCTGACTTCGGGAGGGAGAGCATTCTAAAGAAGGATAGATTGGATATTGAAAGAAAAATGTACTAAACTAGAAGTGTGAGATAAACAGAGAAGAAGAAGGTTATTAGTAGATTGCAAGTTCTTATCATGGTTGGAGCAAAGATATTGAAAATAAGGTACTAGATATGACGGACCGTTAGGTGAGTGGAGAAAAAAGTATTAAGTCGTCAGAGTACGCAAATTTCGTCGCTGACGAATAGGCAACCATTTTAATTCCTTGCGAAATTTAGAAACGTGATCGAACTTACGCAGATTATAAACGAACCGAATGCAATAATTGAGAAGTCGGTCAAGTTTGTTGAGTAGGTCTGCATTCAGGTCGAGATAACATACGTCACCATAGTCAATTATAGGGAAGATTAAAGTTTGCACATGCATTGCCTTAATTTTAGATGGTAGAACATTTTTGAGACGATACGGTGAGCGCAGAGTCTCAAATACTTTTTGGCTGACGACTGAAATCTGAGTCTACCAGTCAAGGTTGCTATCTATGTGTAGACCAAGATTTTTCACAGAAGTCGAGAATGGTATAGCACACCCGTTAAAAATTACGGGTGACAGGCTTGTGAAATCTTTTTGTAGGATTAACGCAAAGGCCAAATCTGTCAGACCCCATTCCTATAGCATGTAAGTCTCGATTAACATCTGCAATTAGATCGGGCAGCTTCTCCACCCTTGCCTGAGCGTAAAGCTGCAAGTCGTCAGCATATAGATGATACGCACACTGAAGTTCATGAGTGATGAGGTTAATGAATAGTGAGAATAGAAGTGGAGACAGAACTCCGCCTTCTGGAACCCCAGCGTTCAGATCAGACCAATTCGATGATGTCTCATCAATGCGAACTGATTGCTGGCGACCACGAAGATATGAAAAGAACCAATCCCGAGCCTCAGATGAAATATTAAGGTGGGAAAGAATGGCCAAAAGTACATCGTGGCTGACGGTATTAAAGACGTTTGAGAAGTCCACCAAAACTAACACAGTTACCGCGGCTTTCTCCACGCCCGCCCTAATATCGCCAGTCACCTTCAGCAGAGCGGAAACAGTACTGTGAGCAGGCCGGAATCCGGATTGGAATGGACTAAGGATATTATTGGATAGGATGAAGCGGGATAACTGCTTGTGTACGCAAGCCTCTACGACTTTGGATAGGAATGTGAGTATGGAAATGTGTCTAAAGTGGTTTGCCATAGTGGGATTTGATATTTTAGGGAGAGGCCGAACGTAGGCTTTTCGCCAGATGGCGGGATATTGACCCGAGGAGAGGGAAAAGTTAATTATGTGAGAGATAACAGGAAGGAGTTGGTCAAGGACAGTGGTAATCATGCGACGACTGATATTATCGTACCCGACTGCCCTTGACTTAATGGAGAGGATGGACTTTTTAACTTCATCTAAGGTGACGGGAAAAAATTAAAAGGATTTAAATTAAGTGTAAGCAGTCCCGCAGTGAAGTCAATCGTTTGACGCATGGTTAGACGATCCAGAGTATTCGAGGTAATGAAATAAGTATTGATATCGTCTAACCCAATAGTCTCCGGTAGACTGCACTGCCTCGATCTGCCTATCCCCGACGTCCCTAGAAATTGCCAGATATCACCTGGAGATCCACAGTTTATATTGCTTATGATGTGTCGGCGTTTGGCATTGCGTATCATCTGGTTGCAGTGATTTCTTGCAGCCTTATAGTAGGCCCAGCTATCATTCGAGCGATTCCGTTTGAATGCCCTGAATGCACGATCACGTCTCCTCATCGCCATCAGAACTAACCTAGACATCCATGGTGTTGGTGGACGTTTCAACCTAACCTTCCTAATAGGGGCATGATCGTCATAAAGCTGCATAACAGCTGTATTAAAGAGGTCAAGCTTCTGATCGATAGTGACTGCCACCATCAGAAGTTCCCAGTCGATCAAGGAGGCATCTGAAGAGAGCATCTCTACATTCATCCTGGCAAAGCAACGCTTGTACAATACTTTAAGTTGAGGTTTGGGAGGGTTGAGGGCGTAGGCAAGAATAATGAGGTTATGGTGGGAAAAGCCGGGAGCAGGATACTGACCATGGGAAGATACTAAGGACGGACTAGAGGTTAACATCAAGTCAAGCTAGGTGTCGTCGTCATTATTGTTGTGGTGAGTGGCTTGCAGCGGTAATACACTAAGACTGGCTGACTTGAGGATGTGTAGGAGTTTAGGAGTTTTTGTGCACGAGGAGACTGGATAGATAGGAGATTGGTATTGAAATCTCCCATAATGACGTGATGTTCGTACTCAGACCCTAAAGATTCTAATACCAGTTCTAAGTCGGTGAAATAATCAATTGCAGGACGACAATATACTACTCTGAGGACAATTTTAGTCCTCCTAACCCAAACCTCTAGGAAAAGAAATTCAGCAGAAGTATTACAAGGGGAAGAGGCAAGAATTTTATAGGAAAAGTTACTTCGCAAGTAAATTGCGACACCGCCGCCTCTTTTCTCTACACGGTCGTTGCGAATAAGAACATATCCCGGTAGAGGACAAGTGGTTGAGAGAAGTTGAGGTTTGAGCCAGCTCTCCGAAATTAGGATGGCATGAACATTTGCATCAGAAAATACCTCAAGGAGGTACAGTGGTAGTGACTTGCCACACTTTGAGCATTTATGTGACACACATTCAGTAACCTATTTGATTTTCTGTTGAATGTCTCACGTACAAAATCACCAAGTGATACGTCAGCAATCGAGGAGAAACTATCATCAGCAGACGAAACCAAAGAATTGTTAGCAGAAATAAATATGTCATCATTAATATTCATAGATTAATAAATATGTATATAATAATATTATATAAATATGTAAATAAAGTAAAATAAAAATACATCAAGTTATTAATTTACCACAAAATATTATCATTACTGCACCACCCACCAGCTAAATTCACACGATAAACACTAAACAGAAAAATAATATAAACTTAAACACGAAAACCAAATTAGTATTGAAACATTATGGCCCAGATATCCAGCCTTACTAAATCTAAAACATCTCTCAGCAATGAATACTGTTTAATTAAAACTAAACACAATATGACACTTTTAACATCGAGAAAAAAAATATCGAACGCACCCAAAACGTTTTGTTTCTGCACAATCTGACAAGATTGACACATGTCAACTGTCAATGTAATAACCTGACAAATTACGAAAAAAAAATTGTGGGTAAACAGAACTTAAGAAACGAAATGTAGACAAAATGGTTAAGCCGATAAGAACAAGAGAATCTCTTATGAATTATAGAGCCAATAAACTTATGAAGTTAAAAATAATAAGTAACAGTTTTTACGGGAGTTCTTGTTTGCTACACCGGACGAACCTCCACTTCCAGCACCACCAGTGGTTCCAACAGCAGACGAAAAGCCATCCAATCGTTCTGGGTACTTAGCTATCAATGAACTTAAGCCGTCCATGCACGTAATCTTTGAACGACTGCCGTCCGGAGTTTTGATAACAATGGTGCCATCCTGCGTCCAACACGATCGCATACCGAAGTGCTGACGGGCACGCCCGAATACAGTCTGTCGAGACTTGGTGAGGAACTCCTTGACTGAGATTGAAGAGCCCTTGAGTGCTTTCTTGGCCCTCCACACTGACATCTTATCATCCAAGCTGCTGAAACGAACCTATTCAGGTTCGTTTCAGCGGGCGGGGATGATCTTTATTCGGGCTACCAAGTCTTTGGCAATTTTTGATGGCCTCAGCAGATAGCTTTTTCAGACCCAAAGTGTTTTACAGAGTCCCTATGATGAGAGCAACACAATCCTCCTTCACCGACTCTTTGAAGCCAGTGAATATTAGTGCCTTTCTGCGATGCCTTGTCTCCATAGTGTCATACATTTTGACACATTCGTTTATCTGCTTTCTAAGGATTCCAAGCATGTTGAAAGCAAGTTCTCAAAAGGTACGGAACTCTTCAGCCAACTTTGATACGGTGTCCTTGGCTGGCGCGCTACCTTGAATCTGGGCCTCCAACTCACCCATTCTTTTTGCAAAGGAGTCTTCCAGGCTTTTCTGTGCAGCTTGAATTTCCAGCAGTTGTGACATATTTATTTTGAGACATAAAACTTGTTGAAAGTAGTGATGTGTAGTTTAAGTTTGTAGTGATCAGCTGGCAGGTGATAATGTAACTCTAAACTGATTGTTACATGTAACAAACGTGAGGACAAGCTATTTGTAATCAGTTGCACTCAGAATTTCTTCAAAAGTTAAGTAAACTCTGCTAAAATTTTATTAAATAACTTTTCAAAATTTTTAGATGTTGTAACTTATTTACACCTACCGCCCAAAAACCTACTACTATGATAAGACAGAAATTTTGGATAATTTCTGCTAGAAAATTAGTTCGCCGAATAGTTCATAAATGTAATAAATGTTTTAAACTCAATCACAAAACTACTTTCCCTTCTATGGGTGATCTTCCCGCCTTTAGAGTTTCAGAAGTAAAACCATTTGTTCACACAGCTGTTGACTATGGTGGTCCTTTCTTCATAACGCATATTCGCAAACGCAGAATCAAAAGCCAAAAGGCTTATATTTGTCTTTTTGGAACTCATTACAGTTGGAACTTGTTTCCGATCTTAGTTCTGACTTATTTCTCGCAGCTTTTAAACGTTTTATATCTCGCAGAGGTCCTGTTCCGCTAATGTACAGTGACGGAGGTACCAATTTCATAGGCGCAAACTGTAAACTTAACGAAATCTATTCTCTTATACAGTCCACATCGCATATTAATTATATTAGTCAACAGTTACTATCTGAACATCGCGTACATTTTAAACAAAGACCGCCTTATGGCCCGAGTTTTAACGGACTCAAGTCAAAACTCATCTTTTTAAAGTTATAGGTTCTCAAATACTCACTTACGAGAAATTTTATACTGTGCTTGTTCAAATCAAAAATCTAATAAATAGTCGACCTCTATGTGTTTTAAGCTCGGACCCTTCCGATATCACCGCAATAACGCCTTATCACTTTTTTAATATAACTCCGCTCAAATTCTTACCCACTGAAGATGTTACCGACATCGCTGATAATCGTTTATCGCGCTATCAATTAATTAATAAAATCACGCACTCGTTTTGGCAACGTTGGGACAAAGAATATGTCACCTTTTTACAAGAAAGAGAAAAATGGAATTTGCCCTCAAGACGTATCGAATTAGGTCACAGAACAATTAAAGGGGGTTAGAACGGAAACAGTTACTGATTTGTATTAGAACGCGTGTCGCCGATTGTCTCCCACTCTCTATCTCCACTACAAGCAATACACTAATACGTACGCGCATTACGCACACAAATCAACTGCACTTACTTAGATCGCGAGTTTGCCATTGGTTGTCACACTAGCGCAAACACTTCGCTTGACATGGAACTATCGCGCTTGACGATCACTCACACACTCTCATTAATGTTACAAAAGGTCGATTATTTATATCGATAAAATACTGTTGTTTTGTTACTTTAAGTTTTGCAATTGCTTGTTTTTATTTCGGAATGGTGGGATAGGGTACAAATAGTGTGGCCTTTCTTAATATATATAAATAATAAGATAAAATTAAAGGGGAAGCCACAATATGGCCTTTATCATATCCGAATACCAAGAGTTAAAAATCATGTCTACCTAGGATGTCAGTGTCCGTGATAAACTATTCATGTGTACAACCACATTAACTAAAGTGTGTAAATAAATAAATGACACAAGTATATAATACAATAATATTTTAATGTTGAACAATAATTTAAATTAAATTTCAACCCAGATTCTATTATTGTCCCTGAAATAAGACGTATTTATTAAAGAAGAAAAGACATCGAAGCATTTATCAAACATAAGACAGAATTAGATGTACAAGTCAACAAGATAAAAAGTATAAACAAAGAGCTCAATGCTTTTAAAGTGGTTGTAAGGTAAGCAGTATTGACTTATTTCTAAACGATAATGGCGATCGGTTCTGGCCCGCCAATATTGTATTTAGGAAATACTGGGAGCGTAATCGAACCCGTAACCGAACACTGTTTGTAGCCGAGCCATCAGCTAACGCAAATAATATCGATAATTAATATGGATGGTACAACTATAAAGCTTGTTTCGTACAACTGTAGATCGCTGAAAAGATGTATACAAGAAATTACACAGCTATGTATCAATCATCAAGTAATTGCGCTTCAAGAAACGTGGTTGTTCCCACATGACCTTGGAATATTAAGTACAATTGACCGATGTTTCGGTAGCCATGGTATATCTGCTATCGACACGGAACAAGGAGTGATACGAGGGAGGCCGTACAGAGGAGTAGCTCTCTTATGGGACCGAAGAATATTCACCAGTGCGGAAATAGTGCCCTGCAACAATGATAGGATGGTAGCGGTTAAGCTTGTGCGTGGTGATAGGAGTATATTAGTGTTTAGTGTATATATGCCTACCGACTGTGAGGAAAATTTGCCGGAAATGTCACAGTGTCTCGCTAATATTAGTGCGGTAATTGACAGTGCGGAGATAGAAAGCATTTTCGTGCTAGGGGATTTTAATGCTCACCCAGGGACAAGGTTTTTCAAAGAGCTGTCGGACTATTGTGCTGAGGAGTTATTATCGTGTTTAGACCATAAGCAACTAGAAGTAAACACATATACATATGTTAGTGACGCGACAGGCTCGCAGCAGTGGCTTGACCACTGTCTTGTGTCCGCGGCGGCCGAGACTGCGGTATGTGGTGTGCACGTGCTATACGACGCGTACCTTCTACTAGTCATACAGGTAACGTTTAATAGTATTATTTGTAAAAGTCTGATTATAGATAACGGGACTGACTGCAATTTTAAGTATAGATGGGGTATTAGGAATAAGGACCAATGTGATAAATACTGTGAATTCTGTACTGAGAATTATTCTTTATTGTTAGATAATAATTATTTTAATTTGTCATGTAAGGATTATATATGTAAAGATAAGAAACATACAGAAATAATTGATTTATACTATTGTAAATTAGTGAAGATAATGCAGACAGCTGCTGAGCGCTCATATACCTGTAAAGATCCCCATAAACGTAATATTGTAGGGTGGAACTACCATGTAAGACATCACCACGTCCTGGCTAGACAAACATTCTTAGAATGGAACATGTGTGGTAGGCCTTGCTCGGGATATTACTACGAGCAAATGCGTGCTGCCCGAAAGGACTTCAAATCTGCGCTGAAGTATGTAGATAATAATCAGGAGAAGATTAGGATGGAAATTTTGGCTCTTCAAGCATCGTCAAAAAATTTCACTGGCTTTTGGGAGGAAGTTAAAAAGCTAAATCCTAAGAGTAGCTCACCAGTTAGTGTAGAAGGGGAGACCGATGGAAAGTCTATTGCTAATAAGTTCCGAACGCATTTTGATGTCTCACAGATTAGCAATATGCAGGCGCATATGGGTGTTTCATTAAGAAAGACTAGGTCTGAGGAGATATTTAATGTTACATCTGATGATGTAATAGATGTACTTAGAGGAATGAGGCATGGTAAGTCCCCGGGTCATGATGGACTAAGCGTAGAACATTTGTTGTATGCAGGACAGCATATTTCTGACGTATTGGCTCAACTTTTCAATATTTGTTCGCGACATCAGTACTTGCCGGCTGATCTGATTCGTACGTTAGTTGTACCTATAATTAAAAATAAGACAGGAAATACATCGAGCAAGTCCAATTATAGGCCTATTTCTCTGGCAACCACTGTGGCCAAGGTACTTGAACGTCTAATACATATAAAGTTGAGCCCATCCTTGAACATTAATGATGGGCAATTTGGGTTTCGCCCTGAAGTATCAACTGATATGGCTATTTTCTCTCTGAAACAAGTCGTGTCGCAGTATGTAAGCCAGGAAACAAGCGTGTACGCCTGTTTCCTGGATCTAAGTCGCGCTTTCGATACCATCAATCACGACTTGCTATGGGAGAAACTAAACAACAGTAACGTACAGACTGGCATTGTTGGTCTGATTAGGTATTGGTATACTTATCAGTCTAACAATGTCAGGTGGGGGTCTGCTATGTTGGACAGTTATAAACTATCAAGCGGAGTTAGGCAGGGTGGATTGACCTCTCCTGACCTATTCAACCTTTATATAAACGATTTGATCGGGGAGCTGAGCAGGACGCCGGTGGGGCTCAGGCTTGGTGACAGATATGTCAATAACCTGAGTTACGCTGATGACATGGTCCTCCTCAGCCCCTCGATCAAGGGTCTAAGAAAACTGTTAGCGATCTGTGAGCAATATGCTAAAAAGCATGATTTACTGTATAACGCAAATAAAACTGAAATGATGATATTTAGATCGGGTAGAGGTCCTCAGAACGTCCCGCCGGTGTGGATAGGACGACAGAATGTTAAGGTGGTTGGGAGGTTCAAGTACCTTGGCCACATCTTAACATCGGACATGAAAGATGATGCTGATATCGATCGATAACGTAGGGCGCTCTCAGTTGTAGGTAATATGTTAGCGAGACGAGTTTTTAAGGCCGATGTACAGACTAAAAACCATTTATTTACAACATATTGTCAAAATTTCTACACGTGCCAACTCTGGACTAGGTATACGGGAAGATCTTTGGATGGCATTCGTGTCCAGTACAATAACATCTACAGGCACCTAATGGGTTTTGCTTCATACTGTAGCGCCTCCGAAATGTTTGCCGAAGCAAGACTGAACACGTTTAATGCCATACAAAGAAATCGAATCGCTATGTTTATGAAGCGGGTTGGTACGTGTAGCAATAGCATCGTAAAGGAACTGGCTGACCGACTGTGTACCAGCTCCATGTATAATAAATGGTTACAAATAGCTGCGTAACTTATTTTTGAGTAATAATGCTTAGTATTTAAGTTAGAAATAAGTTTCTTTGGATTTTATTGTAATATGGAACTAAGTATTCTGAAATAAAGATTTATTATTATTATTATTTGTTTCTCTTTCACGCGTAATTTTCTAACATATGATGTTAAGAAAGTACACGGCCCTTTGGCAGGCGTACACGGAGTCATAGGTCCAACGCGCAGAGGCCCCTTGAGAATTTTAATCTAGGATGTGGTGGGACACCTACTGAGGAGCCTCCATAACTGCACTATGAAGTACAGCCACGGATTAGCCGCAGCAGGTGTAGGACTATTGCTACT
Organism: Euclidia mi; assembly: GCA_944739405.2. Classification (NCBI taxonomy): domain Eukaryota; kingdom Metazoa; phylum Arthropoda; class Insecta; order Lepidoptera; family Erebidae; genus Euclidia; species Euclidia mi. The sequence continues at coordinate 35,538,517 of OX123181.2, read as the reverse complement.
TGTATGGAAACTACTTATTCCGGGCTATTGTGATGGGTGTTCAATGGATTAGTGAATATGGACACTATGGATAAACGGCGTCTGCCCTAAGTACTCTTATAGTACGTCGAAAAGGGGCAGACGGTGACTTGCCAACTCAGTAGATGGGCCCTCTCTAAATAGCCACCATGGTAAACGAAGTCTGCCATAAAGGCAGCCAGAGGGCAACACCGGTGCGAGTGGCTAGGGGTGTAGAGCGGTGCGGCACCGGTTTCGCCATCGCGGGTCGTGACCCGGAGCGGGTTTCCCCGTAATTACGCCCTTGAAAATGACACTTCCACCCCCGAGCAAATAGCTCTTGCGACTTCCCTCTGGCCGGCCAACCAAGGCAAGCCAGAGTTGAGAGTCCTACGGGCGCTCTTGGGCATCAACTCCAACCAGCCAATAAAGGCAAGCCGGAGACGAGGCCCTGACCGACTCTCTGAAGTATTCAGGACCGCAGTGTCGCCACACACATTCAGCTCGCCACAAAGCTGCCCTGCGGTTTGTAAGCTTTCTATTCATCTTGCAATACATTTTTTGTTTCTATCCCAAGATGAAGGTGATGTTTGAAAGCTGTTACTCTGCCCTCCGAGATTGCGTTAGTCTCACGATGAGATAACGGCTGCCCCAGAGGGGTTTATTATTATTATTATTAAGAAGCATACGCTTGCTATCTTTTAAATTCAATTTTTTTCATTCTTTTAAATTCTTGCTATCTTTTCAAAATAAAACGCAATCTTACATTGATATATTTTTCTATGATAGCTTTAGATAGGTCTGTAACATGGCTCGCACTAGGCTAAAATCCAACCTGGTGATAACTAATGTTGCTAAATAATTCAGTTCTGACAAAGGTGCGCAAGATCTTTGTTGTCAACATATATTATGTTCATTAATTTGCCGAAGATTGTCGGTGTAAATCTTTATATAATGATACAGGAGACCCCCTTTATCTTTTGCTACGATAAGTTTATGGTCCGAATTTATTTCATTTGACAGCAGTGCTCCAACGCATATGTCACAATCAATTTTCTTAATTAAAATATGTGATATGTAACCCGCGATACCAAGTTACTAACCCACAATAAACATTAATCGGTAGTAATAAACAAAGTTATGTTAATCTTAATATTACTGATAACAATCATTTGAATACATTCACACGAAGGAACTCACAATTGACATTGTTCACAACTTGGTAGGTACAACACTATCGGACCCACCACCATAGATTTAGCAGAATTCAAGCTTTGTCGGTCGCAATGAACGAAATACATTGCGCAATCGCCTATGTAGTACTAGAAGGTACCAACGTATTGCCAGCAATGTATATTTTTTTATTTGCTTGCGATAGTATTGTTTTGTCTACAAATTACATAATACTATTGTAATAATTACAAATATCATTTTTATTTTAAGGTTTTTGGACTTACCGGTGAAAAGAAATCCCTTCTCGAGCCACAGTACATAACTGGCTTCTTTTTCGACACGTTATTATAGCGCAAGACGGCATAATTCTTTTATTTTCGCGGAGCTTCGTACGCTGTCGCAATATGAGCACGATTGTTGACAGCGTCAATCAAATTTTTCGGCATATGAGCGTTTGCTCACAGGTACGGCGAGCCTGCCACGCCCACAAGGCCGTTCTAACCTCTCTTAACTGTTCTGTGAATTAGGTACTATTGTCGTCATTAAAGATAATAACTCTCATCGTCTCTGTTGGCCTCTAGGTATAGTAGATGCGCTTTATCCTGGAAAAGACAAAATTATTCGAACAGTTAAAGTAAAGACAGCGACTGGTTCTTATATAAGGCCAGTAGTTCGCGTTTGTCCGTTACCTTCTCAATAAAATTCTCTAACTCTCATTTATAATTATCTACTCTCTATCTTTATATTACTCACTTAATATCTTAATTTTTAAATTAAATTATTAGTTTAGAGGAAACCTCTAGGCCGGGGGAGTTGTCTGCGCTACAGTCAAATAAGACAAATATGTAATAAAATTTAATTCATTTATAAACAGAAAGCCATTCACTCAAACACGCACAAAATAAAAATAAATATTATTAATCTAGCAACATTCATAATCACCTCTCTCAATAATTCACTCAAATTCATTATTTTCTAACACGCGAGGACCAATCAAAATTCTTTATTATCCTACTCTCTCCTACTCCTTACTCAAACGCATATCCTTTCAATCCAATCAGTGTCGTCCGAAATTCGCACTCTGAGCAGCGCTTATCTGCGTCCGCGTAACTCCGCTAAAAAGCTCTAAAATCAAATTTTTAAAAGTATGTTGTGTGTGAAAACTAACTTTATGGGTGGCTTACCAGCTTATAAGACCTAGGAACACTGCTCTGCTTCAAGCTATCGAAGAAAACACTATAAACAAGCTCCGTCCTGCTTTCCTGTAAGTACTCCAATCCTATTCTCTGCGCCCACAATAAGGTGAAAAAGTCTAATGTAATCGCGGTTATCACAGTCAGTCAGTCAGGCTTTAAATACTATCTCGAGAAATTTAGCCATTTTTTAACCGACTTCAAAAAAAGGAGGTTCTCAGTTTGACCTGTATGTAAGTTTGTCCGCGATTATCTCGCGTTTGGATGAACCGATTTTGATGCGGGTTTCAGAAAAGTATTTGTTACACTTAGGAGAAGGTTTTAGGCCCTTAACCGACTTCAAAAAAAGAAGGTTCTGAGTTTGACCCGTATATATGTAAGTTTGCCCCCGATTAACTCGAGTTTGGCTGAAAAGTATTTGTTACACTTAGGAGAAAGTTTTAGTATTTAACCGACTTCAAAAAAGATGGTTCTCGGTTTGACCCGTATACATAGGTATGGTTCTTAGTATGTTTGTATGTATTATGTGTGCGTCTTTGTACGTGTGTACGTGTGTGCGCGCGCGCGCACGTTTTTTGTATTTGTATGTGTACGTGTGTGTGTGTGTGTGTGTGTACGAGTGTGTGTGTGTGTTTACGTGTCTATGTCTCTGCGATTAAAAACAAAGAAAGTTGGTGAAAGAATTAAGGCTCTGTTGTGGTGGGTATGGTAGAGTAATTTGTTCTAGACAATATCACTTAAAGCCATGCCTTTTAGGGATTTAACCCGACTCGAGGCAACATAGCATTGGCCTTTAGCAAAGATTTTAGGTCCTAGGTCGATTACCGCGGCACTAAGTGTACATCCTTGCAACTTGTGTACCGTCACAGCCCAACTCAATATGATTGACAACATCCGCCTCTCGATATCACCATAACCGCGATTGCCTTGATAGGTCGCTGTCACTGGAGCTATGGAAATGTATCCATCATCATCTTTAAGACGCAATGCTATTGATGGAGCATCAAATAATATCAAAATGGCATCAGGCAGTTCACCTAGCTCAAGTTGATCTCTTCTTAGTGTCGGACATTTAAATCCTTTAGGAACACCCATTGCCCCATTCGCTAAGCCATCCGTTATTGACATATTTCTCCGGAGCATAATACGAGAGCTCACAGCCAATTCAATAGTATGTACAAGCCCGCCGCATTTGTTTGGATCAGCCGGAGCAGCATTTGCGGAGGGCGTCCTTCCGTATGTGGCTGATTCCCTAGACTCATTTCTCTCTTGCAGCATCAAGCCTAAGCCCGTAGGCACACAGAATAAAAGTACCTACTAGACTAGACTGATACCAGCAGAAAACTTATCACTAAAATAATTGAAGAATCTATGTATAAACAAACTATTAATTAGCCCAAAACTTAAAGTAAAGTGAGTATCTATCACTAAAAAGTATGAAATAAATAAAAGAGTAGTTAACACAAAACCTGAAGTAAACGAACGAAGTACCTAACACTAAAAAGTATGAAATAAAAATAATAAGAAAAAAAAACGAAAATGAAAACTTAAAAATCGCAACAAAAATGTTAACTAAGTACGTATTTAGTTTCTTTTAAAAAAAAGAGAACCGCCTTCAAAAAATCGACCCACTGAAAAGTGCGAAATAATTTTTACATACGCTACCCCTAATCCTCTCAAATTTTCTTTCGAGTTTCTCCCAAAAACTAATTACTAAATTAAACTAAATACTTAGTTTTTGAAGTCGGTGCCAAACCAAAAAAAACAAAAAAAATACTGGCAAACATCAAATCAATAAAGCCTCAAAAAATGCGCTGGTTTGGAAAGGATGACGCCAAACAATCGGATTTTAGAGGGATTTGGTTTGGCACCGACTTCAAAAACTAAGTATTTAGTTTAATTTAGTAATTAGTTTTTGGGAGAAACTCGAAAGGAAATTTGAGATGATTAGGGGTAGCGTATGTAAAAATGATTTCGCACTTTTCAGTGGGTCGATTTTTTGAGGGCGGTTCTCTTTTTTTTAAAAGAAACTAAATACGTACTTAGTTAACATTTTTGTTGCAATTTTTAAGTTTTCATTTTCGTTTTTTTTTTCTTATTATTTTTTCTGCTTATACACTCATTCCTTCTTTCTTTAAATTTTAAATCTCACTTAAAATCCCGTGTAACATACTTTCTTACAGCAATTTCGTGTAGGGACTAATTTCTGTGTAATGGAGTAATATACAGCACGAGATATTAAAACGTGCAGTCGTATACAAGATAAATGAAAATATAAAAAATAATATGTAACATGCCCATGCGAAATACATAAAAAAAATTATATAAAATTGTTCCATTACGGACTACCTGACAGACAACGTACAGCCAAAAAGTATAGGGCGCAAAAAGCTGAAATTTGACATGTAATCCACATGTTTCTTGGGGACCGTCAGGGTGCACTAAGAGAGGAATTTTGAAAGTTTCCACCCTAACGTGATAAAATAGTCCAACGTGGTCGGAGCCGAAGGCAAAGTCTGGTATTCTATAAATAAATATTAAATAATCTTGTGTCCCTCGTTTTAAGAGAGCAATAACATTATATCCCTTTTATAAAAATATTTATAAAGGGGATATAATGTGACAAAAATATTTTCTCAGAAAATTAATGTAAAACAAAATATTCGGTTTCATACATTATTTTACAACTTTATACTTATTTACATTTAAAACTATTATTTACAACTAAAATTATACGTATAATCCTACAACTAAATTAAAATAAGTGCATAAAAAGGGCAAAGCGTTTAGGCGTCGTAGTATTCCTCCGCATCACTGTCATCGGGTAACGTGCCCAGAAGGCTGGCAGCATTGCCACGTTGAATGGCAATGCTGATTCTTTGAGCAAAGAATAAACCAGCCCTCTGTTCACGTGAGACGTCGATCAAGCGTTTGGAGATGTCTCGGTACAAAATACGAGCGCTCGGACCCCATGAGCCCAGCGTTTCTACCCCAAACGGCTCAAATACGTAATTGCCAACTAAATTACCGTATTTGTGCCGTTTGAGGGTTACTGCCGTTGCAGCAGCAGCGCCAAGATGACATGCTGTGCTTGGAATATGTAATGGCGCAAGGGTGTCTACGCACGTTGCGTCCCACACCAAAGGCCTACCCATTTTCCATGGCAACAACGACATACCGTCAGGTCTCTTCCCGTCGTCTCGTAACAAACCATTTGGTTTGAGTACAGCTGGTACGCCAGATGCGACAAACGTACGACGAATTATGTCGTTCAAATGTGCATGTCGTGTTTCATATTGATTCTTTGACGCTTCGCACACAAGCTTTTTTGCTTCCCACGCATTGATTTCAAGGTTAACAAGTAGTTTGTTAATCAAATGATTGACAGTTTAATTTCACGACGGCAGTAAATTCTACTTATTACATTTTCTTGTAACAAATTGTTATTCGAAATTTATGGGCTGGATATGCTTCGTACGATACACGAATGTTTGAAAAAAAAATTGTATGAAGTGGTATGTAAGTCAAACGTGAATAGAAATGTTGTGTGACTAATAAAACAAAGACCTATAATTGTCCCCGTCCCGACGTGCTTTGTTTTTTAGTAAACACACATTCAGGGTCTCGGAACCTTTGAATGAAATTAAATTAAAATAGGTTTGTAATGAATTTGTATTTCATATAGGGATTCGAACGACAGTGTCAGAAACTTACTTTAAAATGGCAACCCAAATGTTTGTTTTCCAGGAGTCTGACATTTTCCAGTATTAAAAAAACATTAGATGACAGCGCTTTAGATCCAATGAATTTGTTTATTAGTTTCATATGGCACGTATGTTACTTTGAGCAGTTTTTAGATTTGATTCGCCATTTATGAGAGAAGTTTTTTATTTACAAACAATTTCTATAGCTTCTCGTGACGGGCACTTTAAGTATAATTTCAACAACTGCTTTGGATATACAAATATTAAAAGAGAAAACTTATTTATTTATTTAAAAAACATGGAAGACTTACAGCTAATGTAATAGTATACTAAGTAATATAGTAGCTTGATAGCCAATAACAAGTCCTCACATCTAAAAACATAATAAAAAACAATGTGTGAACAAAATTGCTACCTACTTAAAATATTTGTCATTTTTTGTTTACATACCTATTACATACAGGCATCGTGATAATGTTAATGGTATTCTTGTGAACGGCATACAATAAGAGCCTAAACGAACCATACTTAAAGATAATATAAGGATCACTATTTACTTGGTTTGAAGGAATTCAAGGCTTAAGCATCTTTTTGCCAATGCAACGCGAATACTGAATAAATCAAAATTATAATTTTTACTTATTCTATTAAAGTTACGACTCGCTCGAATAATGTAAGTATTCTGCCGGTAAGTAGTAGAGGCGGATGGTACATTCAATGGTGGATTAAACCGTGTCAACTTAGGTGGTACATTGAAAGCAAACTTGCCGAGGAGATCCGAGCAGTCAATATCGCTATTAAAAATTTTTAGGAGCAACATACCGTCTGAAATCTCACGACGTTTTTCCAAGGGAAGAATATGAACTATTCTACATAGACCCAAATAATTGTTAGAATGATATCGGTATCTTTTGGTTACAACATAAATATTTAATAAACCGTTTCTGAACCATTTCAATGCGATCGATGTATTTAAAGTAACAAGGGTTCCAAACCTGTGACGCTTACTCAAGATTACTACGGACAAAGGTGCAGTACAATATTTTTAAGGCTTTCGCTTCAGTGAAACATTTTGACATCCTTATCACAAAACCTAAGGCCTTCGAGGCTTTTTTGATAATTGACTCAATATGATCATCAAACAACAGTTTGGAGTCATGGTACATACCCAGATCTCGCACAGAGGTACATCGAGGTAAAATTTGGCATCCTAGTGTGTAATCTGTAACCAATGCTAGTCGTTTACGAGTGTATGTTACGACTGAACATTTATTTGGATTAAGATCTAGTTTATTATGTTTGCAGTATGTTTCTAGATTATCAAAATCAGTCTGGAGGGCTAACATATCTGCATATGAAGATACAGTGGAATAAATTTTCATATCATCTGCAAAACACAACAACTGAGATAATTTAAAGCATGAATCTATGTCATTCACATACATTACAAACAGAAGCGGACCAAGCAGCGAGCCTTAGGGTACACCGCTAGGAACAGTAACTCAACTAGATATGTAATTATTAAGCACTGTAGCTTGCGATCGGTTCTCAATATAAGAAGAGAACCATCTGAGCAACTCTCCATACACCCCTACGTTGCTAAACTTCGAAATTAATAGGCTGTAACTGACACGGTCAAATGTAATCAGTATAAATGACATCAACCTGACTACCTTTGTCCATAGCATCTGTAATATAATCATTAAGCAGGATCAGGTTCGAGACAGTGGATCGGCCTCTCAAAAAACCATGTTGAAAGGGGCTGAATGATTTACTAAGAGCGAAACTGGTCATAGATAATTATTTCAAATATCTTAGCAATTAAACAAAGTTTAGATATAGGGTGGTAGTTGGAAATTTCAAATTTTGGTCTTTTTTTATGAACTGGGGTGATAAAGGCCGACTTCCAGATTTTAAGAACGGTGCCCATGAACATAGGACTAGCTATAGAGGAAGCAAACTTCAATAAAAATTTGGCTGATATATGATCAGGACCAGCTCCTTTTGTTGTGTCTACTTTACAAAGCAATTTTCTCACTTTTTCAACGCTAATGGTCACATTAGAAATGTCAGAAACGGGTTCCAAGTGAGTAGAGAAAGAAGAGGTAGAAGAAAAATTACTGGGGTTGAGAAAGGTAAAATAGAAATAGGATGAAAAAGCCTCGCATATGTCCTCCCCTGTTGTTATAATCGAGTCATTGTGTTTAAATGAGCTAGGAATCGCATTTGTATTGTTCAGAGTCTTCACAATCGTCCAGAAGTATTTTGGCTTCATTGTTATCGAACTTTCGGTAAGATTCAAAAAGTTTTTATAGCAAGTGGACTCTAAAGCTTTAACTTTGGTCCGATGTAACTTGTATGTATTCACATCAGATAAGTTGCCATATGTTTTAGTTCTTCTAAAATATTTATATTTTTCCTTTATCCGCTTGCCCTCTCACCATTTTTTTTATTTTATGTAAAATAGTTTAATTACATATGTATGTATATAAGGTTACATTTATGCGTTGTATTATTTTTTTATTATGAGTATTTAATGAACCTTTGATAAAATATATAATACTCATATTATTTATGAGATTTCTCCAACCAGACTCCGAAATTCCTGCACATCCAAAATCCAGGTGTTTTTTGCAGGCTCCACATTGCACGCCATCTTTAAACTGAACATTGCATAAGGCACAAGACTTAATTGTGATAACTTTAAGTAGGTGGATCGTAAAAAAAAAAATGTTTACGATATATGACTTTGCAATAGAATGCGTGTAGCACAACCAAGTGTTCACGCAGGAATGCTCATTACTCCATTATCATCATCATGATCTCAGTTCCATCTAAGAAATTTTGTCTTGGAGCCCTAGGTCTGCTTACTAGTCTAACCAGATTTGACAGAATATTAGCTTTTAACAGTGACTGCCGTCTGACCACTGCAACCTGTCAGTTTATACTGACTCCCCATAACGATTGTTAAAGATCTTCATGATAACTAGGATTGACGGCATAACGTGCTCTTTGAGGCACGGAACAAACGATAAAATTAAAATTATAAACATGACTTAGAAAATTCAGTAGAACGTGCCTTGTATTTGAACTTGATACCCTGTGCATGGCAGTCTACTCGGCTATGGATGCCTTACTACACACTTCAGTATATACCTATATGTTGATCGTATTAGATACATAAGTGACTCAAACTCAAACTCAAACTCAAATATGTTTATTTCCATAAAAATGTTTAAATTTTTTGGACACGTCAGAAAGTCATACAAATAAAAAATAATAAAAAATTAACTTTAAATGCATATTAACATAGTTGAGCATTGAAAAAAATGCCTGTTCAGAAAGTAGAGCCTCGTGAGAAGAATCAGGCAAGAAACTCCGGGCCACTCTTTTCTACGTCTTGATTCTATACAATTTAAAAGCTTAGTAACTACATTGAATTTTTCATAGGTATATGAGCTGGTGTGTCTATAATGTTGTTGTCAATTAATAAGGCTTTTTTAATAATAATATAAAAGTACTAACTAGCATAATATAGACACAATAACTCACACTCACATGAAACTTAACACTAATCAAACATAAGTAGCCTGTGGGACCGAGCAAATTAATCCCAAGCATTTTTATCTTCAATATAATCTAGCACTGAATAGTACCCTTTTTGGCAAAGTTTACGTTTTATTATCTTTTTGAATTTATTATAACTTAAATTTTGAATATTGCTTGGCACTTTATTGTAAAAGCGCACACATTGGCCTTGAAAAGATTTCTTTATTTTCTCTAGCCGGGTAGCCGGCACTACTAGCTTACTCTTATTTCTAGTATTCAAATTGTGGATATCACTTTTCTTTGAGTATGAGGCCTTGTTTTGGAATAAATATATTAGGTTGGAACAAATGTACTGGCTTGCAACTGTTAAAATGTTTATTTCCTTGAATTTATTCCTTAACGAAGCCCCATAATCCAAATTATAAATTGCCCGAATAGCTCTTTTCTGCAGAACAAAGATGGTCTGAATGTCGGCAGCATTTCCCCACAGGAGAATACCGTATGACATTATACTATGAAAATAGCTATGATATACAAGCCTGGCAGTGTCAATGTCAGTTAACTGGCGAATTTTCCTGACTGCGTATGCTGCAGAGCTGAGTCTATTCGACAATTTACTAATATGTGGTCCCCATTGCAGCTTAGAATCTAGTGTAATGCCTAAAAATTTGGTGTTATCCACTGACTGACTGACTGAAATAGATTTGTGAATTCGCTTTATGACTCCATTATAGGCGTGTCTACTGTACGCAATGTTCTATATGCAGATACATTTACTTCTGCTTTTAAAATCAAATTGATTTTTAAATTGTATATATTAATATAGAGGTGATGAATATTGGTTTAGTGAAGGAAATAAATAAGGACGAGGTAAAAAAGGCTGTTAGTGGAATGAAGAATGGAAAAGCATTAGGACCTGATGGAATATCAGTAGAAGCATGGAAAGCGTTAGGAGATGATGGATGGGCGTGGCTGACTTTATTCTGCAATAAACTGTTGCACGAGGAGTACCCGAGGAATGGTACAACAGTTACCTGGTGCCCATTTTTAAAAATAAGGGTGATATTCAAGAGTGCAACAATTATCGGGGAATAAAGTTTATGCCTCATAGTATGAAAGTATGGGAGAGAGTAATTGAGCGACGCCTGCGTGACGAGAGTGAGATTTCACGAAACCAATTCGGTTTTATGCCTGGACGAGATACGGTGGATGCCATTTTTGCACTTCGCCAAATGTGCGAAAAATACAGGGAGGTGCATCAAAACTTGCACATGGTGTTCGTCGACCTTGAAAAGGCATATGACCGAGTGTCTCGTGAAATCGTGTGGTGGGCCCTGAAGAAGAAAGGAGTACCTGGGAAATACCTGACGTTGATTCAAGCCATGTACGCTGAATGCCGAACGCAAGTCCGATCCGCAGCTGGTATCTCAGCCGGATTCGATGTGGCCGTAGGCTTGCTCCAAAGGGTCGGCCCTTAGCCCCTACCTCTTTCTGTTAATTATGGATGCTATATCATCGGAGATACAGGAAGAGGAACCCTGGTGCATGCTGTTTGTCGACGACATCGTTCTGGTAGCAGAGAGTGGACAAAAGGTGCAGAGCAAGCTGGAGGAGTGGCGGCAGAGATTGGAGAATGTAGGCCTGAGAATAAGCAGAACCAAAACAGAATGTATGTTCTGTGACTTTGGCGGTCTCTCCAGTCCTATACCGGTTACACTAGGCGGTACACTTCTACCAGTAAGCTCCGATTTCCGCTACCTAGGTTCACTCCTGCAAGATGACGGCAAAATTGATCGGGATGTTAGGCAAAGAATCAACGCAGGATGGATGAAATGGCCACAGGTCTCAGGCACAATATGCGACCACAAAATGCCTGTGAAATTAAAGGGCCGCATGTATAAGTCGGTTATAAGGCCTGTCGTACTGTATGGAGCTGAATGTTGGGCAACAAAGAAGATGGATGAGAAACGATTGCATGTGGCAGAGATGAGAATGTTACGATGGATGTGACAAGAATGGACAGAATTAGGAATGATTACGTTAGATGTAGTTTTAAAGTGGCGCCCATTGATGAAAAGATAAAAGGGAGTCGATTGGCCTGGTATGGACATGTTATGCGGAGAGATGATATGTATGTAGGTAAAAAAGTGATGAATATGCATGTAGAAGGACGAAAAGGGAGAGAACGGTCAAGGAAAAGATGGATGGACTTTGTGAGGATGGATATGAAAGAGAAAAGGTTAAATGATCGGATGACTGGTGGCAGAGAAGTATGGAAGAGAAGGACATACTGCGCCGACCCCAAATAAATTGGGAGCAGGGCAAGAAAAAAAAATATTAATGCAGCCAAAATTTTGCAAATAGGGTTATACAAAATCTGGACACGTCTCCAATTTAAGCAGTACTCATCAAGAAGTTTTAATCGGAATTTGGTCCTATAATATTCCTTTTGCTTTATTTTTACTTCATGTTATCTTTGTTACGAGGCACGGTATCAAGATCGTCGATATACCCACATACGGTATTATAAAATACCAATAGCCAAAGATATTTTGAGTTTTGTGATTAGCAAACACGCTTCAGCGTTGAAGTTATATTCTAGAGCTCTTTTAAGTTCAGTGACGAACAAGGAAGGTGGTTAGTTTCGAATTGGAGTGTAAAAAATATTGGTCTAGGCTCAACGGAAAAAACATTCAGGTTGAGATCAATAGACACTGAATGGTTTGGATTGAAACTGATTTTTAGATGAAACTGCTTTGCGCGTATATAGAAATACTGAATGGTAGGATTTCAATGGGATCAGTCCGTAAGTTGCGTCTGAATTCATTTCGCTATAAGTATAATGGAGGATAAGAAAGAGCCGTACCTTATTTCGCTTGATTGAGCGCTATGTAAATTCTATGTAGGGGCTTGTTAACTGCTTTTTAAAAGGTAGACAGATAAGCAAACTTCAATTTGGTCATTAAAGCAACAACTTGAACCTACGCGCAAGCATATCAAAAAGGCTACATATTTATTCTCTATCAGCTACATAATAGCTGTCATGATATAAAGTATTAGTGAAATTCACAGGACATAAATATAACTGTATTAATTCTGTCGAGAAATGTTTCAAAAGAGATGTAAAAGCGAATGTGTATCTCCTATTGAAGCGTTAATAACACTGAAATACGATATCTTCTTCTGAGACTGTTTATTGCCACCGGATATTTGTAATCAACTTATCACAAAATACTCTACTAAAGCGTCCTTTACATTGTACCTATTCAAAGCTCATACTAAGCAAACGGTGCTGTGAAATTGCGGGATGCGACGAAAGGTCGTAGCAAAGAAGAACATGCGAGACCAAAGTCCGCATAATAATTATTACGAGTATAATAATAATATTTGACGACTGGTTGGCGCAGTGGGAGTGTAAGCAACTGTTACGCCGAAGCGGGTTCGATTCCCACTCAAGTCAAACATTTGTGTGCATGAGCATGGATGTTTTTCTTTGTCTGAATATTTCTATATAAAATATGTATGTATTTACAAAAATGCAAAGTATATATGTATAGTTATCCATTATCTAGTACCCATAGTACAAGCTCTGCTTAGTTTCGGACTAGATGGTGAAGTGTGAAAAAAAATATATATACACCACTATTTTTGAATTAGTACAAAAACTTTAAGTACATATTAGCGAAGACATTATTATCATATATGTGACGTAAGAATTTCATAATATCTATAAATAGCAAAGTTATAATCATTTGTTTTTTGTAGAAAATCTCACCTAAATCATAGACATATTTGACAATCCATTCACTACTTCATTGATAGTACTTACTTTCCGTCCTACTCTTACGCATTCTTTCCGTCGCACTTATAATGCAGGTAGCCTTAGACAATAAAATGAAGCAAAATAATAAGTGTAGGTAGTTACTTTTTTATTTTTTAAATTCTACCCTCTCTAAAATTACTACTAAAACATAATATTTAATTATGCATTTACCAATCATTACGTATTTTTGTGGACAGTTTTGGGACAGTTTTGGAACTTAATATTTTTATTTTTTACATACATAAATATGATTACTTAAAAATGCTTCGAGCCCCATTAAATTTTTTGTACTAATTAAAAAATAGTGGTGTATATGTCGGAGAAGCATTGCTTTTATTGACATTGTCATTAGTGGTTGCGGACTTAGTGGGCGTCATTGGGGTAAAATGCGAGCACAAAACACAATCAGCTAAGTTTGACAATATTTTAATTAGTGTTGAACAATATTAATCAGTTTACACTGTTGCTAAATACAAATTAAAATATCAGACAAGACCGAGCAGCGGGTTCAGAGCAACTATCTTAATATACTTTCTCTGTACTCAATAATCCAACTCGATCTGCCGATTGCACTCAAAAGACAATGTCACCAGAAGCTGTCAGTTCTCCTTTATATTAGATGGCGCCTCGACCCCGCTCGAGACACGCGTCCTGCTCTGATTGGTCCTTACCTGAACAAGTACATTCACAATCTTAAGAAGTATTTGAGTAAATCAAATAAAATTAAATTAATAATTTTAAAGGTTATCAAAATGTAAACAACATAATATTGTGAATTATTCATAAAAACAATCAATCAATAATTCGACTCATAGCTTCCGCCGACATATATATATATCTAGATATCTAGATATCCGATATATATCTAGTATTCACGCGAACGACAAGAGATCGTGAATAGTTTTTGCTGTAATACACTCGTCTATTGGCGCGCACTTTGCATCGCGGCTTTAGCTGGAATGAACGTCGCTTAGCGTAATTCTCTTTGTATGTATTTTGCCGCTGCTTAAGTCTTTAACAATGACCCCATTACAAGCGGACAATTCTACGTCTTGCAGTGGGAGGTTTAATAGCCCCTTTAAATTCAAGTTACTACGAAGACTTACAATAATATGAATTTTAGAAATGAATTTCATTCCACTATCGTAATTTGATCTTTAATTAAAGCTGGTATTGATTGCCTGTTGGATATTCCTTGGCCGACTGAATAAACATTTCGTTACAAGCAAATTATACTTGAGTCTTATACTATTTAAATTGATTAATTAAATGGCGATATATACAATAAGAGCTAATCATAAAAACAAGTCATCATAATCATCGGCCCTTTATATAAACTGCCTACTGCTGGGCACGACCCTCTTCTCACACTAAGAAGATAGTCCACCACGCTAGTCAAGTGGAGGTTGGCAGACTTTACATGTCTTTCGAGAACATTGTGGAGATCTCTCAGGCATGCTTCAGGTACCCTCCGATGTTAGCAACCGCTCTGTATATAAACTGTCCCACAGCAGGGTACGAGCCTCTTCTCACCCACCACGCTGGCCTAGTGTGGGTTGACGGATTTCACACGCTTTTCGAGAAGATTATGGAGAACTCTCAGACATGCCAGGTCAGGTTTCCTCGCGATGTTTTCCTTCACCGTTTAGCAAGCGATAATAAACAATTTAAAACGCACATAACTCCGAAAAGTCATTGGTGCGCGCCACGGATTCCAACCCGGACCCTCTGCGTAGCAGTCTATTGGTCTCTCCACTGGGCTATCACTGCTTTCCCCTCACGATGTATAGATATAATGTAGTAAAACGTGTAATTATATTTAAAAAAGAAGCAACAAAATAAAATATGAAATTGCTGACGTCATTACCGAATACCTAATCAATTATTTTTAAGTAATTCTATTTTGTTATTTATACATTCAAAAAGCGTTTGAGACGGAGGATCTCAGGTAGGATGTCGGGGTTCGAGAGAAACACTGCTAGGCTGAACAGGTTCTTTATTATGTCTCACTACCGCTTACATACAGTATGACCGAACTAGGTAAGCACTGGCCTGATGGCTGGAGTGTAGACTCCTGCTGCTCTCCGACGCTCGCAGGGTGGCTGCTCGTAGGGTCGCCGATGAGCTGGCCAAGGTGCGCTGCGCAGGTAGCTCTGTGGTCGATGTTCAGGCTGAGCGGGTCTCAGTCGGTGCAGCCGATGTGGGCCGAGCGGTCAGGCTCAGGCGTCGTGGCCTGGCTGTAGGAGCTCGTAGGCTGGAACGGAGGCTTGGGTGGCAGCTGGCTAGTAGCGGCACGGCGCCAGCAGCTCGTGGCTTGTAGCCCGTAGGAAGAACGTAGCCCGTAGGAAGAACGTCAGGTGCAGTGAGCCCGTAGGGTGAACCCCAGCGGGACAGTAGATAGGAAGTAGAATGTAGAATAATCGCGAGGTGTAGCGGCAGCGTTCCGATGTCTAGGAAAAGTGACCATTCTACAACGCGCACCCATTTTATATAGGCATAAACCTATGACTCACAACTGCCTTTGGCTAGTGAATATGACCATATTTGGTAATATTGCGAACGATGTCTGGCTAAGCTGGCGTTAAGCGCCTGCGAGATATTATAACGCAATACGTGTAGTATTACGTTACACGTTAATAATGTTTTTTAGGCAGTAATACATTATTAAAGAGGTGATTCATAAAGGATTGATATCATATATATATTATATTTATATTATAATTAAATTAATTAATTATATTATTATTATTTACTAATTCTGAGTACAAGCACACACTACGTGCCGTTAAAGTAAAAACAAGTGAAAAATACTTTATTAAATTTTTCCTGAGTTAAATTCATAAGAGACTGGATTTTACTACAACTTATTTATTTCGTGTCATTGTGGATTGAATGTCACGTAGTTCGAATTTAATCTACATTATTCTACATTTTGAGTTTCTGGTAGTTTGATTGTGTTTCAAATCCACATTATTACATGCCTAGGGTAAAAAAAGTGTGCAGTTTTAAGACCATTAAGACAAAAAGTCTCGCTTGGATTAAATATCCTCCACTATATTGCAATGAAATAAATAGATATCATTATATAAGTACGGTATAATTTTTTGTGGTCGTTTAATATGCCTCTGCCTACCTCTTCGGGGAAACAGGCGTGAGTCTATGTATGTATGTATAATTTTTATTGAAATATATGAAGGATTGAATCGTTGTAACCATATTATGGTAATAGGCAAAGGTATGTTAAGCTTACATGTGTTGTTGATTATAATATAATGTTACGGATGTCCACTGCGTGATGGACGCGATCAAGTCTCGCTATGTTCAGTTTCTTAGAAGACCTTGTGTTAAACTGTGTTAAACAGACCTCAGTCATTAGCCTTAAATTTCTTTGATATCTTCTTTGTTTCAGCTTAATCCCAGTTTCAACCCGGAGTCTGCTTACTAGTCTAACCGGATTTGACTTAATATTAGATTTTCCACGGAGCGACAGCCTGTCTGACCTCCGCAACCCGAAGGGATAGCGATATTCCATGGTTTAGACTAGTGTCAGTTTATTCAGAGATAGGTACTGACTCCCTATAATGACTGTCAGAGATCTTCATGACAACCGGGGCCGACGGCTTAATGTGTTCTCCGAGGCACGGGGCAACCGATAATTAATAATTCAACACGCACATAACTCCGAAAAGTCAATAGTGCGCGCCTAGGATTCGAACCTGATACCCTCTGCATGGCAGTCTGCTGGTATCTCCTCTAGGCTATCGCTGCTAATTTCTTTGATATCTACTATTGGATTACTGCTACTGGATTCTTTCTGACATAAACACCAAGCAAACAAACGATTCAATTATCGTGATGAATAAATGAATGTTATAGATATCGTTCAAATCATTAGTGATTTATTTTAGCCTTAAACATCAGCAAAGCCCTCTGCACTCTGCGGCCTGCTATCAACACACATTACATTCCGAATAAACATTTTATCTGACTTTGATTTCACCATTCACTTCGTCACTCATCATCAACGTCCCATCTACACACAAACGTACCTACGGTAACGAACATTCATTCACGGTGTAATGGTGTTACTGGCTACACCAAATTAAATAATAAAATATAGTCCTTAGGTCGCATACTTGTTTCCACATGAGTTTGTCTTATCGCTACGATGGCGCCAAAGTTATGCAATTAGTAAACTCATAAATTCCAAGAGTTTGACAAATTTATAAGAATTATGTGACAGGCATATGAGTAAAGAAATAGCCATGAAATATGAGAAAATATTGGCACTGTAGTGTTCACATGCGGTATAGTTGAGGATAATAAAAAAGGGATCAACGATAAGACACGAACCCTGTCAGGTAGTAAGGATTTGAGAGGCGTGGTGTTAGTGGTATTAGACTGTGTAACGGGTTCTGGTGGTAGTAAAACGCAGTAGAGGATCTAGATGCGTTTATTTGCCGAGTATTGCCTCACTTCCCTTGCCACGAGTATGACCGACCAACAACACGACACTTGCCTGAACACTAAGGGCTGCAGTCTCCCACGCTGTTCCCTCCGGTAGTGTGTAGGCAGGCTGCTCGAAGGCTGCGCGTAGCGGTACAGGTCCTCGCTGACGTTGGCTCAGCTGGCAGGCGCCGGCGGTGCGAGTATGATGAGCAAGGCAGGCCAGACTCTCCGGCAGAGGTGACGCCGAAGGCGATGCAGGAAGGTGTAGCGGTCTAGGAGCGTAGCCCGGAGCCTTAAGGTGAACCTGGAACCTGAAGGAAAGCAGCATTAGGAGAGCCACAACCAATAGAGTCAGGCAGGCGGCGTCAGCCAGCCTCAGATAGCAGGTAGAGAGATGGGCAGTACGCTAACGCAGTAAATGTAGCAACTTACCCACAGCTGGGACCAGGATACACGTATGAAGTAGTATAATTATAGATGTAGCGGTATAGAATTTAGTAGCGGTAGCAGGTTAGTGTAGAGTAGCGGTGTTGGCCTCTCTGTCGGCCCCTTTATATACCGGGCCCTCCATCAGGCTGAGAGTCCGTTTATGACCATATTTGGTCAGGCTTTGCGAGTGCGGACGATGGCTTTCTCTGATTGGCCGAGCGTATGGGCGGTACTGTGACGCAACGCGGTAAGTACCGGACATACGTTACAATACTGCCCGCCTTAGGAGAGGATTTTACGTGGCTAACAAGGAAAATCCGACTAGCTGCGTTAGGTCTATGAGTCCGCTACTGTCCAAGCTAAGACGGCATAAAGAGAGAAGGAAGGGAAAGTCTTCTACGGTTTGTAACAAATAGTTAGGCACCATAGTGTATAAGTTTTAGGTCCTTAATGTGCCAAAACCCAATAGAATTTCCAGACGCGTCCGACAACTCGTAAACGAGAGGCGACTTTTTATTAATCACTGTGCACTTCACGAATTTAGGGGCTAGTTTCTTACAGAAGGACTTATCCTTGTCGCTCTGATAAAAAGTCCTTTTCCACACAGTGTCTACCACATTAAACTCAGCTGGTTTACGGCGTAAATTATACGTTTGGGAATTCCTAGCATGAGCTTGAATGAGGAGTGCCTGAACTTTGTCAAATATGCCTGATAAGTGACCTATGTTTTCTGCGTAATCGTCCCTAGGTATGTATACTATATCATCAGCGTCCGTGTCGACATAGTGTGAGCCGCATGGAACTAGTTCACGTCCATAGACTAAAAAACTAGGTGTATAGCCCGTGACTTCATTAACTGCAGTATTTAATGCAAACTGCACCTTAGGTAGGAGAGTGTCCCATAATCTCTGGTCATTTCCTACAAACGCCGCTAAGGTAGAACCAATGGTTTTATTATAGCGTTCGACCGTATTGACATGTGGGGAATATTTAGGAGTATAATGAAGATTAGGGATTTTGTACTTGCGCAACATAGCTTTTAAAGTAGCACTGACAAACTGTTTACCATTGTCCAATATAATTGTAGATGGTATACCATGAACTAAAATATTTTTTCTTCCAAAATATTAGTTGTTATTTCAGCAGTTGCGCGCCTGATAGAAAAAAGTAGACAGTATTTACTAAAACAGCAAGTTACTACAAAGATGTAGGCGTTTTGTTTTCTTGTGTCGGGTAGTGGCCCCACCAAATCTACACTAATGGTTTGGAAGGATCGTGAACACACTTTGGGTCGTCCCATGGTTCCCAATGGTGCATGGTTCTGATGTTTGTGCGCTATACAAGTGTCGCAAGAATTTATGAACTTAACTACGTCATCGCGCATTTTGGGCCAATAGTAACGCAGTGCTAAGCGCTTGTAAGTTTTAAATATACCGAAATGCCCCGAAGTGGGTTCGGCATGGTTCTCTAATATGGCATTATTTCGATCAGAAGAAGGTAGTACTTCTTTCCATTCGAACTCCTTACGAAGCATACACCTAGATTTAATCAAACGATACAATTTATTATTTTTAATAGAATAGTCTGGATAGTCATTAGGCAAAGATAAACAACCATTGTAGGTGGCTGAATACCATTGATCAGTGTCAACATTAGGGTCATTCACGTTATTATTATTCGCGTTCATTATATTTACAGCTAGGGATCGTGATAACGCATCCGCTATAATATTATCTGCGCCGCGCCGATGCTTTATTTCAAAGTTAAAGGCTGACAGACGAACCGACCACCGAGCTAATCTACCAGTCGGGTTGCTCAAGTTTAGGAACCATTTCAGTGCGGAATGGTCAGTATACACAACAAACTTTAACCCGTTATCTAAATAACAGCGCCAATATTCGAGGGCTGTTAGAACTGCTAATGTCTCCCGTTCTGTTATACTGTAGTTTTGTTCCTGTGCATTTAGTGACCTACTCATGTAAGCGATAGGTACAATTACGTACCTACTCGACTTTATCTCTTATTTTATGGGTCTCTACATAATATCTATCTGATTGACATTTAAGTGGTTAATAACAATGTTTCACATCGCGGGTTAATTAAAGCTCACCGCAACGTATTAATTAAAAATATGTTTACAAAGTTCGTCAACGTTGTTCAATAGGTTCGTATTTTTTTTCGTATATTCAATTTATCACGGGCAATATTATGCATGCAACTATATTGTTATATGAATTTTTAATACCTTGATTGATAATTTTATACTAAATTTTTTTTGCGATGCCAATCTAGGCTGTGGATTCGAGGATGAGTAGTACAATTGTATTATGATTGAATTACTTAGAATATACTTCAAAACGTTCACCACTGTCTAGTTATAGACTTGAAATTTAAAAAAAAATACAATAGTATGTATCTACTTCTGTAAAGCATAAATTAAGTAAGATTATGTTTAAGTTACAATATATGTGGCAATCAAAGGCAAATTTAATAGTTCTAGCCATATTCGTCATTTGTTTTAGTTTCTGCTTGGATCAAGAAGTACGCATTAGCTCGCATGGAGAAAGTGCCCAGAAACACCCAGTGACTCTTACTACTAGTGTAAATGGTTCCGATAACATGACCTTGTGCAAATAATTATGTATTCTAAAGCTATTATTTGTTTATCGACGGATCAACTTCAAGAAAGATATATCTCTCATTCGTGGAAGTAAGAACTCGAGAAGGATCTCTCGATGATTATACATTATAATTAAATAATATAATATAATATAATATTCTACCACATTCACACAACACCACCTAGTCCCAAACTAAGCAAAGCTTGTACTATGGGTACTAGATAATGGATAAACATACATATATACTTTTTTTTTTGTAAATACATACATATTATACATAGAAACACCCAGACCAATACAAACACCCATGTTCATGCACACAAATGTTTGACTTGAGTATTATAGTAGTTACCTATAGATTAAATATATTTTTATATTTATTTTACCCGTGAAATAAACAACAAGGTTTGTCTAAGTTAAATTGGATGGGTACATATTATTATAGTATTATTCTTGAACATTACAAATGGAATTATTCGTAACAAGAAAATCAAGAGAATTAACTTAGAGAATGATATGTAATAATTGTCAGTCTAAGAAATGGTGGGGGATTTTATTTCAAGAAATGTCATTCAAAACCTCAATTTCTTCCATGGCGTGTGTAATCTACTTGGTCACTCTTAGACCAGCCCCATCCATTCCTCTTTTAGTGACCAATTTCTTTCCTCTGAAACGTTCGCACTCCCAAAATCAGTGTATCCACTAAATAAAGATGTTTAAAAATTCCATCCCTACTAAGCGACAGTAAGTGAAATTCGTTTGTATGTTTCATTAGAAAAGTTAGACATTTAATAGAACGTAGCTTTGAAATTTTCTTAAGCCCAAAATTTTAATTTTAATATTTCAATACTCTTAAATCATAATAATTATATCAGGTCACATCAAGTCATTATTTATAATATTATTTTAGCTTACTAAGCTAAAGTTGAAGAATATATTATAATACATATGTTTATTCCTTTCTTACAAAACTATAATTTGGATGAGACTAATTTTGCTTGTTTCCGCTATTCGATATAGTTTTGTACCATTTTATATTTAAATATAAACATGTAGTCTACTTAGTTGTAGACTACATGTTGCAAAAAAATAAAATTAAAAATTAAATTAAAAAATGAGAGATTCAAAACATGACGTGTGTTTAAATTAACTCCCAAATGATGATGCATGAAATTATTTAATTCTGCAAATAAATGGTGCTATTTATAATATTGATACTCCATTACCCTTAATTCAGCAATCCATCAATGTCTTATGTTTCTGAAAATATTTCTACCATTATTAAATATAATTCATTTATTTTTTTCATAGATTCGCGCTTGTATCCTCTAAGGGGTAGGCGGAAGTGTAATATTACACCCGCATTTCGCCATGAATTTTTAGGTCTCACGTAATATCATTAAACTCCGTGCTGCTACTGAGAATTCGGAAATTTATTTCAACTACAAACAAAAGGTATTAATGACCACGGGCGGTCATTGAACTGCCCTTATTTTAAATTTACCTCTTTTCAGCACTCATATTATAATGCTTTACATTATTCAAAACACATGCTACAATTAACTTCTATATTGTGGTCTGAGATACTTTTCGAAAAAAAAACGGTAACTTATAATACACGGTATATTACACTCAACTGCACGGATGTTGTAGCAGTTTGCTTAAACTGCTACCACCACACGACGACGCTGAGTTGTATAAGGTCGGTCGATTCTCTGACAAGGTAAAACTTTGTGTGACCTACAAATCGTTGCTTTAAGTCACGATATTTTTTGTGCCTTTTGGTTAAATATTTATAAGATTTGCTGCGATAAGTGATTTATCCTAGTGCGAAAGGATTAATGTTATTACACTTCACAATAATAGCATAATTACATTGTATCATCATGTCAGCCTAGAGACGTTCTCTGCTGGACATAGGTCTCCCCCAAGGTTCTCCACACAGACCGATCTTGAGCCGCCCGCATCCAATTGCTTTCCGCATTACATTGTATAATGTTCTATAAATAGGAGGTCGGGTCTTGTAAACCGCGACGAAACGAAGCTATGAATTGAGTTACAAGAGGGTAGTTTTACTTCACCCACGTGTTTACCGTTGTCAATAATTGGATAACCATAGTTTCTTTAGCCATTCGCTGAATTAAATAATTAATATTTAAACAATATTATCCAGCGAACGTTAATTAATTTAGAGCATATTTATTTAATACTCGTTGATATTATTACAGTTGTTTGTACATGATTAACTGTCACCCGCGACTTTTCGCGCAGAGGAAAAACATTTGTATTAAAGAAACAAACAGTACAGTGCAGTACAGAAGAAACTCATATATTTGTATTTCTAACTTAAATAATTATTTATTTCATGTAGTCATTTTCACATCCTATTTCAACACCTGCAAGTTTTATTACCGCAGTAAAAGATAGCTTACTCGCATGTTCATCTTTGAAGTCAAATCTATTCCATATATTCATACATCAAACGCGGTTCAGACCTTTCAAGGTAACAATAAAACATACGTCATATATATACACTTTTGCACGTTTAAATTACAGGTACGAATAAACGCAATACTTCAGAGTTGTATTTAAAGCCTTAATCTATTCTCTCCTGGTTTCATAGACCTGAGAATGCGATGGGAATTCATTTGAAATCCTCCTCCTAATACTGTGACACTAGATCTAAGTGTACACCACGGAACCGACGAGTAGATATGCGAGAGACTCTACACCAAGATTGGCC
The DNA here is from genome assembly GCA_944739405.2 of Euclidia mi. NCBI lineage: Eukaryota > Metazoa > Arthropoda > Insecta > Lepidoptera > Erebidae > Euclidia > Euclidia mi. Next base: position 35,514,836 of record OX123181.2, on the reverse strand, counting down.
CCATCTTGATTCTTGTTTCAATTGAGAATTGCTCGGCAGGTCATTAAGGCAATTACTCTGCTCTAAACGGCTATTTAGAACTATAAGATATACCTAAATAAGTGCACGGTGGTTTGAGGAAAAGTAAATAATAATATATCGTTTTTTTTTCGTCTAGCTGATTGAAATCTATAATATCATAATATATTTGGTTGCTGCAACTGATCCAGATCCAGCATTCGCCTGTGGTGTCATACCTTTCATCAATATATGTGCCCAGGCAGAACATCAGCATATGAAGTTATGATCAATACTTATCTCATCACTGACTGAATCAACAACAAACCTATCCATATAAGAACAACATTCACCTAATATAGAAACAGCAGTGTTGATCGAATGATGATCGGTTATCTGAAATTAAGACGAGTTAATAGAGCGTTTGCCATTTGTGGCCAATGTTGGCCGTTATAGGAATCGCAAATAAGATCCAGATATGGCATTCGATTGGTGAAACTAAACCAAAACGCTTGTACGGAATTCAGCTGTCTTGGTAGAAATGCCAAGCTGGACACTGAGATAGAGGAAAGACGTGCGAATTAGTAGAATAAATTTTTATGGCTTACGTGTCGCTGCGAGAACCAGGTTATGTTAGAAGGAAATACTTGTTTTCAAGGTTTCTTGGAAGCCACTATAATATATTTTTAAAGTATTCTTTAGAGAATTTTGCCGTCGGATAATGTGTTGGTTGGATTAAAACATTAAAGTTGGCTGTAAGTAATATTGTATTGCAATAACATGAGTATAAAGTACTTAAGTAAGATAAGCTAAAATAAAGTAACACAGGCACGAAAATAATACTTCAATTTTACGAACTATAATTTTACATAATCTTATACTACTTTCATGTATCATACTCGTCGAAGTAAAGAAAATACATTAACAATCATTATACGTTTTATTATTACCTCTAAGGTTAGTAATTTTTACGGCTCAAAATTTCATCAGTTCATCGTTTACACAATCGAATAGATTATTGTAAAAATAACGAGGTATTCTACCAGTGCTCAAAATATTACGGTCTTGGCAAGCAGCTACGCGAAGCATCCGTTTGAAACCCTGTTAAAACTTAAATACGTAATTTATTGTCACAAACTTGCAACTTAAGCCTGTAGTATAAACAATGTCAAGACATGTTATTTGATTACGGCAATATTTTTCGAACGCACACTACATAGATTTCAAGAGTTATTTATTTCATCATCATCAGCCCTGAATATATACTGTGCTACTGCTGGGCACGGGCCTCTTCTCACTATTAGAAGGGTAAGGCCATAGTCCACCACGCTGGCCAAGTGTGGGTTGGCAGACTTCACATGTTTTTCGGAAACATTATGGAAAACTCTCAAACATGCAGGTTTCCTCACGATGTTTTCGCTGTGGATTCGAACCCGAGGCCATTTTCGTGGCAGTCCGTCGGTCTCTCCATTAGGCTATCGCTGCTGTTATTTATCTATTTAGTTTTAATATTATTACACAATTCAATTATAACATCAATATAAGTACATCTTCTAAACTAAATCCGTGGATTACCTTTTATTCGCGCGTAGATACTTTGTAATTATTGCCGCAAATTTTTATTAAATCCACTTATACTTGAAAACAAATCCAGGATCGATAATTCGAATCCACGGCGCGCACCGATGACTTTTCGAAGTTAAGTGCGTATTATATTGTTAATTATCGCTTGGCCCGTGCCTCGGAGAGCACGTTAAACTGTCGGTCCCTGCTGTCATGAAGATCTTTGACAGTCGTTACGGGGAGTCAGTGCCCTCAAATAAACTGATACTGGTCTAAACCATAGAATATCGCTATCTCTTTGGGTTACGAACGTCAGACGGCAGTCGCTCTGTGAAAAAGTTGATATTCTGTCCTATCTGGTTAGACCAGTAAGCGGACCTCGGGCTCCTAGGCTCTAAGTCTTGGATGCAACCGGGATAGCGCTAGAGCGATGATGATGATACTTGAAAAGATGACTACTAAGCCAGCAACAATGATATTCAGAACTGGAGACCGTAATCTAGTCTAACCAGATTAGAGAGAATATATATTTTTAGAAAGCATCTTTCGTTTGAACTCCTATGAAAATGAAATGGATAACCAAATTCTATGGTTAAGGCCAGTATAGAATAATTATTTTATCTGCATAAAAGCCATCATCATCATTGTCCTAACGTTATCCCATCATCCAAGTCTTTCACTTAAGAGCCCGAGGTCCGCTTACTAGCCTATCTCTGATTTCACAGAGCATTTAGCAGTACCATTAGATTTAAAGCACTATCAAAAGCTTCAAGGTATCTATGTGGCTGGTAACCCACCTATAAAATCTAAGCAGTTACGAACACGCTTAACTGTATGAATGAATAGATACATGCAGTCGCACTTTGCAAAGGTCCGCTTGACAGCCCTTCTTAGTACCTATAAGCCCCATAAAATGGGACACAGACTTTATGACGAGTGTGAAGAAAAAATGGATGTCCATAATTGTTTATGTCGTGGTCATCTGCTCTCATGCAACCTTATATATACGATCTGTCAGTCAAGGTTTTGATGTAGGTCTACGACGGATAGATGGACTGACGGGTCGTGGCCCGGCAGAGTTTTGTTTCTGTGTGACAAATGGCCCTCCTCCGGTAATTGGTCGAATTTATGATATAAAAGCAAACTTAGGAAGCAGTTTTTAGGGCCAGTGAAATAACCTTTTTCGCTTTGAATCTTACCAAAACAATTATTTTAGGGTAGGCAATTTCTGCCGAGCGGCGACATTGTACAAGGTGATTTATTGTTGCAATAACACTATACTTGGCTTTTATATATAACACGGTACTGCTTTAAACGACTTCTCTAATGTAGAAAACTTGTAACTCAGGTTCGAGAAATTACCACAAGATTTGTATACTAAAAGGGTTGAGCTGCATCAATTTTTTTAAAGCAGAGTAAAATTTGTCAAGCCTTACGTGATTTTTTTGTAATGCTTTTGTCGTATGTCATGCTTATAGTAGATGTTGTAAGATGAAGCGAAATGTAGAAATACAATAATTATAATGAATTTTTGGCAAATTATAAAAATATACCAAGAGTGGATGTATTCTGATATGTCATTTACTACATAATGTAGTGTGTATTTAACCTTGAGAAATTTATTTTAGACGTACCTATTACTTAGATTTGCAATACAAATGATATGCTTTGTTTTGAATGAATTAATAATAGTCGCTGAGTAATTAGTTAAGTGGAAACTCAAAGCTAAGTTGTACGAATGCTAGACTTGGGATAAACATTCGTAGAATTCGTAAAATCTAAGTTGAGACTTTTGATAAAAGTACTCCGTTTTAGTAGTTATTTTATCGTTCAGTTTTTAAACCATTACTCCCACTTTGCTTGGTAAATATAGCGAAAATGCTATTTATAAAGACAGCGATAGCCTAGTGGAGATACCAACAGACTGCCATGCATGGGTTCGAATCGGGTTCGAATCCACGGCGTGCACAAATGACTTTTCGAAGTTAAGCCTATTAAATAGTTAATTATCACTTGTCCCGTGCCTCGGAGAGCACGTTCGACAGTCGGTCCCGGCTATAATAAAATGATTTATAAGACCATGAAATTGAAACTTCCAAAATTATCCAGCATTTTAAACGACATAACTGTTTCCAATTTCCCAAAACCCTACTTCAAAGTTTTAAGGAAAACTTAATTGAGCTGTCGATAAAATGGTAGGAGCAAGTAGCTGGTAACGGAAAATAAAATTGTGTTGCTTCCGCTCAACATAATAAGTGCTCTATCAGGAAAAATAAATCAAAGTTTTAAGTAGATAAAACGATGAAACAGATATTAAAAACACGGTAGAGTTTCGAAATTGCAGATCATGTGTGGGATACAACGGTGCTTAATAAATATTTACTGCGGTATAACTACTAGAAAATTGCAGGAAATAAAAATTTATTCATGAAAATAAAATTGGAGACTTGGAAGAGAAACGCCTGGATTTTCTTGCTAAAACGGTAAATGGTGCAACCATGAATATTGTATGAAACTTGACGTAAGCGGAGACGCAGTATGAAATTTTAAATCGAGAAAGGATTTATGGTCCTGTTGTCATGTTTTATAGTTTTTGTTATTATTGTGTATTTTAAGGGAATTTTGTTGCAACGCCATATTTGGCAAAAATATAGTATTAATTATAGTATAGTGTAACTTAACTTGCCATTCCTAATAAATGAGCGAATCTAAGCAACGTTTTCATAGGTTATCGCTTCGCCCACGAAGCAGGCCTACGATACCAGAGTTGTCTACACACTCGCAGAAAACGAAAGAAGAGAGTAGACGAATTGCTTGAAATTAATTTACGAGACAAAAAGGATAGAGGCAGTGGTTAGCGTATGCGACTGTTGATCGGAGATCCCGGATTCGATTCCCGGGTCGGGCAAAAGTGTTACTGGGAGTTTTCGAATTATCAGTAGCAGCACGGAGTCTGGTGATGTGCCCGGTAACGGCAATAGGCTCGCCCCCTATTACGTAGGACCAAAAATTTATGGGGAAATGTGGGTGTAATATTTCACCTTTGGCCACCTTTTAGGCTCACGCCAGTATCCCCTTCGAGGATATTGGCGTAAGCCTAAAAAAAATTGTGTATTCTCTGCGGCTCAATTTCGGAAGAAATATTTGCAATATTGCTAGCTGTTAACAGATTTATCTCTTCTGTTTGACGTAATGTTACTTAAACACTTTGAATAGATAATATTAGTACTTATCAAAAACCCATAACATTATAATTATATTTGGTTGCTAAAGCTTGTTAAAATGTCCCGAGTTATTTTGAGGATGGTTAAAATAAAAAAATACGACCAAGTTTATAGGAGTAACAGCATTTATTGGGTAAAGGTCTTGTCACATTTATATTTAAATGAACTTTATTGTGAGTCTGGAATACAAATTTGTGATCTCGACACCCAGCCAACACCGAAGCTGTACTGCGTAATTACTAAATGCAAAGTTAAAATTTACGTTTGCATTTCATTGCGTTTTTAGAGCAGCCCTCATTCCAACAACAGATACAAGCTTGCGAAAACAGGACGATGTATATTAAACACACAAATCTTAGTTTATTTTCGTTGGAGTTTCTACAGCTTTCTTAGAATTCGACATCCGGGTGTAATTTTATCAGGAGATTCTCTGTTGAGTCTGCTTAAAATTTCAAGCCTGATTTCATATTTCGTGAATGGATTATAAATTTAAAAAAGAACGTGAATTGTAATAAGCTTCTTTTTTATGCCTCCTTAATAGTAATAGCAATTTATAATGTCTAGACAAGATTTTAAGTAAGTTGTGTGATTAGAATGCTCTTGTACATTGTAATTTAAATTTTATTATTTCTCTTAATGCCTTTTTAGCTCTTTGCTTGTTTTGTGTGCATGTAACAATAGATTTATTATTTTAAAGGTGAAAATTGTGTTAAATTATAAATAAGTTTTATAAACTTAAGAATTCCTAGGTCACTAGGTTCCTAGAACACTAATAATTTTCTGATTACATCATGAAGGTACTAAAATAAATTACTTCTGAATATAATTTATACCAGCGTTTGAAAGAGATTATTACTAACATTAACACCATGATTCTAGGACCATAAAGGAGATTTTTTACCCCTACATAAAGGGGTCCAAAATGCAACATTTTGGAATAAAACGGTTTTTAAGATTTTTAGAGCAAATTCCAAATTTTTGTCATAAACATCTTCTGAAAAGTTATTTTGACTTTTGCTGGTAGCAAATTGGGTATTTTTTAATGGACAATTAAATAGTCCATGTTTTAAAATATAATAAAGCTACTAACTCGACGTGAAATTTGAAAATAGGGCCAACAACACACAGAATGTTCGAATAAAATAAAAATGACGCCACAGAAATGCAATTATTTGGAAAAAAGTAATATGTGGCATGTTATGTGTATTGAAATAAATTTCAGGTATTACCTGCTATACAAAAAGGTATAATTGTCTTAGCCTATTGGTGTGAATTTGGAGTAATAGCCACTTTTGTTCAAAAAAGTGCTTCTGGATGACTCACTCGGCACAAAAAAATTTCCTGTATTTATTCTTAAGCTCTGATTGCAGAGCAGTGATTTACTAGTAGGGAAACCAACCTAGTGAAATGTGTATAGTCTTGTGTTCGAATCCTTAGCGTAAATCACTGTCTTTTGTTATTTAAATGTATATTAAAGTTTTAATTCTCACTTATCCCATGACTCGAATAGCATGTTCAGCCAGTTGGTACCGGACGTCATGTTCATTTTGGAAACTCTTTTAGTGCACAAAACCCTCAAATAAATAAATAATTGAAAGAAAAAGCAATTACAAATCATTATGTATAAATTATACGTGCTAATTAGAAAAAACATATGTGTGCTACCGAACAGAGCTATAGTTTATACGTTAGCAAATTTTTCATCAAAATAGGTAAAGGAATTGAGATGTAAAAGAGTTATACGAGACAATATTTCATATTTTGAAGAGCTAAAAACATTATCATACGATTTTTTTTATAATTAGCATGATTCTAGTGTTTTGATCGATTACGAAGACGTTCACTTTGGAGACAAGGTTCCATTGAAGTCAGATTCCATTTAAGTGATGTAAGTTTACCAGTATGGTCTTAGCGTTGCCCCAAATGCTATCCAAGTCTTTTGCTTGGGCGCTCGGGATGCAGTAAGATCATAAGCATTCTAGCGTGTGGGTCCGCTTGCGATGTCCTTTTTCCATTTTCTCCTTTTTTTTAATTCACTCTCCGCCCTAGGAACAAATTCCTGTGTCGTGGGTACATTACAAACATATAACCAACGCACACTATGAACACTAAGACTCGAAATAACAATTTATGGATCACACAAAATGTTGACTCGTATGAGGATCGAACATATAACACTGCGCAGTGTCAAGTAGTTAGGCGGCTGCCTGTGCCACTGCGCCAACCGTGCAATAATTTACTTTAAATTTGGAGTGCAAGACTCACTCAACTCAGTATCCGTGTAACTGAAGTAAGTTAGAGAGTCAAAATCAAAATCAAACCTGCTCCAGTATAAGAATATGTGGTAAAACGAAAACTCAAAATAAAAATTTTGTTTTACTAAATAAACAAACAGAAATAAAAAAAATGCCAAAATGTACTCTAAGTTCAGTGCATTAAAATTTTTATCAAAAAACTTATTAGTATTATTATATGTACATTATAACAGTAAACTGCAGAGCATATCCCTTATGAATATGCAAAGCACGTGGTTAAGACACTTAAATTAGCTCGTTATTCAGCGATTTACATTCATAATTGTACTGTTTTAATGAGAAAATACACCGCGTTCTATTATGTTCCAAATAATATGTTACAAGTCCTTTATTTATTAAGGATGGTTTTTAGTGTGCTCTAGTGAAATATGTTTAATTGACTAATTTGTGAATAATGCTGACTGTTTTGAATCCATTTATTATTTCTGCTGCTTTTTATTTTTCTTATTTAAGGCATAGTTACAGCTTTTTACCTTATCACAAAAAATAAATAGAACCTTTCAAGATGATTTTGTTTGTCTGAATGTGCATCTAGCTGAAGGTCTTTCAAGCTCCTTTTTCTCAAGAACGTAGAAAACTGAAACTTTGAAGAGATTTAGTTCGATATTTATAGATGTTTTATTGCGTAACGAATGCAATCATTATTTTTCCATCCTTAACTCTTAGCTGCTTAAAGTGTCATATTTCTTGCAGGATATATTTTTATATCAAAATACCACAAGTGTTCATTTTTTTATGTACTCCAGCTAACCAAGTTCAATAAACTTCTAGTATATTATTTGCAGATAACTGCAAAAAATATCTAAAAACATTGTAACACTGTTTCATCTTATAATACTTGTAGAGTACCTACATTTACAGAATTTAGTATTGCCTATACCTACTATATTCTGTGAATCTAAATATAATAATGAAAGTTGTTTGACTTATGAGTGGTACGTCAAGCAGGTAAAGTCGATTTAACTCATTATAGAAGTTAAACAGATCAAAATGTAATATATTAGTTCATTCACAATAAATTGCAAGTAAATTTCAATGTAAGAGCCTATCATATAAAAAGTTGCACAACTAATTGGACAGTTGAAAATTTGACAATTTGTTACAGTTCTTAAAAAAAGGCTTAAGGTAAAAAATACTTATCTGTCAATAATAAATGTTCATCCCACCGTGAAAGTAAACCAGCTTATAAAGCGCTTTTTCTTATTTCAGCTAACATAGTAATTACGTGAGAAAAATAATGCCTCCGCTTAACTTTTAATCCCCGTGGAGCCAAATTTATGAGCAAGCATTGTGACTCAAAATTCTTCCTAACACGTTTCCAGCGGTAAGAATATTTTCGAAATTGTAAAATAGAGTCTCGAGGGATCTATTTGGTTAACAACTGATGTTGGAAAATTTGACCTCCAAACGTTTTTTACAATAATAAGCATAAATTCAAACAGTACTGTGGATACAAAAAGAAGGTACCTCCTACAATAATTATACCACTAAATTCTATTGTAAATCTTGAATCTTTGGCTGAACGTTCCGGGGTAGTTCCGAACCCTGCTCTGTGCGGTAAAGGTTTACTGCGAAAGCCAAAAAGTGCTCTCGTTCAAAATTCGTGTCTTAACAAAAAGATTTCTATTTCAAGATAATTTAAAATTTGGGGCGTTACTTGGCGGTAAACATACCGAACAAAAGGTCGTTGCCAAAGAAAGTGTTTGTGAAGAAAATTAGTGGTTAATATAAGATCGAAATCTTAGCTTTGCGTAATATTTTTGCATTAAGATGAGGATGCCGTAAATTTCCTGATAAAATACAAACAATGCGTTACTTGTTTTATAGCAGAATACAGGATATTGCTTGTCCGCTTGGACATGCCTACATATTTTTATATTTATAGATTTTCCATCCGATTTATACAAGATTACTGGTTTATGTAGGTAACAAAGTAAATTATATAATATAAGCTGCATAAAAAAAATATATATTTGCTTATACTCCTACTACGTATGTCATAAAGTTCTCGTAACTCTAGATAAGAGCTATGATGAAGATTCTAACTAACTTACCTTATAAACATAAATATTCAAATTATGCAAATCATATATAAATTATTCGGGGTCGTCTACGAGTCCCTTAAAGGAAAAGTATCCGTTGTAAATGTATGATCAAATTGCGGCTCGAACATTCTATTAAAATTATTATAACAGCATTGAATGTGCGAAAATACTAATCAATCGGAAAAGGTGACTGCGATATTTGATTTTCCTGCCATTACCATTACTCAAAATCATGTACAACACTAGAACATCCGCTAGAACCATAGTATTATATTACCCGGTAATACATCGTGTACATCCGTGAACATGGCGCTTGCAACAGTGCCGAAATATCGGTTACTCCAAACAAAGGTACGTGGTATATATCCCGAAAGACAATTTAAATCATGTTTAAATGACCACGAAAGTTTAAATTCCTACCCGGTAATACAACTCTCATTTTTCACGTTTCAGCGTGTTTCACTACTAATTAAAGAAGAAAAATAAAATATAAAGCCACACAAACTGGACTTAGTTTATTCATAAAGTCAAAGACCAAAAATAATTTTATATCCTTATTACATCGTTACTTCTAATTAATCCGGATGGCTAAGTAAATATTGTTCCGGTCAAGTCCTTTGATGAGTGACCGTTTTCAAAAAGTCACGACCCTTCAAGTCCATATAGCCGTCAGTCCCGGCTGTTATGAATATATTATCTGACACATGAGATGAGGTATCGGTACCCTTACAACTAGTTTGACCTTAGAATGTTGTAGTTACTTTGGTTTACGGTGTATGTTGTCTCCGTTGGAATTTGGTTATGTTTATGCTTAGGAACGGTTTCGAAGTTTTTTATTCTATTCTCGGATCGATAAAAGTGAATGTGAAGCGCAGTCATTCATCACAACTGTGCCTGATTTTGTCAGTCTTTTATCTATTTCTTCACCAAATAAAAAATGAGATTTATAATTTAGAAATGCTGATACCTATTAAAGTAATACTAGGCGCACACCAAACTTAGCTACTCTTCATAGGTATGATACATTAAGATAAAGGAAAACTGATAGTTATGCAATCAACGGCTTTATGATATAAGCGTATCCCATAAAAACAATACTTGTCAAAAATACTAAGTCTTGCGACCGTAAAAAGTTGTGAGATCCATGTAATACCAAGTGTGTTAATTAAAAATCTTTAATGTTTTAAATTATATTACATTACATGGATTACATGGATTATATTACATGTATCTCACAACTTTTTACGATCGCGAGACTTGGTATTTTTGACAAGTATTGTTTTTATGGGATCTCATTTCTTTTTGCAGATAGTCTTACTTTTGTCCTTTCCGGTATCTTGTATTTCTTGTACACCAACAACGAATTTTCTTAATTAAAGCTCTAACTGCAAATGTAATATTGTAATCCTTTATATTTATATGGGATTACAAAGTTATTTATGCAGTTGATGTATCTCGAAAACTGGACTGAAATTGAAAAATGTTTTAATTTTTCCTTATACTAAACACTAATCGTATTCTAAATTTGAAGCTTCTATGTCTGCTAGAAGTGCCTTAGACTTTTGATGATCGGTCAGTGAGTGACAAAATTAAGAATTTTGACTCGTTATAATTCTGAAACTACTGGTTCAAATTGAATGAAATTTGAAACACACCATGTTTATACGATGCTTGCATGGTTATTAAAAAGCGTCGAAAATGGCCTGAATTGCTTCGAGAAGAAAGGTACGCCCATGCCACTTTTTTGCTCGACTTGGTGGGGGCACTGCCGTGCCGTCAGATCTAAAAGCAAATAAATCAGCAATCTCCCTAAATAATATAAGCAAGCGCAATATCCAAGTTTCGTCTGTAGGTCCTTCCTATAAACTGCAGGCGTCGCATTTGGGGCGCACTCTGTCTCTTGACCCGAGGCCTTTTGTCGGACGAGTACAGTTACTACGCCCTTCAACCCCATTTTAACGGCTCAAACAAGTTTACTAGGACTATACTTGTTCTGCCTTTATAAAGGTCATAAATTAGAATTTTACGGTTAACAAAATTTTTGTTATGAATGGGATTGAAATGGTTTTAGTAAAAGTTTGAATTCCGTAGTACGGGTTTATTCCGTAGTAAATGGGAGATAAGAAATAATTATATTCATTAAAAAGACAGTGAGACACACATAATTATATTATTTGCTAAACAAATAATATGTTTATCCGTTATCTAGTACCCATAACACGAGCTCTGCTTAGCTTGGGACTAGATGGTGATGTGTGTGTGTGGTAGAATATTATTATATTATTATTTTTATATATAAAATACTTTCACTGTAACAGATCAATAGGTTACCTGACCTCGTACCCATTTATCTTGAAGTCTACTTTCGTAATCTTTGGATAATACAAGTTCCGATATAGATTCTTAAACAATGGTAAGTATAATTTTAGCTAACTAGATACTTTAACTAACCGTTTGTCACTGAATTTAGAGTATGTAGTTGCTATTGTCAATAGTCAGAAAGAATGAAAATAATAAGTAAGAATAAGAATAAGAATAAATTTATTTCGTAAAACATGAGTAATACAGTACAAGTTTTAGCTTGCATGCAAGTTGTTACAAATAATTCTTAAAAATGATCTACATGTTTTGCCAGTTACGGCATACAAAATTTTATTGGTACATTCATATTATCGAAGGCTATTAAAGCAAAATTAAAAACAAAAATACAGACGACAGACATATTGAATTAAGAATAAAGTTTTATATTATTAATGAAACAGACATCAGAAACATTTTAGCATAAAAAAAATATATTAATATCTCAAGTGATTTGTACTCAAGAAATTTATGTCCATGGATTAAGTATATATATTCAAACTATCAGTAATTAACATTTCAGCATTATAGAATACATAAATGTCACAAGTGATTCAAAATTACAAAAAAATCATTCAAAGATGTCTCAAGTAATTTAAATTAGAATATATTCGCAAATAAATACAGGTAATCACAGTATAAGTACTCATGTTTGAAGAATGTCATAATGGCAGGCGTCAGGGATATTATAGATTATATTATGAAAGTTACAGGAAACAATTTTTATCTGTTAAAAACTGCGTTATGCTATAGTAGCATTTCTGGGTCAGATATTTCTTAAGCTGTTGTTTAAAAGTGCTAATATTTAACAGTTTGAAGTGCTTTGGTAACTTGTTATAGATAATGGGTGCCATACAAAATATGCTTTTGTGCATGAGCGCTGTAGTAGACTTCACTACACATAATTGTTCATTATCACGCCTGTTTCGATTGTTGACAACTGATAGTTTGTCAAAAAGATGCGGATTTGTTTTTACAAAAACAGCGACTTCATAGACATACAGTGACGGTAGAGTTAGTATGTTATGCTTAATGAAAAATGGTCTACAAGTGTCTGTTGATTTGAGGCCAAACATTGCTCGTATACATTTTTTTTGTGACTTAAATATATGTTCCTTGTTAGTAGAGTGGCCCCAAAAAATTATGCCGAATCTTAAGATTGAGTCTGTTATGCCATGATATGCTGTGATAAGCGATGACTCATTAATAACGCGCGCTAGCCTAGACAGAGCATAAACATTCGAATTCAACCGCTTGTTTAGTTGTTCTATATGGTCTTTCCAAGTCAGCTTTTTATCAATTATGATGCCTAAAAATTTTGTTGAATCTACTATATTTAGTTCTGTCCCGTGATAGTTAACATTTACTTGAGGCGGTGTAGTCCGTTGACTAAAAAACATGGCTTTTGTTTTAGTTAAGTTCATTTTTAGATTATTATCATCCATCCATGACATTACTGATTGCACCGTATCATTTATGTCCTTCTCAAAACAGTCCGTATTTCTAGCACTGACAGTGACTGTGCTGTCATCAGCAAAGAGACAAATTGGAAATTCAGTTACTCTTGGTAAATCATTAATATAAATAATGAATAGTAACGGACCCAACACGCTTCCCTGTGGAACACCGTATCGAACTATTCTTGGATCAGATGTATAAATTACTTCCTTACGTGAGTTGGAATTGACCATAGATATCTGAGTGTACTGTTTACGATTTTTAAGGTAAGTTTCCAACAAATTTAACACATTTCCTCGAATGCCATATCGTTCTAATTTATTCAATAAAATGTCATGATCCACATAGTCGAATGCTGAGGTCAAATCGCAAAAAATAGAGCATATGGGATTATTTTTGTCAACACTAGTTACAACATTCCTCAAAAAATCATAAATTGCCATATTTATGGTTTTGTTTTTTCGAAAGCCCTTCTGTTTATCTGTTAGAATATTCGATTTCTCTAGGTATTTGTAGACTTGCTCATGAATGTATTTCTCAAATATCTTAGATATGGTACACGTTAGCGCAATAGGCCTGTATGAATCCATGTGATGGCTGTTACCTTTTTTAAATAGTGGCTTGACGATAGAAGTCTTCATGTTATCTGGATATATTCCGGAGACTATAGTTAGGTTAAGTATATGACTTAAGTGTTCACAGATATCACCAGCGACATATTTAATTATCCGTGTTGAGATTCTGTCGTACCCGATACTATTAGTATTCTTTAGAGACCGTATGACTGTTAATATGTCTCTAGGCGTACTTGGCGCCATGAACATCGATGCAAGTAGTTTACTGTTATTGCACGTATTACAGCTTGAGTTCTTTTTGGGCTGTATTCTATCGACGAAAAAATTATTGAAGGCATTGGAGATTTGTATTGGGTGCGATACAGTTTTGCCACCAACAGATAAGGAAGTAATTGCGGTCCTAGGTATATTCGTTTTAGCCCTGTTAATAATAGCCCACGTCGCCTTAGATTTGTAGGTGCGGTTGTTATTTTGTAATCATTTTGCGCACGTTGTGTAAGCTTAATAACTTTTTTATAAATCTTAGAGTAGTTTTTAAATTTGTGTTTGTTTGTTTCGTTTTTATTATGTCTATAATGCCACAGTAAGTTTCTTTTCTTTTTGCTGCATTTTTTCACGCCTTGGGAAATCCATTTTAGTTTATTGTTGGTGTTTATTTTGATAAGTTTGTAAGGAAAACATAGATTATATAGAACCGTAAACGTATCCATGAAAGTGACATAGGCTGTGTTAGAACTTTCTGTGGTATAGATTTCTGAAAAAGAAAGACATTCAATGTGCCCTTTAAACAGTTGCATGTTTTCAATACAATAGTCACGGCGTCTTATAAACCAGTTATCAATTAAGCAAGATTGATTTACAGTAAATTTGAGTATTTGGGCCGTATGATCTGATAAGCTGAACTCAGTTACATGAGATTCGCATTTTTTCCCTAAATTATGTGCGAAAGTCCAATTTAACACCAGTTAAAAACTTTTTTATTGATTAAACTTAACTTATACGCGTACAAATATACACGCGGGTCCATCCTGTGCCCTACGGGTAGCGACTAACTACTAAACGGAGTGGTTGGAGAGGCAAGCTCCGAATAAGCTCACTCAGTAAATATAACAATGTGTCGCCACATTAACCCCCTCCTTTTTGAAAAAAAATAAAGCACAGAAATACAATAATAATAATTCAATAAAAACAAAGAATCGACAGATGCTTACAAAGTCTAAATTTCATTTATATAAACAACTATATAGATGAAAATCATATAAAATAATCTCTATTATTATTGACAGAGGATGCACAGGGTTCCCACCAAAAACTTAGGGTCTCAAGCCAACTTCACCTGCAAGTGGTGCACCTGCCGATCAATGGACGAGGCTCTGGCAAACAAAATGTCCCAATAAGCGACAATGGGCTCGCCACCTATTACGTGGGATCAAAACACTGGCGAAAAGTGGGCGTTTAATTTGCCTCTGCCTACCCCTTCGGGGAAACAGGCGTGAGTCTATGTATGTATGTATTATTGACATGTTGAATATCTGGACATAAAATTTCATTAACTGACATTATTTTAGCATTTAGTTTAGTAAGTATTTTAATAGCTGACTTTAAATTTAATTAATTTATCACTGTTGACAATTATTTCTTATCTTATTAATATTTGAATAGATTCTTATAATTGTTTGCATTATAGTCATTATATTTATCATAATAATTAAATTAATAACATTTGTACGCCGTCATGGCAAAACATTTTGATCCATGCGCTGATTAAAAACAAAAGCTAATAAATGTATCTTATCTTTATCTAATTTTTATCAACGGTTAACAAAAGAGCATATAGAAATCGAAAAAAAAGTACATTTAATAAATATCAAAAATGCGAACACTCACTCAAATTGTTAATGTTCAACATTATCAATTCTTACATAGTTATTACACAAAGTTGAACCAATCCTTTATAATCTTAGAAGTAAACAAGAATATAAAATACGTTATTAAACATAGTACAAGCATGTTGCATAAAAATAAACTCACTGGTTTATGTTACTTAAATGTACTGATCCGCTCTGAACATAATAATTAAACATTACCCCAGATGAAATAAAATGTAACACAGATTGTGGTACTAGCCCTACGGGAAAAATACCTTGGGATCGAACCTGCTACTGCATGGTAACAGATTCACTAGTTTACTAATCCGGTGTTGACATAAGTCGCAGTAGGTGCAGCTGGCTGTAGCTGGGGCTGGACCTGGCCTGACACAGTCACGATCCTGGGAGACTGGAGTTCCACGAACTCCTTACGCAATCATCGTTTCGCAGCAGAACGGCATCGGTTACGTAACATGTAGATAATATAACTGCTAACAGAATAAGTATACATATTAAAATATATCCATGCTGATTGATCTGAGTTTCAACCTGTCCATTGTTTTGGGCAACTATCTCCTTACTTTGACTTTTGCCCATTATTAGGACTGTTAAAATGTTATGTTAAAATTTGTTGAATAAATTAAATGCAAAGAGATAATTTCTCGACAATTATGTATATGATACTAAAATTATAATGTCACTCATTATGCATACTACAACGTTGTTTTAATAAAATAATGCTTATTTAGAATGTCGAAACATTTATGACAGCGTAAAATATTATTACATGTTATTTTAACTAAAACACTGCTAAATTAGCAAATCGAATTAGCGGTTTGATTATGCGTCCGGTTCGCGACCTATATTTATTAGATGCGTCATCTCAATTTTTTTTTCGTGCGCTCAGTGGTACCAGTTTTATTACATGTACCTGGTTCTACCACGTTTGAGGTAATATTTTCGTTTTCAGACGATCAATTGAAATGTTTATTTGTCTATCGGGTAATTGAACTTTGAACACTTTGTCACTTCTTCTAATGACGCGAAAAGGTCCATTGTAAGGTGGTTGAAGTGGCCTACGGCCTGCATCGTTCTTAATGAAAACATAGTCACACTGTTTAAGATCTGGGTGAATAAATAATGAATTAGATTTATTATGCCGTGTGGTTGACGGCATAGAATACAAGTGACACCACCCCCTATCTTCCCGTGGGTGTCGTAAGAGGCGACTAAGGGATAACACGATGCAACTACCATCTTTGCGTAGAGACGGAAAACTCGACATCAAACCCTATACGACTGCCTTGTTGGTCTCGCGGCATAAATGTGCGCGTGGGATCGGGAGGTCTCGGGTTCGATTCCTGGGTCGGGCAGTGTTATTGGGTTTTTCTGTCACGAAATTCTCAGTAGCAGCACGGAATCTGGAAATGAGCCCGGTACGGCAATAGGCTCGCCCCTTATTACGTGGAACAAAAGTATATCTGGCGAAAGGTGGGTGTAGAAATACACCTCTGCCTACCCCTTCGGGGATAAAAGGCGTGACGTTATAAAAAAAAATATAGATTTATTATGCGTAACAGATACGGGTTTGAATTTACGTATAGTGTCACGTATATATTGAACTAATGTATTAGGATCTGAAGGTTCTCTAATTTGTTTTTCATAAAATTCGCCCGATAGGCGTAAGCGGCAGCCATAAGTTAATTCTGCAGCGCTTAAACCTGAGTAATTTCTCAATGCTGCTCTTAAGCCAAAAAGTACAATGGGTAATTCTTCAACCCATGAGTTACTATGTAACCTAGCTGTCAGAGACACTTTTAAACAGCGATGCCATCTTTCCACAGCACCATTACTCTGTGGGTGGTAGGGAGTAGTTCTAATTCTTTCTGTACCCATACATTTCATTAATTCATTAAATAATGAGCTTTCGAATTGACGACCTTGATCACTCGTGAGGCGCACTGGGCAATCAAAACGAGCGATCCAACCCTCAAAAATAGTTTTAGCTACCGTATTGGCAGTAATATCCTTAACAGGAAAAGCTTCTGGCCAATGTGTACATCTATCAATAATTCGGCTGTCCCAAATCGAAACACAGTAAGGGACATTTTTGTCGAAATCAAGATTTTTACACCATGCTTTTAACACAGCACCCTTTTTTCAATAAAGGCCTCCGTTCCCAATATAGCGATACCATAAAAACTAGTAAGTGCACAGACTAAACCGCAAACCCCAAATCAAAAACCTAGTAACAGCTGATAACCAGTTCAAAACACAGCAAGGCACACGTACTTACTTGGTTTTGGATTGGGAATTTCCACTTGCTAGGTTTTTGATTTGGGAACTAATATGTCTAAAAGACCATAAAATATAAAAATTACACAGTATAGCACACACCCGTCGGCGTTTCTATATCCAGGAATTAGGGTTTAAATTAGTGAGAAGAGACATCAAATTTGGTATTTTGAGTTTATCTGTTTTTGTTATTAATTCCTCGTTTTCTACTATAATTTGGAACTTTTCACATTAAATTACTTCACCTTCTAAGAACTTGAATAATAAACATGGGTAATTCTCGTTAATGTGTTTTACTGCAATATTTATTTACTCATTTTCCTTATCATAACTTTTATCATAACTAAAAGTTTTCAAAAATAACAAAACCTAATAATGTCTTATTACTTACTGTGTTTTGGTTTAGTTTCCATGGGCAATGGTTAGTGTTGGATCCCATTCCAAACTTAGTAAGTGTTATACAACGTGCATCGAATTATATTTTTGAAGTTTTAGTATAATAATCTTATCTGCCATCTCCAAGAATCATATAAAGCTGTAGATTCATAGTTTGGTAAGGCATAATAAAATCAGCTTTGTCCTTGCTTTGCCCTCCTGTAAAATTTGTTAGAAGTCCCTTACTGTGTTTTGATTTGGGACAGCCGAATTGTAACACAGTACTTAAAACCCTCTGACAAAACGGCCTGATTTAGGAAAAGCCTCAACACGTGAAACCGTATGACGCAGAATTTTTGATTTTTGACACTTTATGCAAGTTTTTGACCATAAATTAATGTCTTTATTCATTCCTGACCAGAAAAAACAATCACGAATTAATTTCCTTGTGGTTCTAATACCTGGATGGCTAAGATTGTGTATAGAGTTAATAGCAACTTTTCTAAATTGATGGGGTAAATAAGTTCTAATATTCGGTGTAAATGTTTCGCAATAGATGTATTGTTCACAATCTTGTAATTTAATTCGTTTTAAAACAATAACACTGTTACTAGAATTACACTGTCAAAATAGATGCGCTAAGTAACCATCGTAATTCTGCGCAGTGGCTAGTTCTGCGAAATTGATCGATATCATCGTGGACGTCAGCAGCACATGAGTAAATTATCAGGAGATATACCTAATTAAAAAACCCAATTGTACGTTATCATTGTTAAAATCTTTATAATGATTTAATTATTTCATCTAGTATTATTCATACACACAGTACAATAAACAACCATTATTAATAATAAAACACCACTTTTTTACATTAAAATATTAAACTTACGTTGTTTGTTTTGTATGTTGCAACATACAAAACAAACAACGTAAGTCGTAATAACCCTAAGATTGTCAACTGCTTGTGCCTACGTAAACCGGTTCTTTCCACTCTCGCCGCGTACACGACAAGCGGCCAGTGGTCACGCACACATAAGCCGCGTGCCCGTAGTAGTGCAACCGATTCGCGCTGTTGTATGAAGCTGTGTCTCTGTTCCGTTTATCTACTCATGTGTCAGCAGTCTGTCAGAGTCGATGAATCTTCATCGAGTTGGTGAGACCTTGAGGCTGGTGTTCCACAAGGTGGCATACTCTCTCCTCTTTTATTTTCTTTATTCATTAATCTCATTACCCTGGATCTTCAGTGTTCGTATCATTTGTACGCCGACGATCTACAACTTTATTCGCAGGCCAAAATTGAGGATCTGCCAGATGCGATCAATGCTGTGAACCGAGATTTAGCGAGAATTCAAGATTGGTCGGAGAGGTACGGTCTATGTGTCAATCCTGTGAAATGCCAAGCTCTTGTTATTGGGAGCTCTAGAATAATAAACAGGCTGGACTTGACAGCACTACCAGCGGTGATATTCAATGGCACTAATATACCTCTCAATTCTTCCGTTAAGGATCTCGGTTTACACATTGAATCCACACTTAGTTGGCAATACCAGATTACAAACGTCTGCCAAAAGGTTAGCGGGGTCCTGCGCTCTCTTTACCGCCTAAAAAACTTCCTACCTGTCAAGACAAAGACAATGCTTATGCAGACCTTGATGTTTCCTATAATCGACTATAGTGATGTGTGTTATTTCGACCTGAATGCAGACCTGCTCAATAAACTTGACCGACTTCTCTATAACTGCATTCGGTTCATTTTTAATCTTCGTAAATTTGATTATGTGTCCTCATATCGTCAACAGCTGTCATGTTACGACGCTGACGTATAGGCAATACGTCAGCGTCGTAACATGCGCGCGTTGACTACTCTTTTCACTTTTCTTCATTCGTCTTATAGCCCCAGCTACTCAGTGCCTCACTTTCAGTACCTCTGCTCTAACCATGACAGATATCTTCGCTCTTCTAATAATTGTCTTCTTCAGTGTCCTTCTCATAGCTCAAGCCTTGTACACTCTTCTTTTTCGGTACAAGTTATACTTCTTTGGAATGCGCTCCCTTACGACATCAGGATGGCAACTAATCGATTCACGTTTAGGGCTAAGGTGCGCCAGTATTATAACAAACTGTCTCTTGAAAGGCCATAATAAAACCATCTCTCACGTGTGTATTAAACATAAGTATTGTGTATTAAATATATGTAAGTTGTATGTATTTATTAGTATAATATGTATTAATTATTATAATATTTTTCTTATATATACGTATATATGCATAGATACTTATGCTAATGGATTTTTACCAAATAATTAAATATTTCATTTTTATAGTTAAGACACACAGACAGAAAATGCTATTTAGCATTAAGTCCGCCTTTTGCATTGTAATTGCAGGAAATGTTAATAAAATAAAATAATAAATAAAAACAAGAGACAGCGCATGGCAATTAGGCGGAAAGCTGAACAAGCTGCTGCTGCTGCCGGTGCTGCCTCCACTAAAACAGCTGAGCAGGCTGCCGTCGCAGGTCCCAGCAATGTGACCAGCGCGCAGCCCACGCTCAGAAGTGAGGGGTCCACGAAGGCCGGAGGCATTACAGGGAAGCCGCCTGCCGCCAAGCGTCGGGCTGGTCACCCTGGACGGCATCCAGCCCCAGCACCACCGCGAAACATGACAGGTAATACTGCCGAAAACAAGGTAAGAGGTGAGGCCAAACGTACTCTCAACGAGACCAGCTCGCCTCGAGGGAAGCACAAGAAGCCCCGCCTTGACTTCTCCAGGACAACTACAGGTAAGTCCTACGCACAGGCCTCCAAGGCGTTCCTGGGCGTTGCAGTAACATGCAAACGCACAGGGAACTTGCCGAAGGAGTTGGTGGACCGGGTAGTCACGGAGATCCAGAGGAAGATCCTGAGCGATGCCTGGTCTACCAAAACCCCCAAACGCCCCGCTCCAGCGTTCACAGGGAAACCCGTGTACGTAGACGGGCTTCTTAAACTCTGGTACGCCGACGAGGGAACCCGTACCTGGCTGACGGAGGCGGTCTCTCTCCTGGTTCCACCACCGGGCTTCGAACTGGAGGTCAGGGGCCAGGAAGAGGCCCCGAAGAGAGTGCGGTGCGGCATTGTCGTCCCCAACGAACAGGGAGTTCTGAATGACGTACGTGACGTGGGTCACGCTGTGGAATTCCAGAACCCCTGGTTGGCAGTCGACAAATGGTCATTGCTGCACTCCGAGAGGCAGACAGGTGGATGGTTTCTCATAGTGAGCGTCCGGGAAGAACAAGTCCCGATCCAGGTGCAGAAAGAGCGCCGCCTCGCGTTGGGGCTCGGCGCAATCTACGTCAGGTTCCGGGACTCAACAGGCAGGTATGTCGACCATCCTCCGGGATGTGACAACTCCGAAGAGGTGAAACAGGACCTCGACACGCAGCCAGAGAGCGCCACAGAACTTGGCCTGTTAGAGCTGGCCGCGTCTAGCTCAGGAGCTGGCCCATCTGCCAGGGGCAACTCGGAAGATGAGAGCCTACTCCTGAGTCCGGTGCGGCGGGACGACGGGGTAGAGGCTGGCTACATCCTGACTGGCTTAATGCAGCTGACTGTACAGCGGTCGTTTTCGCATTGGTCTACATGCCCGAGGCCGAAGACCCGCGGAGGGAAGCAGTGGGCCACATCAAGAGTCTGTTGGCCTTCCTCGAAGAGCTGGGGTGGCTCGAGTGACAAGACTATTCCCACCCGCACGCAAAATATACGCCAGGACGTGGAGTTGCGGAAACA
This sequence comes from Euclidia mi, assembly GCA_944739405.2. NCBI lineage: Eukaryota > Metazoa > Arthropoda > Insecta > Lepidoptera > Erebidae > Euclidia > Euclidia mi. The sequence continues at coordinate 35,492,996 of OX123181.2, read as the reverse complement.
GCCCGTGCTACCAAGTACCAAGTATATTGTACTGCTTTAGGCAAATAATGTCTATAAAAATTAACCATGCCAAGGAATCGTCTTAATTCTTCCACCGTTTTTGGCTTAGGATACTCGACTATTGCCTTGACCTTGGAATTAGATAGCATGGTGCCTTCAGGGGTTACCTCATACCCTAAAAACTCTATACTGGTTTGTCCAAAACAACATTTTCATGCTTAATCTTAGATTCACTAGATATAATGACGTAATCAATATAACAGAATATAAAGTCTGATCCCAATTCGATTGAACCGTCGTCATTAATAATTTGGATATTATTTAAAACCGTATTGTTCATGAAGTGTTGAAATGACTGAGCGGCATTTCGTAAGCCGAATGACATACGCGGAAATTCAAAAAGCCCAAAAGGGGTAATTATTGCAGTCTTTTCAACATCTTCAGGTACAACAGGAATGCAATGAAAAGCTCTATTTATATCTATTTCAGAAAAAAACTGTTTTGCCTGAAAAAATATAAGTGAAATCTTGTATGAATCGTGGGATCGGATAGCGATCAGACTTAGTGATCGCATTGAGCTGCCTATAAACACCACACGGGCGTATGTCACCGTTGCTCTTATTACCACGTGCAATGCACTTGACCACGGACTTTTCGATGGTCGACAGATCCCTAACTCCTGCATAATACGAAATTCTTCTCTTACCTTTTTCAATCTGTCTGGCGGAAGTGGTCTCGCCTTTGCATGGACGGGGGGACCGGTCGTCTCAATATGATGAAAAGCTCCATGTTTAGGAGTTTCTTTGAAGGAAGCAGGCTTTATTAAGTCAGGATACTATGAAATCAGTTGATAATAGTGATGAGAAGCGGCAATTGTTTTTATAGTTACATGATAAGTTTTAACAATTTTAGTTATTATGTTCAGGCTGGTTATCTCATCAATTAACTTTCGGTTGCTTAAATCTACTAATAATTTACGATGGGTCAAAAAATCGGCACCCAATATTGGTTGATCCACATCAGCTATAATAAAATTCCAGAGAAAGTGACCGTTCCGTAGACCCTCTACGTAAATTTAAGTCTAAAACTAATGTTTTATGTCCATAGGTATTAATAACTGTCCCATTAGCCGCATACAGTTTATAATCAGTCTCCATACAATTATTTTTGCTATAAATCTTACGCATATTACGAATAGGTAGCACTGAAACGTTAGCACCGGTATCAACACTATCAACTAAAAAACCGGCCAAGTGCGGGTCGGGCCACGCGCAATGTAGGGTTCCGTAGTTGCCCATAATGGCCATTATTGATAATAACTTCTGTTTCACATGGGACTCAAAACGGGCATCTAAGCCAGCGCTCCCAATGTAAACTCACAGAAATAGGTATTTATAAGTTAACCGACGATTACTCGTAAACTAGTGATGTCTACTTTGCCGTGATAGTTTTCCTTTTAAATTCGTTATATGTACTATATTTGTGATTTTTTTCACCTCTTCCAAATTAATAGTTTAGCCGGTAGAGGGGGCGGGGGACACTTGAGTCTAACAATTTTTTTCACTTCAAAGCTTGATATTTCACAAACCAATCACTTGATCGAAAAATGATTTGAGCAAACTAATCATATTATTTGTAAACCTATCCAATGATACCCCACACAATGGGGTACTCAACCAAAAAAAAATTCAACCCCACTATATATGTAGGGGAGATACCCTTAAAAAAAATATTTTCCTAAATTTTATTCTACAGTTATGTTGCAATATTGTATGTCTATATTCATGTCAAATATCAGCTTTCTAGCACCAGGCGTCTTTGAGCTAGGCTGCGGACGGACAGACGGACGGACATGACGAAACTATAAGGGTTCCTTGTGGACTACGGAACCCTAAAAACACATGCCACTTGATCTATTAGTCACACAAAAACGGATTATAAAGTCTGATCCCTGAAAAACGGATGTTTGTAAACACTATACTGACTCCCGTCGCATTCGGTATAATTGCTCACATTGATACGGGTAAATGACCTTGCCCCAGAACTCGTAAAGTTTCGTCAGATATTTTCTCTCTTGCCAAATCTCTCATCCGTCTCGGCAATTGTGACGGTCGTTGGTCACCTAGATCCATTTCACCAATAAGTTTTTAAATCTACCTGGTTTCGGATTCCTCGTATATTGCAAGCAAACGTTCTTTAAGCGCTTTATATGTCTTTGTCTCTGGTGGTCGTAATAAAATATCGGTTACCTGTTGAATGACGCACTTGCCCAATTTGGATACAACAATGTTGAATTTGGCTTCATCTGACATCTTCCGAGGAAATAGCGTGGTTTCCGTCTGGAAAAACCACACCCTGGGTTGGTCGGTCCAGACCTCCGAAATTCGGGAAGCCACCATACCACATATGGCTCCAAGGTCACTTTGTTCAACCTTGATGGCTGGCGCAGACTGCAGCAACGTTACTTGAGCAGGATTCATCTTCAAAACTGACACGTGTTAAATGTTAAATTACTTAGAGCCTGGGCACAAGAATAGACCTTGAACTTGAATTGCTACCGATGCACAATGCTACGTAATCTAATGGAAGAAAATAGGAATCCACCACGCACGGATTGACCACCCCAACTATTGCAATAGAAAAAGGTTGACAATACCGAACTCCTCTAAAAGGATAAGGGATATAGTAATGGTATTAGAAAGTACAATCGTTTATAAGATATGCTCACCGTAGGAAAGCGCTCAGTCGTTGCCCATCGCTCCTGAGGATGCCTCATGCAGAGGCGAAACACGTGTCGAAGAATAGTCGGCGCATACAGCGGAATACTGCAAGTCAGGTATCTTCCTGGAACCCATACCATTCCTATATCCCTTACCCTTTTAGAGGAGTTCGGTATTGTCAACCTTTTTCTATAGCAATAGTTGGGGTGGTCAATCCGAGGGTGCGTGGTGGGTTCCTATTTCCTTCCATTAGGTTACAATTGAGTTCCGCCAAGTAACGCCTGATTTAATCAACTATAACAATGCTACGTGTTTCCACGGGGTCACCACTTTAGCTAACTGGATACTTTAACTAACCGTTTGTAGTGACTGAATTCAGTGGAATTCAGTGTATGTAGTTGCTATTGTCAATAGTCAGAAAGAATCGAAATAATAAGTCCAATTTAACACCAGTTAAAAACTTATTTATTGATTAAACTTAACTTATACGCGTACAAATATAGACGCGGGTCTATCCTGTGCCCTACGGGTAGCGACTAACTAGCTAACTACTAAACGGAGTGGTTGGCGAGGCGAGCTCAAAATAAGCTCACTCAGGAAATATAACAATGTGTCGCCACATAATTAATAATATTGAGTTCCGTACAGGTAATTGCAGCAATAATCTACTAACGTCGTCATTTTGATAACCATGTATAACTGTGATTCAGGAGTTTAAATGTGTGGCAATTAACATATAGAGTACATGAACAATAAGGCCAAGGATCTCATCTCATATTTAAGTACCTATCGGAAAAGCTAACGGGGGATACAATACTAGAAATGAGGCGGTTTAACTGTACCCAGGACACTATTTTGTCACTAATAATGTCGGTTTAAGACCACTAAACATAGTCATTAAGGGATACTCGAACATTAAAACTGTTCTGTCGATTCTCTTCTGGTTGAGTCAAAGCAAAGCACGTTGATCTGAAATGGACACTGTAAAATGAATAATCTTTAAACTTTATTACGGACCCGGGAATCGAACCCGAGACCTCCCAATCCCACGCGCACAGTTATGTCGCGAGACTAACGAGGCAGTAAACATTTAAGTATCGAATATACGCATTTAAGTACTGTTAAACAAGTTGATACTGTTAAACAAGTTGATGGTGTGACATTACCGCGGAGTATTTGGAATGCGTTTACTGGAAATGTATTGATTTTAGGAGTACCGTTTTCCTCTACCGAAATATAACCTCATTATTAGTATGATTATTGTCACTGACATACATCACACAGTTGTCCGATCCCAAATTAGGCGGAAGAAGAGGCAGCTACTTCAATAGCCGAGTGGAGAGACCGATAGTCTGCTACGTAAAGATTCACGGGACCGAATTCACAGCGCGCACCAATGACTCTTCGAAGTTATGTGCGTATTAAATTGTTTATTATCGCTTGCTAAACAGTGAAGGAAAACATCGTGAGGAAACCATGTCTGAGAGTTCTTCATAATGTTCTCGAAAGACATGTGAAGTCTGCCAATTCGCACTTGGCCAGCATGGTGGACTATGGCCTTACCGTTCTCTTAGTGAGCAGAGGCCCGTGCCCAGCAGGGGGAACAGTATATAGGGCTGATGGTGAGAACCAGCTACGGCAAGCAGATAAATGACAAGTAGAGCTGTATATCTATACATATAATAAAATGGTAGGAAAGTCAAAACTGTACATTGAATATTTTTTTAAAGAATACTTGGGGTGTGATCTACAATCGCTACCGAAGCCAAAAATATAGTTTTTAGAATTTTTGTCGGTTTGTCTGTTTGTCTGTTTATCTGTTTATCTGTTTGTCCTTATGTCCGGGCTAAACTCAAAAAGTACTGCATGGATTTACTTCAAATTTGGCACAAATATTATTAAAAAGTCGGTTAACCATACAGTCTACATGTTATTACGCTATCACCTACGGAGAACGACCAGATAACCTTTATTTATTGAACGTATTCTGTAACAACGTGTAATGTAACAATGCATATTTTAATGTTGTTAATATGTTAACTATGCTATAATCTAGCTTCAAACTATACAAATCACGCAATATAAGTAACTTAGGCTGATAAACATAATTAATTGAATATAAGTAGAATCAAGACAATTTTAACGCAGCGCCATCTAAGAGAGTTCAAAAACATCAAGTCGAATTACCTTGCTCTTTTTGGATATAAATAATTTAATTTCAACATGTTGGCGACGTTAATAGTTGTTTTCAAAAGTCATAGATGGAGTTGTACATTTTCTTCTTAAAATTGTATTGTTAATTGTTGTAATTATTGTTTCTATGTATTATATGTATGTATTTACAAAAAAAAAGTATATATGTATGTTTATCCATTATCTAGTACCCATAGTACAAGCTCTGCTTAGTTTGGGACTAGATGGTGATGTGTGTATGTGGTAGAATATTATTATTATTATTATTATTATTATAATTCGTTTCAGAGATGAGCAAGACTATTTGTTGAAGTTATTTAATTAATTAACTACACCATCGCCACACTTGATTGCTTACAATATTTCTGTCAGAATAAATAGTAATAGATTTAGTACAAAAAAAACATTTTGGTCACATTGGTGTAATTATGGCTTCTTAATTAATATATGTACATGTCGCATATAAACTTGCTTTAAATTGTCTTTCGGGATATACATATACCACGTACCTTTGTTTGGATTAACTATATATAAATATCAGTAAGATGAAGAGCATCCTACCGTCATGCATTTACACGTCCACCTAGAGAACGGTCAGCGCATATATTTTGATCCCGACGGCGTTGCTGAGCACTTGGAAAATCCGCGTCAAACAACTCTCTTGGCATTTTTCAGGCTCTGTAAAATCGACCAGTTTGGGAGGTCCCTTACGTATGACGAGATGCCTTCATATAACACGTACGCCAAGCAAAAGTGTGTATTTAACCGACGTTGACGAGGAGGTGCTGCGAGCCTGTGGAAGGTTTTCCGGGAAGTTTCAAGGACACCACATTTTGTAGAGTTTATACCGTACACACAAATAATATCGAATGCTATTTTCTGCGGTTGTTACTTCACACGGTCCGAGGCCCAACGTCTCTCGCCTTTCTGAGGACATTTGATGGCGTGGAGTATCCCACTTACCGCACAGCCTGCGAAGTACGTCACTTTCTCGACGGTGACCAATACTGGGATGACACCCTCGCGGAGGCGAGCGTCAGTGACAGTCCCAGCGGCATGCGTCATCTGTTTGACGTCATCTTGGTGTTTTGTGGAGTCGCGAACCCGGTAGCTTTCTGGGAGAAGTATCCCCATCATCTGTCTGAAGATTTTCTAACAGCTTTGAGGCGTGCTACTGGAGACGAAGTCGAAGTAACTGATGACCGCGTGCTGAACACCTGTCTCAGTTCACTTCAAGACGTGGTCATTTCTATCGGCGGCAATCCACAGGTCAAATATTTGTTACCAGCTTCCCAGTCATCACCGCATCAAGATCGTGAAAATTGGGAGTATAATGCTGAGACCATTTGAAATTACCACCTTACGAATTTTATGACACCGTCCTTGAAAGCGTTGGGCAAAGCCAGGGTAAAATGTTTTTCTTGGATGCACCTGGTGGAACAGGAAAAACATTTGTTACTACTGGCATACTTGCAGAGGTCAGGAGGCAAGGCAAAATTGTCATTGCTGTAGCGTCGCCGGCGATCGCTGCCACACTGCTTCCGGGTGGCAAGACAGCACATACCATGTTTAAATTTCCCATCGATTTAGAGAGCGCCGTAACACCCGTTTGTGGTGTGTCACGTAACGGTGATAAGTGACACGTGCTCAAGGATTGCTCTCTGATCGTATAGGATGAGCGTACGATGGCCAATAGGAAGACAGTTGAGGCCATGGACAGAACCCTGCAGGACATCCGCAGGAACGAGCATTTAATGGGTGGTCACAGTTCTGTTCAGTGACGATTCCCGACAAACGCTTCCCGCGGTGACGCGGGGATCGAGGGCTGACGAGGTGAGTCATCATCATCATCATCATCAGCCTTTAACAGTCCACTGCTGGACTAGACCTCTCCTTTGAAAGGAGGAATCGGCCTACTATACCACGCTGGCCAAACGGGTAGGTATAGGGTTTGTATCAAGTTTTCCTTCTCTTACAGTGCTGTTCTCTGCATAATATGCTCCCTCTATCGGCTCTTACGACACCCATGGGATGATATGGGGTGGTGACATTCCATATTCTTAATCCGTCACTACACGGACAAGGCGAGTGCTTCGTTGAAATTATCTTTGTTGTGGGCACGAGTTCGTATGATGCGCTTGACCATTAATATGAGAGCTCAGCTTGGCGTCAATGCACGTGCTCAACAATTCTAAGATGTCTTTCTAAGTCTTGACGAAGTCACTCTACCAGAGGAGATAGTTGGACAGGTGGTGCCTCCAGAGTCTCTCAGTAGAGTTGTATCCAGCTTAGAACCAGCCTATTTTGACGCCCAAAAATGATCTGGCTGTAGCAATTGACGAATGCATTCTCTCGGAAATTGAGGGAAATGAAGTGGTCTACACCTCTATAAACACTGTCGTCGAGCAAGAAAACGCCACACATTATCCCGTGGAATTTCTGAACTGCCTGTCAGCAAGTGAACTTCCAGCGCATACCATCAAGCTGAAGGTCGGTGTCCCGATTATACTTTTTCAGAACCTATCTCCTCCGAAGTTGTGTAACGTGACCCGCCTGAAAGTCATCTCGCTCCACAGACACACCATTTAGGTGGAAATTCTTACGGGTTGTAGCGTCGGCGAGGCAGTATTTATACCACGCATTCCTCTTATACCTCATAACTTCCGGTTCCCGTTCAAGCGCATACAGTTCCCCGTGAGTGTTTGCTTCGCGATGACCACCAAAAAGTCGCAGAGGCAGACACTGAGGGCAGCGAGTGTCCTGTACGTCGCTTTCTTCCGCGTCACCAGTCCTGACTCTCCTTACATTTTGGCTGCGGAGAGCCAAACCACTAATGTTGTGTATCGAGAAGTCCTATAAGTATGTATTTTACCCTATTATGTATTCCTTTTTTTCTCCATCTGCTTCAGTCACAACTTATGACTTAATTCAGTAGAATCACCATAAAGTCATTTATTCAAAGCTGGCTGAAAATCAGCACTTTCTGAAGGTCAATTTTACAAAAGACAGTCACCCTCTGTTATTACACTTTCTGCAGGTATGAAATATAAAGAAGAAACGGGTAAATAAATGTTATTTTAAAATTTATAATGGTAGGTATTTATTTAATAGTTAGGTGCTGTATAGCGTCCACGAAGACGACGTCGCGGGCAGCAGCTAGTTTTAAATATAGGCAAATTATATCCATACACTAAACAAATAATCATCTTCATTACACAAAACTTTGAGTGTACTAATCGAATAATACAGATAATACAGAACTTGTCTCTCGGCATTCACGAAAATATTTTCTAGCAGATATTAACTTATCAATTATTTTTTCTTAGTGTCGTGTTGGAATATCCTCATGGTGTCCCTCCGCCCTGGGGAAGGGCGAAGGGGACTGTCAGACTCTTACTGACTAAAACTATGCCGTGTTCCTCATGTACCCGTGAGTCGGAGGGTCGTTTATCGCCGAAGCGTTCGTCGCTACCCCCCGACGGGTATTGGCCCGCGAGATGGTCAGGTGGGCCCCGAACAAAACCCCCTTGGTGGCGGATGAAGGTGTTGGGCTGCGCCGCCACAACCACCCAGCGGCCGCAGAGGATAGGGAGGACTGCAACCTGGCAACACCGCATCTCCTCTTCCTCTGCGGCTCCACCACGACACAACAATGGTGCGCCCCCATTTGGTCACGGGAGATAGGGCGCGCGGCAGCGCAACACCGACATGCCTCTCCTCCTGCAACCGCGCCCGACTGCGAAGGATAGACAGGACTGTCCCCCGTACCCGCACCTTTGGACGCGTCTTGCGCAGGCCCCTCCAAGCCCACGTGGAGCGTCCACTCACGGGATCTCTCTTATCTTCACCGCGGGTGTCCATGCCACGGCTACTGAGCCCCCCTCACCACGACATGGTGGAGATCCCACTAGGGGGCGGGCGCTTATCTATTTACATAACATAACTTCAGGCCTTTTATCCCCGAAGGGGTAGGCAAAAGTGTAATAGGGCAAGTATGATGGATGCAGATGGATGCATGCGAGGGACGGGACCCGCCTCGGCGGGCCAGCTCAGGCGAGGTCGCGGTAGGAATGCTAACGTATATCCCGTGACCCCGCCAGTCAATGAGATCAGATAGAAGAACACCATGGTGGTTTTAGTGGGTAGTCCCGGCGCTTCTCGCCGGGGAGTCACCACACTCTCCCTAGGCTGGCTTAGCTGGCTTAGTTATGTTTGATCCCCATGAAATAAGGGGCGAGCCTATTGCCATCTACCGGGCACTTTGTGAAGCGAGCGATAATTAACATTTTTAACACATAATCGAAAACTTAGAGGAGTGTGCCCGGGGTACCTGCTGTCCCCCGCACGTATTATCTCGACAGTCCGTTACGTACACCACTGGGCTGTCGCCGCTGACACTTATCTACTTTTTAGCATAATAAGTCTTTTATCTAAACAAAGTGATGAATATAAAGAAAAGTAAACATTACTAGTTTTCTCAGCCATCATTCTTACAACTGTTACATATTGTTCATCTAAAAAGCTAAATTGGAACGATAAAACCCGCAAGTGGCACAATAGTTATGGCGTTATGAATCATAATAGTAAAAGTTTATCAGCTAAACGTATATATATATTACAAGACCATTTTCCTCAATTGTCTGTAACTATTTTATTCGACGGGAGACACAGATGATGCTTTTTGATTTCATACTTTTTGGGGGAAACATAACAAATTATTGTAATCTTTTTTAGGCTGACGCAAGAATTATGGGTGTGAGCCGTATAAATTGACCTATAATTTCTAGGAAGTATCGTATAGAATAAGTGCTTGCCTTAAGAATATTGTTTGTAATAATGTAATATTTCAGTACAAAATCAGTTGGGTGTGATGCCAACATAATCAAAAAATGTTGACTCGTATGAGGATCGAACCTATAACACTCCGCAGTGTCAAACGGTAAGGCGGCTGCCTATGCTACTGCACCAACCGTGCAATAATTTACTTTAAATTTGGAGTGCGAGGTCCATTTAACTTAGGATCCCTGTAACTGAAGTAAGTTAGAGGGTCAAAATCAAAATCAAACCTGCTCCAGTATAAGAATGTGTGGTAAAACGAAAACTTAAAATAAAAATGTTGTTGTAGTAAATAAAACACAAACACCATTGCCAAAATGTACTCTAAGTTCAGTGCATTATCATTTTAATTTGAAAAACTGAATAGTTTTATTATATGTACATTATTACATTAAACTGCAGAGCATATCCCTTATGAATATGCAAAGCACGTGGTTAAGACACATAAACTAGCTCGTTATTCAGCGATTTATATTCATAATTATATTGTACTGTTTTAATGAGAAAATACACCGCATTCTATTCTGTTTCTAAATAATATGTTATTTATTATGGAAGGCTTTTAGTGTGCTCTTGTGAAATATGTTTAATTGACTAATTAGTGAATAGTGCTGACTGTTTTGACTCCATTTATTATTGCTACTGCTTTTTATTTTTCATATTTTAGGAATAGTTACAGCTTTTATCTTATCACAAAAAAATAATAGAACCCTTCAACATCATTTTGTTTGTCGTGCTAGCTAAAGATCTTTCAAGCTCCTTTTTCTCAAAAATGTTGAAAACTTAAAACTTTGATGAGATTACAAGATATTCATAGATGTTTTATTGCGTAGCAATTACAATCATTATTTTGCCATCCTTAATCCTTTGCTGCTTGAAGTTTCATATTTATTGCAGGATATATTTTTGTATCAAAATACCACAAGTGTTCATTTTTCTATGTACTCCAGGTAGCCGAGGTCAATCACCTTCTAGTATATTATTAAAAGAAAACTGCAAAAAAAAAACATCTAACAAAATTGTTACACTGTTTCATATTATAATACTTGTAGAGTACATTTACAGAATTGCCTATACCTACTATATTCTGTGAATCTAAATATAATCATGAACGTTATTTGACTTATGAGTGGTACGTCAAGCAGGTAAAGTCGATTTAAATTATTATACAAATTAAACAGATCAAAATATAATACAAATATTAGTTCATTCACAATAAATTACAAGTAAATTTCTATCATATAAAAAGTTGCACAACTAATTGGACAGTGGAAAATGTGACAATTTGTTACAGTTCTTAAAAAAAGTCTTTAAGATGGCTTAAAGTAAGAAAGACTTATCTGTCAATAATAGATGTTCATCCCACCGTGAAAGTAAACCAGCTTAAAAAGCGCTTTTTCTTATTTCAGCTAACAAAGTAATTACGTGAGATAAATAATGCCACCACTTAACATTTAATCCCCGTGGAGCCAAATTTATGAGCAAGCATTGTGACTCTAAATTCTTCTTAACACGTTTCCAGCGGTAAGAATATTTTCGATATTGTAAAATAGAGTGGCGAGGGATCTATTTGGTTAAGAACTGATGTTGGAAAGTTAGACCTTCAAATGTTTTTAACAATAATAAGCATAAATTCAAACAGTACAGTGGATACCAAGATATAAGGATATATATATATATATATATATATATATATAAACGACTGTTTGCGGACTTGGTTGATCACGCGGCATTGCCGTTCCTTACTTGATCCACCTTTGCACTCGAATAACATTTGCTCTATGGAATATATTTTTGATTTTTTCACAATGTTGCCATTCATGGCAAGACGTTGCCAAACATATTCAATAAAATTTAGATGTATTCGTGATGAATTTGGCTGAAGTGCCGAACAAAACTGGATCCGTAACGGCCATATATCTCAGACCGACGTCAACTTTTTGGCTCCGAATTATATGCCATGCGTGCGTCCTTATTTGAACCCAGACGTGACAATTATAAATATGTGGGTCCAGGGACAAGTTACTTCAGTACTTGCTCCGTGTAATAATAATAATATATGATATAACTATTTTATACATTGTTACCAGCACTATAATGATCCTATTTCTACTTGATAATTTAAATACTATTTACGTCCGATATTTTCCATTTCTTGTATACTATTTGGCTCCATTTATGCTGTATAATAATTATGCCAAATCATCACCATCCTCCGAGCGTTATGTCAGTTGCATCCAGGCCTTCGCCTTGGAGCCCGGGCTCCGCTTTCTAGTCTAACCAGATTTGACAGAATATTAGCTTTTCTTCAGAGCGACTGCTGTCTGACCTCCGCAACCCGAAGGGATAGCCATATTCTATGGTTTAGCCCAGAGTCAGGATGTTCGCGGGTACTAATTCCTCGTAACGACTGTCAATGATCTTTTTGATGACAGCTGGGACCGACGGCTTAACGTGCTCTCCGAGGCACGGATGGTGTGACTTTTTATGGCCGGTCACCCATCTATAAATCAGACGGTGACGAAAACGCTTTACGTTGCGAATCGATAGATTCATGCGGTCACCACTTTGCCACGGGCCGCTCACTTTATACGCCACATGTGCGTACTTATTTGAATCCAAAACTTTATAATATAGACCTGCTGATCAATATTATGTGGCTCCAGGATTATGTTACTTGAGTATTTTTGTTTGAATATTTTAGCTTACTATTTAACGCATAATTGTATACGTTAATCTGTATATTTATTTGGCTCCTTTAAGACATACATATACCCGTCAATCAATACTTAATGGTTTCACATTACAATTATTTAAATTTAATTTTCCATTCATAAGATTATCCATTGAATTTATATTCATTACGTCCATACATTGGTAAATCCGAAAGCATACTATATTGATCCGCGTTAAATATTATGAACTGCTACTGATAATCTTATGCACACAAGCTTATGGATATTATGTACAGTCGGGGTCTGAAAGTGTTTACCACCTTAAAGCTTATAATTGCTTGAACACATCAATGACACAAGGACGACGATATTGTACTAGGGAACCAATCTATGATAACATGCGTTGCGTAGCAACTGGTGTCAATTACGATTTATTATTCCACATTTATAATATACGTTCATTTAATTACAAGCGTGATATTTACACTGAAACTAAAATATTTGTAGTCTTCAAATAATGTAATTTTAAACTTGCTATTTACGATTTTGGTAGTTGTAATAAATAAGTTTATCAAATGACTTTTACATTGACAGATTATAATGAAAGGGATGGCGAAAATACGAAATCCTGAATATAAAACCTTTTTGAAAAAAATACAATATTTATATCGTCTAGCGTAAGACTGCCTCGTTGGTCTAGTGGTAGTGCATACGACAGCTGATCATGAAGTATCGGGTTCGATTCGCGGGCCGGGCTCGGAAAATGTTGCTAAGGTTTTCTGTTAAGAATTTCTTGACAAATTATTAGGAATTTCTGTCAAGAAATTCTTAATAATTAGCCCGAAGTTGGCGGTGTTTCACCCCCGTGCATCAGAAAGCACGTTAAGCAGTCCCGGCTGTCATGATCTATGGCAGTCATTAGTGGGAAGTCAGTGCCCTTAAATATACCTACTGACTACTGGTCTAACCTTACAATGATGTAAGATGGCAGTCGCTCCATGTAAAAACTGATATTCAGTCAAATCGCGGTAGAGTAATAGCTGGTCCCTGGTCTCCGAAGCGCAAGCTTGGGATGCAACTAAGAAAATGCTAGGGTGATAATGTTGATGATATCGTCCAGCGAAAATCAGGGCGCGGTCAGACTGTGAGCTATAATGATAGTGGATGGTATGCTAGTCACGTTAAAGCGCATGCTGATCACATAAGTTAGCTTTTGTTTAGATAGTACCATTTTATTAGAATAAGTAAGTGTTTTTATAATAATATTAAAATAAATAACTTTTACAGCAAAATAAATGCAATTCTGTTATTATGTCAGATTATTTCATCGACCTAAAAATATTCAAACTCTTTTTGTTGGAATCGATGACTTACCAATGATTGAAAAGTAATAAGTACTCAGATATAGCATTTTAGACCTTGCTGAACCCAGCGTGACAAAGAATGTAATTTGAAAAGTGGTAAACATTTTTAGACCGCGACCGTACATTACTATACACGCCGCGCCATATCTGCGTGCTTATATGAATTTGGGTCGTTTGGCTGATATGATGAATTGATGATATTTCAATATCATCAATTCATCATCATATCAGCCAAACGAGGTCCACTGCTAGACATAGGCCTTCCCCAAGGTTCTCCACACATACCGGTCTTGAGCCGCCTGCATCCAACCGCTTCCCGCGTTCTTAACGAGATCGTCGATCCACCTTGCGGAGGGCTTTCCTCTGCGGCGTCATCCGGTATGTGGCCATCACATCAGAACCTTTCTGCCTCCACGGCCTCAACTTCGAGATATGTGCTCTGACCACTGCCACTTCAGCTTGACTATCCGGAGAGCTATGTCTTTAGTTCTCCTGCGGATCTCCTCATTTCTGATTTGATCTCACACAGGGAACCTCCAAGAATAGCTTTCTCCATCGCCCTCTGAGTAAACTTGCGCCTTTGGATAAGGCCCATAGATATTTAATATCATTAGATGAAATCCTTATCTATTTTCCATACATAAGTTGATCCAGAGGATTTTTATTTATTATAACCATGCATTTTTAGATCCACGAGTGAAATTATAGCAGTCATGGAGTTATTTGCTAGCATTATGTTGTTGATTTACGTATTATTTAACTCAGATTACATGCTGCTTCGTACGTACTTATTTGAATCCAGTAAACTTATATAAAACAAATCAATGTGATGTGGCTCCACATTGTACTTTGCATGCCATATCTGTATACTTATTTAAATCCAGTCACAATACAACCAGCTAACCAACCGATCAATACTATGAAGCTCCGGGATTGTTTAATTTTATTCATTGGCGACTGACGAGCCAGTGGTATACTTGATGGTAAGCTATCTGTGGCTCATACACATGCCTGTGTTTCCTCAGCATTACAGATGAAATAGCAAAAAAACACATCCAACTAGCTGCCTACCAGGAGGAAGACAAGGAGGGAAAAGAAGCATCGGGTTTAAAGGCACTGTTCAAATTTTTATCAGAATCCTCTCAGGCACTCTCAATTAGCTGAGATGGCCTCAAATGCTGACTTCTTTAGATTTTCATAACATTCGGGTCCCATGACTTGACATTGTTTTTCTGACGATCGGGGTCGAAAATAATTACTAAGAATAAACATAACTTCACGCCTTTTATCCCCGAAGGGGTATTACACACCCACTTTTCGCCAGTTGTGTTTCAGTCCCAATGTAATAGGGGGCGAGCCTATTGCCATCTACCGGGCACATTATAAGCGAACGTTTTTAATACACAGATAACTTCGAAAAGTCAGAGGTGTGTGCCTGGGTACCTGCCTACCTGGGGATCGAACCCGAGACCATCGTCTCGGCAATCCGTTATGTACACCACTGGGCTATCGCCGCTTTCTTCTTATCTTAGCAAAGAATGTTAGCAAAAATTGGTCAGCCCTACCAAGGAATCAAACCCGACCCGGAACTCATGATCAGCATTAGTGAATTATCCGTAGAACATTGAGGCAGTCAGATAAATAATATAATAAATAATATATGTTATGATTATACACCAATTACATCCAGACATAGCACTAACACTTGTGTTTATGCTTATCACACAAAGATTTGGTCATGAATACCTAGCTATAAATATTTTTTAGGGTTCCGTAGTAAACTACAAGAAACCCTTATAGTTTCACCATGTCCGTCTGCCGTCCGCGGTTTTACGAAAAAGCACTAGAGAGCTGAAATTTGCCATGGTTATGCATTGTAACCTCGCGGACAAAACTGTACAATAAATTATTTTGAAAAAGTTATCTATACCGGTAGCTCCCATTGGTACACTACATAACACCGAAAAACGTGGCCCTACACGCACTTGACCGCTTTTATACAGTAGAGGTGGGAAACGAGCTACTGTCTGCCCGCCTGATAGTAAGCAGCTAATCATAGCCATGTTATACTAATAATACCAACTAGACATTATAAGCGCGTTGTTTTATCTGGGGACACGGCAGTGCCCCCACCAAGTCGAGCAAAAAAGCGGCAATTCAGGCCATTTTCGACCGCCTATAACTTCGTTGTGGATAAAACTAGAAGCCTGTTTTTAGTAACCATGCAGGCATTGTATAAACATGGTGTATTTCAAATTTCATTCAATTTAAACGTAATAAGTAGTTTAAGAATTATAACGAGTCAACATTATTAATTTTGTCACTCACTGACCGATCATCAAAAGTCTAAGGCACTTCTAGCAGATATAGAAGCTTCACATTTAGAATACGATTAGTGTTTTGTATATGAATCAAGGAATAATTACAATATTTTTAAGTTTCTGTCCAGTTTCCGAGATAAATCAACTGCATAAATAAGTTTGTAATCCTATATAAATTTAAGGAATTACAAAATTACATTTGCAGTTAGAGCTTTAACTAAGAAAATTCGTTGTTGGTATACAAGAAGTAGAAGGTACCGCAAAGGACAAAAGTAAGACTATCTACAAAAAGAAATGAGATGCCATAAAAACAATACTTGTCAAAAATACCAAGTCTCGCGACCTTAAAAAGTTGTGAGATCCATGTATGTACCTAATACCAAGTCGGTTAATTAGAAATCTTTAATGTTTTAAATAAATATATTGACTTGGCAATCGCATTAAACAATCTAATTTATATATGTATTATTTATGAGATATATTGTGTTTTCATGCGATGGCCGAGTCAATCTATGTATTTAAAACATTAAAGATTTTTAAATAACCGACTTGGTATTAGGTACCTACATGGATCTCACAACTTTTTATGGTCGCGAGATTTGGTATTTTTGACAAGTATTGTTTTTATGGGATCTACTACTGTACTTCTACCAAAATCACCATGTGGAGAGGCTTAAGTCCTGTAGTGGACTGCAAAAGGCATCATCAATTTATTGTGTCCACCTTCCTACACTATCAGATCAACATTTAGACACCAAAGAAGTTTATATACAATAGCGGGTATTGTAATAATAATAAAGCACCTACTACAAATCATCATTTCTCAGAACGTTATTCCGGAAATATGGTAGTTTTGGTTGACTACTATTACCGTTTTCTACCAAAAAACAATTTCATTCAAAATTATCAAACCTACCATTTCTACAATTAGTGTCATTACTAACATTTCTAACAAATCAACCATTATCTTAAACCAACTATTTGTGCGAAAACAACTATTGCTACCAAAACTAAAATTTCCACCAAAACTACTATTCATACAAAAACAACCATATCTTCCAAAACTACTATTTCTTTCAAAGCAGTGACAATACTTTTCAAAGTAACCATTTTCTACCACAGATTCTGCCAAATTTTTCTACCAAAGCTACAAGTTCTGCCAGTCAAAATTTTCCACCAAATACTTAATTACTATCACTTTTATATGATGATAATTATTAGTACTCTGTCTATATTATTCAATAGAACGTATGACGTGCAAATTTTATTATTGTTGACCTTTAATTTTAAATATGTCATACAGTGTGACGAACAGTAAGACTTATGTAATAGCACTACAGTATTTAAGATTATATTTAATGTAAAAGGAACATTTGTACGCCGGTGACGGCAAATTACTAATGGACTTAAAAACAGTAAACAACTTTGTAAACAGTATTCCAACAAATAAACTATTATTTTCTATTCTGTAAATGTTTCACATTAATGAAAAAAGATGTCCGAAGGAACTCCATCGTGGGTATTGGGTTTCGAAAGAAATTTCAGCAACATTTTCATAATAGATGCCTAGACTTGACAGAATATTAGCTTTTTCACAGAGCGACTGCCGTCTGACCTCTACAACCCGAAGGCGTAGGCATATTTTATGGTTTAGACCAGATATTTTTGAGGGCACTAATTGCCCTAACTACTGTCAAAGATGGTAAGCAAAACCGATAACTTTACGTGCTTTACGAAGCACGGAGGGATGTGATCTTTTGTGGCCGGTCACCCTATGTCCAGCAATGGACGTCGTTTGGCTGATATGATAATAATATTTCATATCAGCCAAACGACCCAAATTCATATAAGTACGCAGATATGGCGTGGCGTACATACGTAATGGAGCCACATAATATTCTTAAAAGCTATTGTGCATAAGATTATCAGTATCAGTTCATATTTAAAGCGCACTAATAAAGAATGCTTTCGGGTTTGACAATGCATGGACGTAATGAATATAAATTCACTGGATCATCCTATGTATGGCAAAACTAAAAGGACAATGGCAGATCTCCATACATCAAAATGTCTGAAGTTAAATTGAAGCGTAAAGTAATAAAAAAATATGTAAAAAAATTCGGCGTAAGGAACAGACTCTACAAATTATTCTATTTTCACTCGGAAAAGGCGAAAAAAGAAGATATCGGTGTTATATTTTTTTGTTAAGAATGAACAATTACCTACATTATTCATTCTTAACTAAAAATTAATACAATGTAGGTACGTTTGAGTTATCAAATGACATAATGTCAAATTGACATCAAAACGCAGAAGTATTCTGTAGCATCTAATTAACTGTCCGTGTGGTGACGGATTAAGAATACGGAATGTTACCACCCTATATCATCCCATGGGTGTCGTAAGAGCCGACAGAGGGAGTATATTGTGCAGAGAACAGCACTGTAAGAGAAGGAAAACTTGATACAACCCTATACCGACCCGTTTGGCCAGCGTGGTATAGTAGGCCAATTCCTCCTTTCAAAGGAGAGGCCTAGTCCAGCAGTGGACTGTTAAAGGCTGATGATGATGATGATGATGAACTGTTATAGCCAAAGACAAAAGCAGAGCTGCACATTTTAAATCGATTTTATGTGAAATCGAAACAACATTTGCTGTGACATTTTTATTTGATTTAAAAGTTGTTTTGCTTCAAAAATATTAGCTTATTGATATAATGTTGATGAAAGATTAAATAACTGCATTTTAATAATTATATTTTAAGCCAAACCAACCCTATAAAGGTACATCGTATCGATTACTTATATAATAATCAATACGGATCTTCACTCACGTCTATTCCTGTCACACCATTGTCTATGGCAACAATAAAATAATGAAGTAGGTACCTAGTTCGTAATCAATTGAAATGCTTTTTATCATCATAAAATACTCCAGCTTTAACGAGACAAAGTTAAAATATTTAAAATCGTAGGAAAAAGAAACAATTTGTTTGTTCATGTGAAGTTTAAGGTCGCCACCACAAACCCAGACCAAATTCTGCCATTGTTCTTTAAGTGATTGTAATGTGAAACCATTAAGTATTGATTGACGGGTATATGTATGTCTTAAAGGAGCCAAATAAATATACAGATTATGGTATAATATGGCTTTGTCGTTTATGCGTTTAATAGTAAGCTAAAATATTCAAACAAAAATACTCAAGTAACATAATCCTGGAGCCACATATTGACCAGCAGGTCTATATTATAAAGTTTTGGATTCAAATAAGTACGCACATGTGGCGTATAAAGTGAGCGGCCCGTGGCAAAGTGGCATCCGCTCGAATCTATTGATTTGCAAGGTTAAGCGCGTTTGTCACCGTCTGGTTTATAGATGGGGGACCAGCCACAAAAATTCACACCCTCCGTGCCCTAAATTAAATGGTAATACATGTTATAGTAAGAAACAGTCGCTCTGTGGAAAACTAATATTCAGTCAAATCGGGTTAGACTAGAAAGCGGAGCCTGGGCTCCAAGGCAAAGGCCTGGATGCAACCGGGATAACACTCGGAGGATGCTGATGATGACCCATCTATAAACCAGACGGTGTCGATCGCGTTTTACCTCGCAAATTTTTGAAAGATTCGAGTGGTCGCCACTTTGTCACGGGCCCCTGTAGTAGGTAATGTACCTACCTACTACAAATATTTAACCAAAAACTCCGAAGTAAAAAAAACTGCTGTAAAAATGGACATAGAAACCAAGATAATGTAAGAAATTCCGCAAGTTATGAGAATTGATAAGAAATACAGAATAATAATACATAAAATTGACCTAGAACCAATGACTGCCCTCCGTGAAGAATACTGCGCAGCGATTGGCTCATTTGAATCGGTTCAAGTAAATCTAAAATACGTAAAGTGTGGATTTGTATAAAAATGGCGTAATTATTATTAGCAACGACGTTGGCGTTAGTTGATCCGAAGGGAGCCACATGAGACTTGGGCGCTCGCAATGGATCAAGAAATCATGGCCGGATCAACAAGTGAAAACGGATCAAACAAAAACTACTTATATGGCACGCTTGATCAACATTGTGATGAAGGGGATATCTATATATATATATATATATATATATATATATATATATATATATATATAAACGACTGTTTGCGGACTTGGTTGATCACGCGGTATGGCCGTTCTTTACTTGATCCACCTTTGCACTCGAATAACATTTGCTCTATGGAATATATTTTTGATTTTTTCACAATTTTGCCATTCATGGTAAGACGTTGCCAAATATATTCAATAAAATTTTGATGTATTCGTGATGAATTTGGCTGAAGTTCCGAACAAAACTGGATCCGTAACGGCCATATATCTAAGACCGATGTCAACTTTTTGGCTCCGAATTATATGCCATGCGTACGTCCTTATTTGAATCCAGACGTGACAATTATACATATGTGGTTCCAGGGAAAAGTTACTTCAGTACTTGCTCTGTGTAATAGTAATAATATATGATATAACCATTTTATACATTCTTACTAGCACTATAATGATCCTATTTCTACTTGATAATTTAAATACTATTTATGTCCGATATTTTCCATTTCTTGTATACTATTTGGCTCCATTTATACTGTATAATAATTATGCCAAATCATCACCATCCTCCGAACGTTATGCCAGTTGCATCCAGGCCTTCGCCTTGGAGCCCGGGCTCCACTTTCTAGTCTAACCAGATTTGACAGAACATTAGCTTTCCCACAGAGCGACTGCCGTCTGACCTCCACAACTCGAAGGACTAGCCAAATTCTATGGTTTAGACCAGAGTCAGGATGTTCGCGGGTACTAATTCCTCGTAACGACTGTCAAGGATCTTTTTGATGACAGCTGGGACCGACGGCTTAACGTGCTCTCCGAGGCACGGAGGGTGTGTCTTTTTGTTGCCGGTAACCCATCTATAAACCAGACGGTGACGAATCCGCTTAACCTTGCGAATCGATAGATTTGAGCGGTCGCCACTTTGCCACGGGCCGCTCACTTTATAAGCCACATGTGCGTACTTATTTGAATCCAAAACTATATTATTATATTATATTAGACCTGCTGCTTAATATTATGTGGCTCCAGGATTATGTTAGTTGAGTATATTCGTTTGAATATTTTAGCTTACTATTTAACGCATAATTGTTTACCATAATCTGTTATTTGGCTCCTTTAAGACATACATATACCCGTCAATCAATACTTAATGGTTTCACATTATAATTATTAAAATTTTTGTTTTCCATACATCCAGTGAATTTATATTCATTACGTCCATACATCGTCAAATCCGAAAGCATACTATATTGATCCGCTTTAAATATTATGAACTGATACTGATAATCTTATGCACACAAGCTTATGGATATTATGTGGCTACATTACTATACACGCCGCGCCATATCTGCGTGCTTAAATGAATTTGGGTCGTTTGGCTGGTATGATGAAATATCATCAATTCATCATCATATCAGCCAAACGACGCCCACTGCTATACATAGGCCTCCCCCAAGGATCTCCACACATACCGGTCTTGAGCCGCCCGCATCCAACCGCTTCCCGCGTTATTAACGAGATTGTCGATCCACCTTGCAGGGGGCTTTCCTCTGCGGCGTCATCTGGTATATGGCCACCACTTCAGAACCTTTCTGTCTACACGGCCTTAACTTCGAGATATGTGCCCTGACCACTGCCACTTCAGCTTGACTATCTGGAGAGCTATGTCTTTGGTTCTCCTGCGGATCTCCTCACTTTTGATTCGATCTCGCACAGGACACCTCCAAGAATAGCTCTCTCCATCGCCCTGTGAGTGACTTTGCGCCTTCGGATAAGGCCCATAGATATTTAATATCATTAGATGAAATCCTTATCTATTTTCCATACATTAGTTGATCCAGAGGATTTATATTTATTATAACCATGCATTGTTAGATCCATGAGTGAAATTATAGCAGCCATGGAGTTATTTGTTTGCATTATGTTGTTGATTTACGTATTATTTAACTCTGATTACATGCTGCATCGTACGTACTTATTTGAATCCAGTAAACTTATACAAAAGCAAATCAATGTGATGTGGCTCCACTTTATACTTTACATGCCATATCTGTATACTTATTTGAATCCAGTCATAATACTACCAGCTAACCAACTGATCAATACTTTGAAGCTCCAGGATTAAGTTCATTAATTGCATGATTATTAGTAGTATGGTAAACTATTTTCTAATTAAAACTATTATTACAATTGTACTCTTAATTATCCGCTCAAGGTACCGCTTTAATTTGACATTTATCTCTAAAGCATCACGCGGTCGTTATCTGACCACCCGCGAAGCAAGGCCACTTGCCGTGCTACCTTAAACCTAAACTTACGACTCGTCACTCGGGTATTGATATTTGAAATGATGTTTTTATGAAAGTAGAATAAATAAGATTTGTAGTAATGTTTGAATGGTGACTGAATGACGGAATGTTTAGTTTATGCGACCCGCCGAACTTGATCCTATTGTAAACAATGTCGTCTATCGATGACCTACTCGCCATTTTTGTTTGTCATTATAACAATATGGGTTATAAATTGCTTCCTTTTATTATTTTGTTTACCTGGTGGTATAAGCTTTACAAAAATATAAAATTAAAGCAATGCTTGCTTAGATTATTTAAATGTCAGCATTTGACATTTTTGTATATTTCACTGTCTTTGCATGTTGCGCGCGGGGCGTAATTATGGATTCAAAACATCATTGTAAACAAATATTATAATTATATTTGATATTTTTATGTTTTAATTGTGAATGGACTAATTAGTTATAAAATAACAGCAAAGAAATAAACAAATATTGTGTAATAATTTAATTCAAGAGGCTATATCCCGCACATTTGGCATGTGCGGGAATATCTGATACCGCGAAAATCAGCAATGACTGGAGCTGTCAGGGGTGTAAAGATAAGACGGGTAAAGGCTGTATCAGACCCACTCCTATGAAGGGAGTCAGCAGTCATGGCAGCGAGGACTCCCCTACGAGTATAGACGAAGAGTATGAGTCAGCAGGAGATACCGAAAAACACGGAAGCAAGGACAGAAACAACTTGGCGAAGGAAATGAGTCTCCTCAGGGAGGATCTTCGAACTATGCGGGAGGAGCTGAAGTCTGAGCTACGAGAGATCCGGTTGGAGGTAGCTGATCTACGGCAGTCTGTTGCGTCACACAAGAAAAAGGTAGAGAACCTGGAGACTCGACTGATAAAGCTGGAAGAGCAGCAGAATGCAGCTTCTCCTAACACTATGGACGACACTATGGTCCAAAAGTTAGAAGATACAGTGGAGCACCTCAAGTCCGAACTGAATGACAGAGAACAAGACCTTCTCCTCTCGGATATTGAAATCGCAAATCTCCCCGAAGATGCAGGCGAAAATGTGGTACATACTGTTGAACTTATCGCGAAAAAACTGGGGGTGGAGCTGGACTCGCGTGACATAGTTTTCGCTGAACGAGTGGGTCCAAAAGCAGTTGCGGCAGGATCGGCAGAGTTAAGGCGTACAGACTCAGCAGCAGTGGGAAGTCGCGGTCGCCGCATAGTAGTGCGATTAGCGCGTCGGGCCGTGCGAGATGTCGTGCTACGGGCGGCAAGGGTGAGGCGAGGCGCCACATCGGCTGATCTGGGCTTTGCGGCGCCGCCTCGACGATTTTATGTCAATGAGAGGCTCACTAAAACAAATAGAATATTATTTTACCGTGCCAGGCAGGCCGCTGCTAAGCTCGAGTGGAAGTACACATGGACAAAACGAGGACGAGTTCTGGCCAGACAGGGAGATGGGAAGCCGACACACACCATTCGTACCGATCATGATCTGGAGAGGGTTTTTGGGCGAGACGCGTTGGAGGAAAAGAAGTGTTAAGGACATTTTGCCATGCATTCTCATAGATAAGATCACTTTTCATTGCTATATCTTAGGCCGTAGTAAAGATCAAATAATAAGTTCAACAGCAACACAATTTGTACCAATTTTCAAAAACATACCTATTTGTACCAATGTGATATTTTGTAAGTATGGATATATGGCAACATCATATATGAATGTCAGTAAGTGTCACTTTCACCCGTATGTCAACAATGTCAAAATACACCTAACCTATAATTTATGTACAAGAATGACAAATCAATTTACGTTTATCACATTAATTTACAGCAAGTCACTAGTTACATATTTAAATAATTCAGTAAGAGATTACTTGATACATACTCTATATAGGTATGGCTGCAGTGTTAAAGGGCTAGGATGTCTGCGTAAGGTATATGTATGTTTTTGCAATAGGGACTTCACATACATGACAAAATTTTATAAGTCAGTGAGTAAATACTTGCTAAATACTTTGTATTGGTGTAACTGCAAAGTTAAATGTATAGATTATCTACGGGACACCTCCCGTGTTTCTTTTTATAATAATAATAATTTTAAATGCACAACTAAATGGACACATTCACAACCAATACATGGTACATATCTTGCTCTGTTCAAAATAGAAATATCCCATAACTATACTTTTAAATTGAATATGCAGGTTTTGGTTTTACTCATTGACAGTATATTTTTACATTACCATTATGGTTAATGGAAAACGTCTGAAGGTTGGACTATTTAACGCAGGGTCGTTAGGGACTAGGCATGACGAGTTCCTAGTGGCCATGGACACGCACTCAGTGGACATAATGGCCATAAACGAGACTTGGCTGAGGGCAGGTGAGGAGGGAAAGGCTCCCATACTTCCAGGCTATAAATTGAAACATAGCCCAAGACCCAAAAATATTCGAGGCGGTAGAGGAGGTGGAGTGGGATTTTATATAAAATCAAATATTAGTTTTAAGACTCGATCTCACCCGGTACATCAAGAGGTAGAGGAATATTGGTTGTTATTAACAATCATGAATAAAAGGATCTTAGTTGGGACTGCTTATAGACCGCCTTGGTTATGTGTTGAAACATTTCTTGAAGGCTTAACTGATAGTATTTGTGCATTGGGGCCTTATGATCACATAATATTATTGGGAGATTGGAATGTGAATATGCTAAATCTAGAAAATTCTAACACCAAAAAAGTACAACAGTTTCTAGATTACACAAATATGTCTCAAAAAGTCAGTATGCCCACTCATTTTGCTGGTCAAAGTAGTACCTTGATAGACTTAATATGCACGGACTTTAATTTACAGACTGTCTTGGTAGATCATGTGCCTGAACTCGGCCAACACGCATTTGTGACTTGCGAGACTCAATTTAAAAAGCAAAAACCTAAGCCAAGATGGGTTACATACAGACCTTATAAGGATATTTTACTTGATATTTTTAATTCAGACTTAGAAACTTTACCATGGAATCTTATAAGTTCACAAAGTGATGTTAACAATATGGTGGAAATGTTCACAGCTTATATAATGGCACTATTTGATATCCATGCACCCTTAAAGCAAAAGCTTTTCAAAACTAAATATACACCGTGGATAACGGATAATGTAAAGTTGATATTTAGGTTGAGAAACAAAGCTAGGACTAAATATAAAGAGAATAAATCAGAAATAAAAAAGCGATACTATCTGGAACTAAAACAACAAGCAGTTGTTGCATTACATAATGAAAAATCAGCATACTTTGCACAACATATTAACGACAATATAATTAACCCAAAAACCTTGTGGCGTAACTTAAAGAATCAAGTCCTGCCATCTCCCAAAAACACCTGCTTACCAGATTACTTTGATAACCCAGACATCATCAATAGAGATTTTTTGAAGTTGCCGGGAGGGGGCGGTGTGAGCATATCTAGTTTAACCTACTATGAATATCATAGGTATGATGATGATACAAATTTCAAGCTTCAGCCAGTCGACCAAGGTACTATTTTGAAAATCTTGCGAACCATTAGTACTAATGCACAAGGTATAGATCTAATCAACCTAGAGATGCTTAAACTAACTCTGCCTAACTCGTTAGATACTATTACAGAGATAGTTAACAAATCTATCACAACCCATACATTCCCTGAGCTGTGGAAACATGCAATTGTCAAACCCATACCCAAAACGAGCCAACCAAGTTCTACAAAAGACCTACGGCCTATTAGTTTACTGCCCTGTTTGTCAAAGGTACTGGAAAAAGTTGTTTATTTACAAGTAATAGAATATTTAGAAAAAAATAACATTTTACCAGACAAACAATCTGGGTTCAGAAAAAGACGAGGAACTGCAACTGCTTTATGTGATGTTGTGGGTAACATACTGGAAGCTAGGGATCGTGGAGAGGGCACTGCCCTCATTCTTCTAGACTATTCCAGAGCATTTGACTCAATAAATACATCCCTATTATTGGCAAAATTAGCTTACTATGGATTTTCACCTAACACCATAAAGTGGTTTAGTAGTTACCTCACAAATAGGTCCCAACATGTAGAAATGCAAAGGGAAGATGGTATGGTCATGTCTTCATCTGCTCTCACAGTGAACAGAGGCGTCCCACAAGGCTCAGTACTCTCAACACTTCTCTTCATCATATACACAGCTGACATGACCCTTTCTTTAAAAAATTGCAGTTTTCATATGTATGCAGATGACACTCAGCTTTATCTCTCTTTTAAGCCTGAGGACACCTTGTCAGCTGTTACAAAGATAAATCAGGACCTTGACAGAGTGATTGAATGGTCAAAAAAACACTCATTAATATTAAATCCACATAAATCAAAATTTATCATTCTGGGCAGTAAAATACAGGTAGAGTCTATATTGCAAGTTAACCCAGCTATCTTTTTGGACGGTCAGAAATTAGAAGGGATAAAAGAGGCCTCTAACTTAGGTTTATTAATTGACTCTGGGCTAAGGTTTGAAGGACATGTAAATAAAATAGTAAGAAATTGTTTTTACAGGTTAAAAATTCTTTACAACATTCAAAACTATCTTAGTATTAACCTTAGAAAACAGCTTGTAGACAGTCTCATTTTATCCCGTTTCAATTATTGTGATGTAGTTTATGGCCCATGTTTGCTGGCAAGAACTAAGAATTTAATACAAAGGGTGCAAAATGCATGTGCCCGATTCTGTTTCAAGATTCCAAGACGGCATCATGTCACACCATATATTAATGATAATAACATCCTTAAAATGGAATCTAGAAGAAAATTCCATCTTGCCACATTACTTTTTGGGGTAGTGACTAGTAAAAAGCCTACCTACTTATATGAAAAGTTAGAGTGGAGACAAAACCACTTTTCATACTCTACCAGACCCTCAGCCAGAACTCTTTCCCAAACTAAACACCGTACAATGGCTTTCCGTGGCTCTTTTAGATACTTAGGTACGAAATGCTGGAACAATTTGCCTCCTCCGATAAGGGACCTGAAAACAAAAGCATCATTTAAAAAGAACCTCAAGAGCTATTTACTCTCTCAACAGAAATTATAGCTACAGGATGCTGCTTACCTGTGAGGATATAGCCCTAGTAACATTAGTCTGGATTCCTGACAGCATATTAGTATCCCTGCTTCGAGGTCTGGTTGGGTACTTGCAGGAACTCCTGAAACATTAAACATTTTACGAAAATAATGTCATTTTATCCTCTATGAGCCAATAAGTAAATTAAATTTAGAAACTTAGTTAACAGGCATACCTGCTATTTGTGTATTCCCTTGTTACTTGTAAAACATTTATGTTTTGAAGGTGTAGGTACTTAAGTAATCATAAATAGTTGTACATGTTCCATATGTAATGGTACGTAGATTCTAGGAAGATGACTATCACGTTTCAGTGGCCTTTTGACATAATACGTGGCGGCACTGAAAATCAGTACTGTGATTGGAACTATGGCGTCCATCGCAGTGTTTGCTGAGTGTCAGCCCGAATTGCGGCACGCGGTGTATAGTGCTCATGCGGTTATTATTGTTTAAGCTTAATTATTGTATTTACAAAAGTAATAATTTTATGTTTAAATTGCTCAATCTCTGGTGTAGATACACGTGGCGAGTCACGTGGTGACACGTATCACTTAAATGTCAGAAGTGTCAGGACATTGTCAGCTAACTCAACTCCGTTTATGACAGTTGACAAGACATGCCAAGTGTCATTATGGCCACAAGCTGCCAATTAGCGTCTTAGTCTTTTGAGTTATAGTAGATAGTGTATAATAATATTGACTTCGCCACAATTTTCTTTTTTTGTGTGGTTTTTTTTTGTTATTTAGAATAAGTAAAATTAAGGAGTACTGTACAGCGTGCTTGCAATAAAGATATATTTTCTTTCTTTCTTTCTTTCTTTCATATTCATTCAATTACCGAAACAACGGCATTTATTTTTTATTGAATGAAAATATATAGATAACGTTACATTTATGCTATGAATTATTGTTTTATTATGAGTATATAAATAAACCTATCATGTCATATACAATACTCCTATAATTCATGAGATATAGGCTTTCGAAAATTTTGGCGGGTATGGCGGTTATTTTCTGCGGGCAAAAGTAAACAATTGTGCAAAGTCCAATAAGAATAATTCTTATCGGAATCTTATCAGAAATGGTTTTTTAAATTGGTAATCTAGTTGAAAATAAACTTATCTAGTTTTGAATCTGATATATAACAAAAAAATATGTTAAAAAAAATAAATTACGAAAATTGGCGGCAATTAAAAATCATTTATATTTTATATTTTTTATGTTTAAAATTAAAATGTTTCTTCCCATTATATTTATTATTTCTGAAAGGAAATTAAATAACCTTTCTAACCATTTACAATACTTATATACCCCCTATAATAAAAAACGACGAGAAATATGAATATGTTAGAAATGTAATAGCGCGCTCGAAAATGGCGGGAAAATATTATACCGGGTGCGCTTTATACCGCTCTTGCGTGGGCTTCAAGTATATTATTTGGTAGTAATTAATATAATTCAAAAGCTTATTTAATAACGCGTCTTTTGATATACAATATTAACTTAATAAATAGAAATATCACCATTCTTTCAACGAAAATATTACGCGCCGTACTTAACTTGAAAGCCTAGCCTCGAAAGTGGCCAAAATACTTCTACGGGTGTCCTGAGATGCCTCGATGGTGGCCAAAATGCTTTGAGGGGTTAAATGCCACATTTTGTTTACTTAATTGGCTCGAGTAAAGGGTCATACAATACATTTGCTCATGAAGACTACGCAGCTCTAGAACGATATGAATGAAGTATTCTTTTTTATACTACAAAGGTGGTAAATGCGCCTGCCTGATGGTACGCGGCTAACCGTTGCCCATAGAAGCCAGTGATGCCAACCCGGCATCACTTGCTCGGTGCCGACCTGAGGAAAAAGAGGAGCGGGCAAAGTTTTCATGGCTCTCTCCCCTCCAATGTCGCCCCCCTTTGCACTCTCTCTTCCTTTTCCATATAGAAAAGGAAAAAAGCGTGAAAAGGTGGGGTAGGGCTTCCAGTACTCTTATTCATCTAATGAAACGCAACAGCATTTACAATACTGTCACTTTACGTCGATGGTCTGTGTGAGGGTAGTACTTCCACGGTCGAGCGATTCATGTTGTAACCAGTAGCCCTACCATCTTTAAGAATTTGCAAAATTTACAGTACTATGTTGATATGATTTTCGGTTATAAATAACTCTATGTTTTACTTGTATACGTATACCACATAATTCGTTACCTATATAAGTACGTTAATTATATACGATTTGTCAATTATGGGTGAGAGGTAATTGCCAAATCCTTTTTAATGATTACAATACAGAGGACAATAATGTGCTCGGTAGATAGCAATTGGCTCGCCCCCTATTACATTGGGACCTAAACATAACTGAATGAAATGTGGTTATGTATACACCTCTGCCTGCCCCTTAGGGGATAAAAGGCGTGAAGTTATGTATGTATGTAATACAGAGGACAATAGTACCTACTCATAAGTAGATTTTCTCGGTCTTAAATTAAAGCACCTACTACCAATCATCATTCTCAGAACGTTTTTCCGGTAATATGGTAGTTTTAGTTGCGTACTATTACCGTTTTCTACCAAAAAACAATTTCTTTCAAAATTACCAAACCTACCATTTCTATAATTTGTGTCATTACTAACATTTCTACCAAATCTACCATTATCTCAAACCAACCATTTGAGCTATAATAACTATTGCTACCAAAACTACAATTACTACCAAAACTACAATTTCCACCAAAACTACTATTCATGCTAAAACAACCATATATTATCTTCCAAAACTACCATTTCTTTCAAAGTAGCCATTTTCTACCACAGATTCTGCCAAATTTTCTACCAGAGCTATAAGTTCTGCCAGTCACAATTTTCTACCAAATACTTAATTCCTATCACTTTTAAATGATGATATTAGTACTCTATCTATATTATTCAATAGAACTTATGACGTGCAAATTTTATTAATGTTGACCTTTCATTTAAAATGTGTCATACAGTGTGATGACCAGTAAGACTTATATAATAGCACTATAGTATTTAAGATTATATTTAATTTAAAAGGAACATTTGTACGCCGCGCGCCGGTGACGGCAAAATACTATGGACTTAAAAACAGTAAACAACTTTGTAAACAGTAGTCCAACAAATAAATTATTATTTTCTATTCTGTAAATTCACATTAATAAAAAAGATGTCCGAAGGAACTCTATCGTGGGTGTTGTGTTTCGAAAGAAATTTCAGAAATATTTTCATAATAGATGCTTAGACTTGACAGAATATTAGCTTTTTCACAGAGCGACTGCCGTCTGTCCTCTACAACCCGAAGGCGTAGGCATATTTTATGGTTCAGGCCAGATATTTGAGGGCACTGATTGCCCTAACGACTGTCAAAGATGATAACCGAAACCGATGGCTTTACGTGCTTTACGAGCCACGGAGGGATGTGATCTTTTGTGGCCGGTTACCCTATGTCCAGCAGTGGACGTCGTTTGGCTGAAATGATGATGATATTTCATATCAGCCAAACGACCCAAATTTATATAAGTACGCAGATATGGCGTGGCGTACATACGTAATGGAGCCACATAATATTCATATAAGCTATTGTGCATAAGATTATCAGTATCAGTTCATATTTAAAGCGATTAAAATAGTATGCTTTCGGATTTGCCAATGCATGGACGTAATGAATATAAATTCACTGGATCATCCTATGTATGGAAAACAAAAATTTAAATAATTGTAATGTGAAACCATTAAGTATTGATTGACGGGTATATATATGTCTTAAAGGACCCAAATAACAGATTATGGTATACAATTATGCGTTAAATAGTAAGCTAAAATATTTGAACAAAAATACTCAAGTAACATAATCCTGGAGCCATATAATATTGACCAGCAGGTCTATACTATAAAGTTTTGGATTCAAATAAGTACGCACATGTTGCGTATAAAGTGAGTGGCCCGTGGCAAAGTGGCCACCGCTCGAATTTATCGATTCGCAAGGTTAAGCGCGTTTGGTTTATAGATGGGTGACCAGCCACAAAAAGACACACCCTCCGTGCCCTTAATTAAATGGAAATACATGTAATAGTAAGAAAACAGTTGCTCTGTGGAAAACTAATATTCAGTCAAATCTGGTTAGTTTAGAAAGCGGAGCCCGGGCTCCAAGGCAAAGGCCTGGATGCTACCGGGATAACGCTCGGAAGATGATGATGATGACCCATCTATAAACCTGACGGCGATGAACGCGATGTACCTACCTACTACAAATATTTAACCAAAATCGCCGAAGTTCAAAAAAACTGCTGGAAAAATGGACATAGAAACCAAGTTAATGTAAGAAATTCCGCAAGTTATGAGAATTGATAAGAAATACAGAATAAAAATACATAAAAGTAACCAAGAACCAATGACTGCCCTCCGTGAAGAATACTGCGCTGCAATTGGCCCATTTGAATCGGATCAAGTAAATCGAAAATACGTAAAGAGTGGATTCGTATAAAAAAGGCGTAATTATTATTAGCAACGACGTTGGCGTTAGTTGATCCGAAAGGAACCACATGAGAATTGGGCGCTCGCAATGGATCAAGAAATCATGGCCGGATCAACAAGTGAAAACGGATCAAACAAAAACTACTTATATGGCACGCTTGATCAACATTGTGATGAAGGGGATATATATATATATATATATATATATATATATATATATATATATATATAGTGGATATAAGGTACCTCCTACTAAAATTATACCACTAAATTGTATTGTAAATCTTGAAACTTTGGCTGAACGTTCCGGGGTAGTAGGTTCACTGCTAAAGGCAAAAAGTGCTCTCATATAAAATTCGCGTCTCAACAAAAACATTTATATTTCAAGATAATTTCAAATTCGGGGCGTTACTTGGCGGTAAATATACCGAACAAAAGGTCGTTGCCAAAGAAAGTATTTGTGAAGAAAATTCATGTTTAATATAAGATCGAAATCGTAGCTTTGCGCTTCGAAAGCCGTCGGCGGATAACTTTGCATTAAGATGAGGATGCCTTAAATTTTCTGATAAAATATAAACAATGCGTTACTTGTTTTATAGCAGGATTCAGAATACTGCTTGCCCACTTGGACATCCCCACATATTTTTATATTTATAGATTTTTCATCCTATTCCGAAGATAACTGGCTTTATGTAGGCTACAAAGTAAATTATATAATAGGAAGTCCATTTAAAAGTTTATTTTTATTTGCCTATACTCGTACTTATGTATGTCCACGTAAAATCCTTGTCATTTAAGAAAAGTACTATTATTAAGATTTTAACTTATTTACCCGGATATAAAATTCTTCATGTTTAAATTATATAAATTATAATAATTTAAAACTTACTGCAATAACTTTGATATAATTTACACGAGTTAGCAACCATGACTTTGGTAGTAGCTAGGCAAATTCAATATTATCTTTTGCTATTATAACCATCAATATTCAAATTAGTTAAATCTCATATAAATTATTCGGTGTCGTCTACGAGTCCCTTAAAGGAAAACTATCCGTTCTAATGTATGATCAAGTTGCGGCTCGAACGTTCTATTAAAATTGTAGCAATAGAACTGTATATATATCTATACAAAAATACTAGCCGAATGGAAAAAAATGACTGCAATATTCGATTTTTCTGCCATTACCATTACTCAAAATTATGTACAACGCTAGAACATCTGCTAGAATCATACTATTAGTATATGTATTTTACCCGGTAATACAACTCTCAATTGTACCTATAGTCTTAAGTAATACTGTTTTACTCCTAATTAAAGAAGAAAAAATATATAAAGCCACACAAAGAGCACTTAGTTTATTTATAAAGTGAAATACCAAAAACAACTTTGTATCTTAATTACATCGTTACTTTTAATTAATCCGGGTGGCTAGTAAATATTGTTGCGGTCAAGTCCTTTGATGAGTCACCGTTTTCAAAAAGTCACGATCCTTCAAGTCCATATAGCCGTCAGTCTCGGCTGTTATGAATATTTTATATGACACATGAGATGGGGTGTTGGTACCCTTGCAACTAGCTTGACCTTAGAATGTTGTTAGTAACTTTGGTTTACGGTGTATGTTGTCTCGGTTTTAATTTGGTTATGTTTATGCTTAGGAACGGTTTCGAAGTTTTTTATTCTATTCTCGGATCGATAAAAAAGTGAATTTGAAGCGCAGTCATTCATCACAACTGTGCCTGGTAGGCAATAATACATTTTTGATGGCTAAAACATATTATATTTTGTCAGGTAACACTTTTATCTGCGGGATATCGGACGAGAAGATATGTCTTGCGAGATCAAATCAGAAATGAGGAGATCCGCAGTAGAACCAAAGTCGCCGACATAGCTCTCCGGATAGCCAAGCAGAAGTGGCAGTGGGCAGGGCACATAGCTCGAAGAACCGATGGCCGTTGGGGTAGTGGGGGCAGAAGGGTTCTGGAGTGGCGGCCACGTACCGGACGACGCAGCAGAGGTAGGCCCCCCGCAAGGTGGACCGACGATCTCGTCAAGATCGCGGGAGACTGTTGGATGCGGGCGGCTCAAGACCGATCTGTGTGGAGAACCTTAGGGGAGGCCTATGTCCAGCAGTGGACGTCGTTTGGCTGATATGATGAACACTTTTATCTATATCTTGACCAAATTATTATAAATTTAGAAATGTTGATACCTAAAAGTAATAGATACTAGGCGCACACCAAACTTAGCTACTCTTCATAGGTATGATATATTAAGATAAAGGAAAACTGATAGTTATGCAATCAACGGCTTAATGATATAACAATAAGCTTATCATTATCCACCTAGCTTTATCCTAGTCTCAACCCGGGGTCCGACTTGCTAAATCCGGTTAGACTAGAAGTCTAACCGGATTTAGCTGAATATTAGTTTTTCCACGGAGCGACTGCCTGTCTGACCTCCGCAAACCGAAGGGATAGCGATATTCCATGGTTTAAACTAGTGTCAGTTTGTTTATAGGTACTGACTCCCTATAACGACTGTTAAAGATCTTCATGATAGCCGGTACCGACGGCGTTACGTGCTCTCCGAGGCGTGGGGCAAGTGATAATTTACAATTTAATACGCACATAACTCCGAACAGTCATTGGTGCGCGCCGTGGATTCGAACCCGATACCCTCTGCATGGCAGTCCGTTGGTATCTCCACTAGGCTATCGCTGCCTCAACAATAAGCTTATCTAAAAGCAAATAATCAGCCATCTCCCTAAATAATATAAGCAAGCGCAATAACCAAGTTTCATCTGTAGATCCTTCCTATAAACTACAGGCGTCGCATTTGGGGCGCACTGTATTTAAGGGCTCTTCACCCTAGGCCCTTTGTCGGACGAGTACAGTTACTACGCTCTTCAACCCCATTTTTACGGCTCAAACAAGTTTACTAGGACTATACTTGTTCTGCCTTTATAACGGCCATAATTTAGAATTTTACGGTTGATAAAAGTTTTGTTATTAATGAGATTGAAATGGTTTTAGTAAACGTTTGAATTCCGTAGTACGGGTAACAGTAAATGGGCGATAAGAATTAGTTATATTCATTAAAAAAACAATGATACACATAATTATTCTAAAAATGCTAAACAAATACTTTCACTGTAACAGATAAATAGGTTACCTTTTGCTCGTATTTATCTTGAATTATACTTTCGTAATTTTTGGATAATACAAGTTCCGATATAGATTCTTAAGCAATGGTAAATAAAATTGATAATATTGAGTTCCGTACAGGTAATTGCGGCAAAAATTTACCGACGTCGTCATTTTGATAACCAAGTTTAACTGTGATTCAGGTGTTTAAATGCGTGATAATTAATCTTTTAACAATTTACATCTAAAGTACATTAACAATAGGCCAAGGATCTTATTTAATCTGTGGATAACAATCGGCACACATTTCCATGTTTAATTACCTATCGGAAAAGCTATCGGGGGACACGGTAATAGACATGAGGCTGTTTATCTGTACCCCGGCACTATTTTGTCACTAATAATGTCGGTTTAAGACCACTAAATATGGTCGTTAAGGGAAACATGAACATTAAGACTGTTCTGTCGATTCTGGTTAAGTTAAAGCAAAGGGCGTTGATCTGAAATGGACACTTTAAAATGAATAATCTTTAAAGTTTATTACGGTGTTAGTCCACTTGTATGGTGGTATAACGCATTTAAGTATCGAATATATTGTTAAACAAGTTGATGGTGTGACATTACTGAGGAGTATTTGGAATGCGTTTACATGAAATGTACTGATTGTAAGAGTAAAGTTTTCCTCTGCCAAATTATAGCCTTATTATTAGTATGATATTATCACTGCCATAAATCACACAGTCCTCTGATCCCAATAAGGTGGAGCCAGAGCCAGCTACAGCGATAGCTACGCAAAGCTTCGCGGGTCCGAATCCACGGCGCGCACTAATGACTATTGGAAGTTACTTGTATGTGCGTATTAAATTGTTTACTATCGCTTGCTAAACGGTGAAGGATATCATCGTGCGAAAACCTGCATGTCTGAGAGTTCTCCATAATGTTCTCGAAAAACATGTGAAGTCTGCCAACCCGCACTTGGCCAGCGTGGTGGACAATGGCTTTACCCTTCTCAAAGTGAGAAGAGGCCAGTGCCCAACAGGGGACAGTATATAGGGTGATGATGAGAGCCAACTACGGCAAGCAAATAACTAACAAATAGAGCTGTATATTTTAAATATGAGCAAATAACATCCAGACATAAACAAATAATCATCTTCAATACACAAAGCTTTGAGTGTGCAAATGGAATAATACAGAACTGTATCGCTCAGCATTCACGGAGATACTTTCTAGCAGGTATTAATTTATCTACTATTTAGCATAATAAGATTTTGCCGAACAAAATGACGAAAATAATGGAAAATAAACATAACAATTTTTTTCAGCCACCAACCTTAAAATTGTTACATATTGTTAATCTAATAAGCTAAATTGGAACCATAAAACCCGCAAGTGGCACAATAGTTATGGCGTTATGAATCACAATAGTAAAACTTTACCAGCTACACATATAAACATTACAAAAAGCCATTTTCCTCAATTGTCTGTAACTATTTTTTTCGACATGAGACACACAGATGCGGCATTTTGTTTTCATACTTTTGGGGGAAAAAATAACAAATTATTGTAATCTTTTTTAGACTTACCCTAGAGCTATGGGTATGAACCGTATTATATTGACCTATAATTTCTATTAAGTATCGTAAAGAATAAGTGCTTGCCTTAAGAATATTGTTTATTATAATATAGGACAAAATTGTTGGGTATGATGCCAACATCGTCAATTGAGTAGGCAGAGAATTGATCATAAGGCTAGCTTACGTAAGATGTAACTGATACTATAATTGCTTGACTAAGTTTTCGAAACATCTTTTCTCTTTTTACTTACTATATTGCGTACGAGAAAAAGCTAAAAATAATAAATGGTAATTAAATAAATTGCAGTTTTCAACTTTAAAATGAGCAGCTCTTGAATAAACAAAATTATGAGTATAATACACTTATTGTACGCACTCACGTATATAATATAATAACAGTTAATTAATTAAGTGTAAGTCACTAATATTTATTTTTTTGTTTTGTTGTTAATTTGGAATAAACAACCACCAAAATTAACTTCGGCAATAAATTTTATATACTTTTGTTTTAACATAATATTTATATCGCAATATTGATGCAACTCATAACAGGGAATAGACAGTTATATGAATTAGTCATAGGAATTAGTACATAACGTATTTATTTAATATTCTTGCATTAATTTATTGTTTTCTCATTTTATCTGATAATATATACATTTTTTAGTGTTGTTGTAAATTATTAATAATCGTTTGCTAAATACTAAATCCATAATGATTTCGAAAGATATGCAAATTCTGCCAAACGCGCGCTCAGCCAGCGGCTGTACTATACCCAACCCTTTGCATAGAACGGCTGGGTGGAGTGACGTACGCAAAGTGGCTGGCAGCGGCTGAACACGAAGAGCCAAAAATCGGACTCAGTGGCGTGCCATTGAAGAGGGCATCTAGCTGTGTTATATTGGCCAGCTGATGATGATGAAAGCGCACACGTCAATATACTTCCTTAGCACCTATTTGATAAATTATACATGCCACATTCAAGTTCTTCGTGTAGCGTTGAAGGGCATTAAACATAGGTTTAATTATGTACGTAAGTTCTTATACATAGAGATACGAGACAAAAGTAATACTATACTCACGAAATAACGAGATTGAACTTTAATGTATTTGAAAAAATAATAAT
This sequence comes from Euclidia mi, assembly GCA_944739405.2. NCBI lineage: Eukaryota > Metazoa > Arthropoda > Insecta > Lepidoptera > Erebidae > Euclidia > Euclidia mi. Next base: position 35,455,032 of record OX123181.2, on the reverse strand, counting down.
TATCATCTTTATTCAAAAATATTTACATTTCAGTGTATGGATACATTCAGATCTGAATAATATTATACTATAATACTTTAGAGTCATGATGATGATGATGATGATGATGATGATAATACTTTATAATCTAAGGCAGCGATAGCCGAGTGGAGATACAGACTGCCATGCAGAGGGTATCGGGTTCGATTCCACGGCGAGCACCAATCACTTTTCGCAGTCGTGTGCGTATTGAATTATTAATTATCGCTTGTCCCGTGCCTCGGAGAGCACGCTAAGCCGTCGGTCCCGGTTGTCATGAAGATCTTTGACAGTCTTTACAGGGCGTCAGTACCTTCTTAATTCACTGACACAAGTCTAAACCATGGAATATCGCTATCCCTTTGGGTTGCGGAGGTCAGACAGGCAGTCGCTCTGTGGAAAAGCTAATACTCAGCCAAATCCGGTGAGACTATTAAGCCGACCCCAAATTGAAACTGGGATAACGCTAAGAGGATGATGATCACTTCATAATCTAATAAACAATAAATACTTAACATATAGTTAAAGGGGCTGGTATAGGGTTGACTTTACGATCTAGGTTTAACATTAATTGCCTGAACTAGGTTTTTACCTGTATTTCAGGCTATTTTGTACTTAGACTAATTTAATATTAAACTGATTTGTAATTTGGGATGTAATTTTAGATCAGTTGAAACGTTAACGAGATGGGTTTTAATTATCGCCCAATAGTATTACGATAAACAGTCGTTTTATAATAATATAATTTAGAACTCTTATATTATTCTTATATACTCATAGCCACAACGTCATTAAAACCATGAAATATTTCGTGTAGAACGTAAAGGGAACTTTGAAATTGTAGTCCTCATAACATAAATATAATATTTAATAAGGCGCTGTTCACCAGAGTGTTGAATGTATGTATACATCAATGATAAATCTCCAACTAATATTTATTGGCAGTTATTTTGAACATTTTTCAATATTTAACAAAAAATCCCCGAAAACATACAACATTTTAATTTCCAGATAGAATAAATCGAATAAAGTTTAGCAAATGGATTCATTTCAGTACCGCGGCATGTAACAATGTTCAATATCGTCCAGTAAAATATAACTATAAAACCTAGCTCCAATTCAAATTCAGGCATTTCTCCTGAACCTAAACCACCCTCATCTTAATATATAAAATCCTTGCGTTACTGACTGACTGACAGACACGCTACAGCCGAAACTATTGGGCGCAGGAAGCTGAAATTTGGCATGTATGTTCCTTGGAGACCGTAGGGGTGCACTAAGAAGGGATTTCCCGAAATTCCCACGGGATCGGCCAAAACGGGTAATTTAAAAAAAATGCAGGCGTAGCTGCTAGCGTCCTCTAGTGTAAGATAAATAATACAAGCCTTCGCAAGCAACATTTGTAGTATTGGCCTATGCCACACGTAATAAAATATAATTGTCCTCTTGAAACGATATTACAAGAAACATGAAAACAGCTGATATTTATTCATTATTATGTATAGAAAGAAGTTGTTTTTGCTGCGATCGGTAAGTTGTGAATGTGATCTGGGATATGAGGGGTGTACATGGAACAGTTTAATGGACTCGCAAAATGTTACAAATGGCTGTTAAACTTGATAAAACTTGAGTTTTATGGCCGCGCGAATCAAATAATGAAACAAATATCAGTTTTCAGCTGCATGATAACTGATATTCTTGATGTGGCTACGTATGGTAATGAACTTGCCACCCGCTATTAAAAATCAGTGAGTAGATACAAACCAATTTAACAAACATAAATCTTAACAGTTCAGTCATCGAGTCACTTATCGACACAAATCGTGTAGCAACCCTACTTCTTTAGTTTTCTTTTGAAGTGTTGTGTAGTAAACTTCACACATTAAATACAATATTTTAGAAAAGTTTTGGTTATCAACAAGACATAGAAAGTAAAACATTACTTTTCAGTCTGGCTTCTCAGAGGCTATAAAACGATGAACAACAAAATAAGCTTTTGTTTCAAATCTGGTACCTACATAGATAAATAAATTCTGTGTTTTAAAATATTTGGTGTACATAAAAGCGTGATCATCGATCATTTTTGTTTTTTTTTTCTGATACAGGCCGTTATATAGAGACACAAGTACGATAAACGACGGTATTTCTAATGCAAGCGCGACATTTTCTTGTTGACGTTACGATACTAGCGACTATCGGACGCTCGATACCTTTACATCAGTGACGTGATCCTAACGTGAATAGAGATGAGGCCATGTGAGCTAATTTGAATGGCTAGTTGAATGAATGGTGCGTTCTAAAACTAGAACTAAAAGGCATAATTTCGGTTTTCTGCGCGCCCTCTACCACCTAAGGAGCTTTTTACCATCCGAGACCAAGACAATGCTTGTGCAAACTTGAATTTTCCTTGATTTTTTTTTTGTTTGACCTGGATGCAGAACTCCTTAATAAGCTTGAGCGTCTTCTAAATAACTGCATTCGATTCATTTTCAATCTTCGCAAGTATGACCATGTGTCTACTTATCGCTCCCAACTAAAGTGGCTTCCTATCCGTCACCGCCGTAGATTGCGTGGTCTCACTACCCTTTATACTATTTTTTGCCCCCCACCTCTCCGCAGAATTTAACTCCTTATTTTCAACTTTTGTGCACTAACCATGATTGAAACCTCCGTTCTGCTAACAACCTTCTTCTTACCGTTCCTTCTCACAACTCCAATTTTCTCCACTCTTCTTTCACTGTCCAATCTATCCTTATTTGGAACGCCCTCCCTCTTGAAATCAGTATGGCCAAGACTAAGTATACATTCAAGACTAAGGCTGAGTCGGCAATTGTATCATATATATATAAACGACTGACTTTGCGGACTTGGTTGATTATATATAAAAGGTAATGTACTATACTTATATATTTGTAGGTTTATAATTTGGATATAAACATAGATGGCAAAAATAATGGCTTACTTTATCATATGCATCTATTATGAGGATTAATAGCAATAAATTATAATGGGTCTGATACAGAACGCGGTTTTAGTAACAAATATGCAATATAAAGGGATTATGGCAGCTATATCGTTACAGGGTGTATGAAATTCGAGCAATTGCTGTCGTATAGATCTGTGGGCGCTCAATATGTGACGTCGTGCCCCGGCGCTTGCGAGCCTCGCTACGAGTGACGCACTGCAGTGGGGAGCCCTCTTCCGCTCGCCGGCCCTATATATACCGGCGACACACGTGGTTGGGCCCTCTTTCTGCTTGGAGACAACACGACAAAGCTGAGTACCCATCCGAAGACCTGTGGAGTGCCAACCTACCACCCACGCCCTGGATAATTGTCTAGTCGGCTAATCTCAAGTGTCAGTTTTTTTGTGTAATTAAAGCCATTGTGTAACTGGAATATAACGCGAGTTTAAACTTTTCTGGTGATATTTTTTATTTATTTCCCGTAACACAACCTAATTATCTCTCTTTAATTGCTCGGTGAGTGATCGATCCCGGCTATCCCGTGGAAATCAATCACACGTGCGACATTGGCGCCCAATAGAATTTTTAAATATATTTTTAAAACGTAAGTTGGCACTTTACAGGTGAGTGAAATAATTTCTTTTTCTCTTGTATATTTTTCTCCTGTGTGTGCATATATTCTGGTGTGGTGAATTGCGTACAGGTACAGTTTCTATCTATTTTGGTTGGCCATAAGCAATTTAACTGTGTAAATAACATAACGGTGATTTAATTAACGTCGGTCTAAAATCACGTTTCACCGCGGGCAGCGTGCCCAGCCGCCAACCGGTTCTAACCGCTTAGTCGTTGAACTAACGTGCCTCGTGTTTGCGAAAAAAATATTGTGATTCAACCTTTGAGTGACCTTTAAGAAATTTTTTTTTAATCCTTTACCAATCATCACACCATTGTATAATTTAGTGTATTTCAGCTTTTTCTAGCACGGTATTCGATTTTCTGGCGATATTTAATTTTTTTTTCTAGTACCGGCGTAAATACTTAGATTTTCTATTATTGTTTTGTAATAATGGCTTACATTATAAATTTCTCATTATTAACTAAAGCGGAATTAGAATATGAGACCACAATACGCGGCGTTTCAAAGCCTGACGATCCCCGCAAACAAATCGCTAAACTTTCAGTTAAAATTCCCTCGGAGGATATATTATCTTCACCCTTCCCACCAGAGGAGGATGTGGCTGAAGTGGAAAAGTCGTTATTAAGATCAAATAAACATTTATCTATGTTGGAAGCAAACTATACCTCCGAGCTTCAACAGAGGGTCGAAACCATGCTACACCATTGTTTTCATCGACTGAATAGGGTGGATACCGGCAGTCTTGATATTAAAAAAATTGAGTCTGTGTGGAATAAATTTAATGACTTATATGCGAAATTACAATTAATCACGAGCCGTAGTTCACGGTCGGATTGCTCAGTGGCAGAGGGAAACACTTCCTATAATTACGACCGTAAGCTTTTCTCGGAATTAGGTAAATTCAAATTTAACGGTAAATCATGTGTAAGATCTTTTATTGAAAAAATTGATGAATTTATGTCCTGTAGATCTATTCCATACGACAAGATGTTGTCTTTCGCTTTTGAAATATTTTCGGGTGACGCATTAGTTTGGTATCGTTCTGTTAAAAATAATGTAAAGACTTGGTTAGAACTTTGCGAACTTTTGAAACGAGATTTTAGTCCGCATAACTACGATTATCGGCTTATGACGGAGATTCGTCAGCGCTCACAGGGCGAGAACGAATCAATAACTATTTACGTGGCAAAAATGCACGGCCTGTTTTCGCGACTTAGTTCTCCTATCGCTGATTCGGAGAAGCTAGAAATTTTACTAAATAATATTAGACCTTGTTACACTAATTGTCTGCTCACTGCAAAGGTTGTTGATGTTGATAGTCTGGTCGAAGATTGTCGTCTTTTCGAAAATTACCAAAGTCGCAGTAAGCAATTTTCTGAACCCCCTAAAGTTTCAAAGAATACTGTAGCACCCGATCTAGCGTATAATTATCCGTTTTCTAATTTTTCTTCAAACAAAAATGTTTACAATCATAATCACTTCAATAAATATAACTCTGTCGCCGATACATCGAGATACAAGTCTGTACCACAAGTCAACGCCGTATCGAGTACTTCTAATATAAATAAAACTTTTTGCGTGCGTTGTAGATGCAATTCGCACTCATTACGTAATTGCCGTCAGCCACACTACCTAATCTGTTTTAAGTGCGGCACAAAGGGTTTCAAGGTGTCAGACTGCCCCAATTGTAAATCTAAGTCGACCCCTACAGTTTCAAAAAACTAGTTAATAAGGATTGTGGAAAATCAAATTATACAACTAATTGTAATAAAACAGAGTGGAATAATTGGTTGGACTTTTTAAAAAAATTCTTTAATAGCTATCATATTTCCTCAATCCGTAATTCTAAAGTAGAATATTTACCTTACGTTACTCTAAAATTAAACGGAATACCTACCACTGGTCTTTTAGATTCTGGATCTTGCGTTACAATTTTAGGTAATAATTTGCATAACTTATTTTTGAAAGACAATGTTTTGGATAAATCGAAACCTTTAAGGTTAATAACAGCAGGCGGCGAACGATTTAAGTATTTGGGATCAGTGTTTCTACCCTTCGAGTTTTAGGATAAATTGATTAACTTAGAAGTTCATGTTGTACCTGGGATTCAAAATTCCCTTATCCTTGGCATGGATTTTTGGCGAAGCTTTGGCCTATTTCCTAACAAATTGGAGTCTGTTTTGATTGTGAACAAGTCTAACGCTCAAGTAATGGAGTTGCAGGCAGTTCCCCCTACACATCTTGTTTTTTATGATCATCTTACAGTCGACCAGAGAGCTACCGCTGACAACATTATTTCTAAATTTACCGATATTTCATACGAGAAGCGGGGTCTCGGTTGCACAAATATTATTTCTAATTCAATTGATACAGGTGATTGTCCCCCTATTCGGCAAAGATTTTATCGCATGTCACCCGATAAACAAAGAATTTTAATAAAGCATCTTGACGACATGCTCTCAGAGGATGTTGTTGAACGATCCGAAAGCCCGTGGTCAAACCCGGTCATTTTGACACCAAAGAAGAATGGTGAACTGCGTTTCTGTTTGGACAGTCGTAAATTAAATTCCGTTACAAAAAAAGATGCTTATAGCTTGCCTTATATTTCGGAAATTTTAGATAATCTGAGAGATGCTAAATACTTGTCTAGTTTAGACCTGTCTAAATCTTTTTGGCAAACATTAATTAAAGAAGAGGACCGTTGCAAAACAGCCTTTTATATTCCCACGCGTGGCACATTTCAATTCAAAAGAATGCCTTTCGGTCTTACGAATGCACCAGCTACTCAACAACGATTAGTTGATATTTTATTTTATGGCCCAGAATTTGAAAATAAGGTTTTCTGTTTTATCGATGACATAATCTGTATCACGTCCAGCTTCAACGAGCATATTACTCTTTTATTACGCATTCTTGATAAACTAAAAAGCGCTAATTTAACAATTAATCTCGAAAAATGACAATTTTTAGAGATAAACTAAAATATTTAGGCTATGTTGTCGACTCTAGTGGATTGCATCCCGATCCGGATAAAGTAAATTCAATGAAAAATTATCCCACTCCTTCTAATAGAAAAGAAGTACGTCGATTTTTAGGCGCAGCCTCGTGGTATAGGCGTTTTATACCGAATTTTAGCTCTATTGCTGCACCCTTAAATAAGTTAACATCTCAAAGTAAAAACGCACCTCCATTCTGCTGGACGACAGAGGCTAATGAGGCGTTTAATAACCTAAAGAATTGTTTGATTTCCTCCTCGGTGTTGGCTTGTCCTGACTACTCGCAACCGTTTGAAATACACTCAGATGCTAGCGATTTTGGTCTTGGCGCGATCCTCTGTCAAAGGTTAAATGGTGAGGAAAGAGTCATAGCGTACTATAGCAAATCACTCAGTAAGCAAGAAAAAAATTACAGTGCCACAGAGCGCGAGGCCCTGGCTGTTCTATCTGCTATAGAACACTGGCGTTGTTGTGTTGAAAATGGTAAAAAGTTTATTGTTTACACTGATCACGCTGCTTTGAAATGGTTCTTGACCTTAAATAAGCCTACTGGCCGGTTAGCCAGATGGGGAGTTCGCTTATCTTCCTATAATTTCGAAATACGTCATCGTCGGGGTTCCGATAACGTTTTACCCACAGAGCAGATACAAAGAGGAGATGTTGTAATATAATTTCCCTAGGAAAAAACGCGTGACAATTTGCGGGGTGAGGGGGTGTTAGATCCCGCCCATTTCTTTATTTTCCATCTACCGTTCAATAGCAAAACTACTCGCTAAGTCTGTTCATTTTACTTTGTAGTTACGCAACTATCTCACACTAGATGTCACTGAAAGTGATGCTACAGGGTCGCACTCAGGATTTTAGTAGGCCATCTTGATTCGTATTTTTTATTGAAATGAAAACAAAAAACATGTTTGAATAAAATTTATCTTCTTTCGTCATTCATCAAAAACCATTTTATTCAAATGTGTTCTTTTTTCATTTCAATATAAAATACTTAGTTTATATTTTTAAATTACTTATTTTGCTAATAAGGCTTATCAAGATTGTTTACAAAGCTAGTCTTCTTAGAAAACACAAAGACTTCCTCCCGTTTACGTGAAAATCTATCCAAAACCATTAATGTCAAATAAATAAATTATACCAGACTAAATAAAAAAGCATGACGCGAAAGAAGCTTCCTAGTAACATGACTTTTTTGATATGGTCAAGTAGGTAAGATTAATTAGTCAAAGGCTGAATAAATAATAGACAAATTATACAGAAATAAAGGACTTTGGGAAAAAATGTATGGGCTCCGTCCCCATATACCAACACACATGGAACTGATACCAATGTGTACCTTAAGTATCCACTATTTGATTAAAATCCTTTTTTACTTAAATCCATGGCATATATAAATAAAAAACAATGTATTATTATTAATTAACCTATATTTTCACTTTACTCTTGTAGGTTATTTTAATATTATGGTTATATTACTTACTGTACAAAATATGATTTAATAACTATACAAAATAAAAAATAATGTATATTTTTTAACATAAACATTTAAATGATTATGAATGAATAATAGGAAAATAAATGAATCATCATCGCCCTAGCGTTGTCCCGGTTGCATCCAAGACTGACACGCCTTAGAGCCCGAAGTCCGCTAACTTGTTTAACCAGATATTACAGAATATCAACTTTTCCATAGAACGACTGCCGTTTGACCTCCGCAACCCAAAGGGATAGCGATATTCCATGGTTTAGAACAGTATCAGTTTATTTGAGGGTACTGATTCCCCGTAAGGACTGTCAAAGATCTTAATGACACCCGGGACCGACGTTTTAACGTGCTCTCCAAGGTACGGGGCAAGCGATAATTAGCAATTTAATACGCACTTTACTTCGAAAAGTCATTGGTGCGCGCCGTGGATTCAAACAGATTCCCTCTGCATGGCAATCCGTTGGATATCCCCACTAGGCCATCGCTACCCTTTTATAATAATCACTACATAGTATAAAACAAATGTATGCTTAAAACTTAAAAAAGTACGCAACGGATTTTAATGCGTTTTTTTAAATAGATAGAATTCAATAGGAAGGTTTATATGTATAATTGACGCGGGCGAAGCCGCTGGCGACGTCTAATATAATATAAAAGCATGAATCCTTTAAATTCATTTACTTCTAATTATTCATTCTTACAATGCTCATAGTAGGCAAATAACTATAGTGAGTGTTAATATTACTGGTCAATGTTTACTGTGCACTAATGAATAGATAAATGAGTAGGTGTTTTACAATTAATCGTCAATAATACGTAAACGTAATATTTGTTTAAACGTTAATTACTATGACAACCCCATTGATTTGGGCAACGTCCCCATAGTAAAAAAATATCATCTTGCCAAGATGTGTCAATTGAGCTACATTTAATTTCTGTTGATGGGTGGGGGCGATTCCACCCATTGTCTTTTATTAGCAAAATTCAATTTCCTGCAAAAATAACTGATTTGGTTAGTTGTTGTCGGTTGGTTGCTCTATCGTTTTCAATGGTTGCAAAATGCTTAAAACGAATATCTATATATTTTTCAGCTATACATTTAGTCAGAAGAATAATATGATTATCAGTCGGTGATTGGCCGAACATATGAGTCACCGATTGTTTGAAATAATTTTGTCCAATAAGGGATTTTAGTGTATTCGATACTATTTTAAGTTTACGGAAATTAGGAGAGTTTAAAGATTGCGATTTAACACTACGGATGCTGCTTTCGGTTCGTAGACATATATTTATGACATCCTTAGATGGGAAAGTAAGACCACCTTTATTTTTAGTTTTTATCAAATAGTAGTCATTATCATCGTAATTATCAGCATATAATTCATGGAGGCAGCTCTCACATTTGATTTTGGAATGTAAATAATTGACAACAAACCCGGAAATATATGTCACTATTTGACGGCGCAAATAATCACCTATCGTTGTATTTAAGTGGTCATCAAATTCTAACAACATATCATCAGGCATGGGTTCATCATTAAATGATACCTCGCTCAAGTCATTACGCAAAATTCGATAACGTTCTGAAATAATATTTATATTGTTTACAGAGGACACCTTTAAAATGGAAATATCCTCTAAAGGAATACAATTTCCTCTGAAGCCTTCTTTCAGTTCTGTATTTATCAGGGTTTTTTTATAAGCTGATTTAAACTGACGTGATGTTGGATTATTATTAGCCCTTCCATGTGCTCTTAACACCCCAAAAAATAGTTCCAAATGATCTTGCGAAAATTTGTACAGAGTTAGATATTTAAGGACCTTTTCTTTTTCAACCAGGCGGTTATACAAGAAAAGTGTACTATTAATACACATTAAAACCAGTTTTACGATTCGTGATGATAACGGGCTTACCTTTATCGGGAGCTACTATGAACATTATGTAATGTTTAGCGAATTCTAAATACTCCCTTGTTTTCAAAATATTATTTTCAAATAAAGGCTTTTTGTATTCAAACTGACGCATGTTGCGTGAGTTGAGAATGTCAAAGATATTGTTTATTAAACGGATAAAAGTTATTGTAGCCGCCACATTTTTGAATTCAACATTACTTTTCTCACAAACATGGAGTGCATCTGCTACGCTATTACTAAAAAGTTGACTGGCTAATTTTACTTTCATTTTTTGTCGCTGAAAATGTATGTGTTTGTCTTTTAACTTGTTCCCGAGGTGGAGGCCTTCTGACTTTTGTAGGTTATTGAGCTTGACAAGATAAGACCATTCAATAAGATTACCCTGATAATCAAGGAACTTTTGTTTATTTTCAAATGCATTGCGCACAAGTTTTAGCATATGACATGCATCAAGAAATACTGCTATTTCGTATTCCAAACTAGGGTGTTTGAAAGTAGTTTTCATATTCTGAGGTTCTAACGAACATCCTAACTTTTTAAGCATAGCAATATTTGCAGCGCAGCCATCCATCGTAAGTGAAACAACGACTACACCATTTTCTTGGCATTTGTAGAGACATTGTTGAACTATTGAAGCGCGTTGTTCTCCGGTCATAGAACGAATGAGAAAGAAACCCACAGGTAATTTCCAACGTTCAGTTTGACATACAAGCAATAGAACTAAAGCCTGAGAAGCGTGATCCGAGTTATCATTTTGTACATCATTAAGCCCGAGATCAACATAACCGTGATATTTTTTTCCGTCCCATTCAACGTGCTTCCTAATAGCCATCTCATCCATCATAAGACTGCACAAAGCGCGTTTGCCTGAGGAGTTATTTTTGTGCTGTAATATGTTAAAAGCTTCAGCTGTAAATCCGGCATCACCATTGACACTTTCATACCATTTAGATATAGTTCTCGGATGCGGTAAGCAAGTTTCGAAAGTTTTTCTGACGTATGAGTAAGCATTTGGCGAAAAATAATGGAGTGTCAAAGCAAATGAGCGTAGAGCTGGAGAATATGCCTTCGTTAATGGCTTTTTTTTAGTTTTTGCCAACTGACGTCCAACCAAGTCTTTCAACTTGACATTAATTGATGTTAAAATTTCTGATTCCTCGCCCAACAGAAGATGTTTACTTTGCAAATCTTTAATTAAGGCACTTAAATTTAGAACCTGAAACAAAAGAAAACCAATTTAATTTAGAAAAAAAAAACATCTTAACGCACAGCGTGAGGCTGTAGTATGAGATAGTACCTTCTTCTTCAAACGTTTAACTTTCATTTGAAGTCTTCTGATCTTTATCCTATCTGCTCTTGCTTTCCATCGAAGTTGTCCTATTTCTTGCTTTAACTTCTTCTTTCTTGGCGAATCATGCAGTATCAGAAATTCAGTTAAATCACTTGTAGGTGTGGTAGGCTTTGGTGATGATGTTGTTGGTTCTGTAAATTTTCTTTTAAGCTGTAACATAAAGCATAAAACAATAAATATGAAATTTACTCATTTTCCCAAAATAATTGAAATTGGTAAAATACAAATTGCATTAAAACAAACCGATATAATACCAAGTTTTAAACAAGGTATAGTTCCCTTCTTTAATTTTCTAAGGCCCTTTTTTGTCAATACGAAGTCTTCATCATTAAAATGGCAAGAACAAATTTTTGTGTATTTAGTCGGAGACCAATCGTGTCTATTAATTTTTGTAATCCACTGCTGTCTTAGATTATCTTCGGATGGAAATCTAGAACATAGGTACATCATTTGAAATTTAACTAAATAAACTAGGTGGGCATTAAGTGTTTTAAGGGTAAGGCCCAACGAACGTTATTTTGTGAGTTGTGAGTCGCGTAAAATGAGTCGGCGGAATTTACGCTGCATTCGGCGTATCCTACTCCATATCACCTAACTATTAAGAATTCATTCTTAGTTCGGGTTCGGGAATAACGTAAATCCGTAGGTGATATGGAGTAGAATACACTCGCAACTTCAGGGTGTTTGTACTACACGGCGACGCAAAGTGAGTTGGGCTTTAGTATGAAGCCGAATTCTGCCGACTCATTTTACGCGACTCACAAAATGACGTTCATTTAGCCTCACCCATAATTAATTTAACAACAACTACCATACTAGTTGTCTCACGGAGGGAAAGTACTTTATTTAAATAAATTATATTTTTGTTGATAAAGTATTTAGTTTATAGGAGACTAGCTGTTACACGGGACTTCGTCCGCGTAGTATTTTCATTGGTTTTTTTTGTGAGATCCAATTTGTTTTTCTAAATTAAAAGCTAAGTTACTCCCTGTTACATCAGCTATCTGCCAGTAAAAGTCCCGTCAAAATCGGTCCAGCCGTTTCATAGATTAGCCGGAACAAACAGACAGACAGACAGAAATGGTAAAAAGTTGTTTTGGTATATGTACCGTATAATATACAACCATAATCACTTAGTAAAAATCGGTTATTTTAATATTACAAACAGACCCTCCAATTTTATTTATTCGTATAGATGTATAGATTTGTATAAATTGTATTTTTATGTCTAGCGTATTTAATGTTTTAAGTACTTTCCATGTATGAGACAGCCGCGGGACAATCGGATTGGATTCTAATTCCGGCCCTGTCTTTTTGAAATTTCATGTTTAATGTTCATAATTGACGAAAGATGGCGGCCTGTTTAAAAAATGGTATATAAACTACAAAAACAATATTTTGGCAATTAAAGGATCTTTAGGAATTAAAGTTGAACAAATTTCAGTACATATGATTATTAAAATACATTAATGATGAGCTCTACATACCTAAATATTCTAAGTTCACATAGCAGAAAGTGTCGCCATCTAATGTCGGGTAGAATTATACTTGAAAACGCCGAAGCTAGGAGATTTTTCTAGAACTATTTCAATAAATTACGCTTAAAATTACTTACAAATGAAATGTGATGCCATCCATAGCACCAGAACGTCTATCCGAATAGTTTTTACATGACAAAACACAACACTTCATCTTTTTTTTCTTATAGCGCGAATGTAATGCTGTTTAAAGGGAACGTTTACGATGTGCACAGGGCGAACGCCAACAATAAACTGACTTAAGCCACGCCCACATGATGACGTCAGGACCTAGTTGAAAATCACAGTGCACACTTGTTTAGGCCGTCTCCTCTTTGTATCTGCTCTGTGGTTTTACCTGATTTTCTGTCTCGCTCTTTACCCGTTTCTGCTATTGCTAATGATATAAATATAGATTTTAATTCTAATCAGAATTTACCAGTTTCTACTAATGATCCTTGGTATTTAAATATCTATAAAGGCTGTTTTAGTTCTCCGACTTCCTTTGTTAACTATCAAGTAATAAACAATAAATTGTATTGTTTAAAAAAAACATTAAACCCTCTCACAAGAGAATTTCAATGGAAAGAGGTTATTCCGTCTGACCAAAGAATTGACATTCTAAGGGAGAATCATTCTTCGCCCACTGCTGGACATCTGGGTATCTTTAAGACATACATACGTCTTGCACTTAATTACTTTTGGCCTGGTATGTACTCCGATGTTGTCAAGTTTGTCAGTTCATGTGAACCTTGTATCACCCATAAACACCAAAATCACCCAAATTTAGGTCTAATGGGAAAACCCAAATCATGTCAAAAGCCCTTTCAGACGATTAGTATTGATTTGATTGGTCCATTGCCCCCCAGCAGAAAACAAAACACTTTTATATTTGTGGTCAGTTGTTGTTTCTCTAAATATTGTTTGCTTTTCCCCATTAAACGGGCAACTGCAGAAGTGATAACAAAAATTCTCGAGGAAAATGTATTTTTGGTGCATGGAATTCCATCTACTATTGTTTTGGATAACGGTAAACAATTTATTAGCGCAACCTTTAAAAGTATGTTGTCAAAATATAAAATTCCAAATTTGCATTTTACACCGTTGTATACTCCCCACGTTAACTCAGTTGAACGTTACAACAAAACCATTATGACAGCTATTTCAACTTTCATAGAATCTGATCATCGAATCTGGGACACTTTAACCACTAAGGTTCAGTTCGCCCTAAACTGCGCAGTTAGTGAGGTTACTGGTTATTCTCCTAATTTCCTTGTTTTTGGTAGGGAGGTCATAACATGTGGTTCTCAGTATATTGACAAGGAATTTAATTCCAATATGGTGCTTGAACCACGGGACGGCTATGCCGAAACTTTAGGCTACTTATCCTCTATTTTCGAGAAGGTACATTCAGCTCTGTTGTCGGCCCACCAACGAAATTGTTCATCTTATAATCTTCGCCGTAAACCGGCAGAATTCAATGTCGGTGATATAGTTTGGCGCAGAACGTTTCTACTTAGTGACAAGGATAAATACTTTAGCAAGAAATTGGCGCCTAAATTTATTAAATGTAAGATTGCCTCAAAAAAGTCACCCCTAGTATACAAACTTAACGACATGGCCGGTAAACCTTTAGGAGAATGGCACATCAAGGATTTAAAGTTGATTAATTACAAAGAATAATAAAAGCATAAAAACAACAATGTAAGACGCATATCTATACTAAGTTATAATTACCTACATAATCATTTGTGAAGGCCAACAATGGTTCTTATGTTTTCGAGTCGAAGCTCACAAGATAATGTATTGTGTTGTGTTAATGATTTATGTAAACATGCTAACATGAAATAAATGAATGTTTCAGTTATAAATTGTAATAAAGTTTATTACATGTAATATTGTTGCAAATAATCTGTTGTTTATCTAACTATCAGTTATGGCTCAGTGGTTAAAAAGTTGTTGTCGGATCGACCTGGTGTTCGATTCTCGCATGTGTATTTTCTTTCCGCAAATCTATTTGTTGAAATGCATATTGATTGGCGTATTGTTTTTCGCCATGCCTTGTTCCGAAGTTCTGGTGTTATTCTTAATTCTGTATAAATTCCATAATCAAATTGTTATTATAGGTACTTTATAAACATCCGGAGTAATTAACCGTGCGTCGCGAGCTCGGAACAGTCGAATAGTACCTACCATTTAGATCATACCTACCTAGTTGTCGTTATGACGCACGCGCGTTCACTCAGCGACGCGCCGATAAATAAATGCCTAACTAATGATTCACCATTGTTTACATTCAAAAGGTGTTTACTGGTCGTGTTGTAGTTATTAATTAGAGCAAAATATTTATTAAATTCTTTCCTTTGACATTGAGCGGTCCGGTCGTGTCTGCGGCTTATATTATTTTTGTTCATCGTTACGAAAAATCTGTTGTTACACCTAACTATATTCAAAAAGTTTACTTATCTAGTGGCAAAGGCCGAACCCAAGATTTTTAAGTCGTAGGGCTAGATCAAGTTCTAATATCTACAAATCATAATTACCTAATAATTACCCTAAGCGCTTCTCCATAGATTGTTATCTTTGGTATTGGGCTATTACACTGGCCTTGGCATTTACATGTAGGTATGTGTGATGAATTATGAATGATAAATGTTTATGTTCAAGTTCAGACTGCCGTTGTACGCGTGAAGAATGCAAGCGTGGGTCATTATTATTTAGGTATCCTAATTAGCGTATAGGGTTGTCACTTGTTCAAGGTACTCATGCCCTTGTTTTCTCTAATTTCAGGGAGTATCCTCAGGGCTGCTACGCCCGTTGGGCTAGGGAATTTTCCTTAGGGAAAATCCCGGCTTAACGGGGGGGGTGTGTGACGTCGTGCCCCGGCGCTTGCGAGCCTCGCTACGAGTGACGCACTGCAGTGGGGAGCCCTCTCCCGCTCGCCGGCCCTATATATACCGGCGACACACGTGGTTGGGCCCTCTTTCTGCTTGGAGACAACACGACAAAGCTGAGTACCCATCCGAAGACCTGTGGAGTGCCAACCTACCACCCACGCCCTGGATAATTGTCTAGTCGGCTTATCTCAAGTGTCAGTTTTTTTGTGTAATTAAAGCCATTGTGTAACTGGAATATAACGCGAGTTTAATCTTTCCTGGTGATATTCTTTATTTATTTCCCGTAAGACAACCTAATTATCTCTCTTTAATTGCTCGGCGAGTGATCGATCCCGGCTATCCCGTGGAAATCAATCACACGTGCGACAAATATATTAAAAAACTAGCTGTTTCCCGCGGTTTCACCCGCGTCCTGAGGGAACTATTTCGAGTACCCGGTTAATTTATAAACCCAAGTTACTCCTTGGTACGTCAGCTATCCGCCAGTGAAAGTCCTGTCAAAATCGGTCCAGCCGTTCTAGAGATTAGCGACAACAAACAGACAGACAGACAGATAGACAGACAAAAATTGTAAAACATGTCATTTTGGTTTATGAACATTGTATACATCCATATGCATTTAGGAAAAAGCGGTTATTTTAATATTACAAACAGACACTCCAATTTTATAGTGTATAGATTACCAGTAGCGCAATAAAAGCAATCTCAATGTTTTTCATCCCTGTGTTTGGACCATAAATCGTGGCCCTAAATTAGTTATACACACTCATAAAATAAAACGCTCGTTTGTGATTTCAAAATAACTTTATGCTGAATTTGCGATCTTGTTAACCATTAAACGGTTTTTAATATACACCGAACTGTTGCTAAACTGGCTGGAAGTTTTGTGAGACTCACACTAGAAGACATGCAAGTCTAAAATAGGTCGCAAACAACAGCTAATTACAAATTAATAATCACATTTTTCGACACATATTTCGTTTTATTTGTTTTAGGGAAGCCCAAACTGTTTAGACAATAAATTTATATAAAGAACTTTGAGCATAATTTATATCTTTATAGAAGGTAAATACACATACAAAAGGTTATCTGTAAATGCCATGACAATAAATAATATTTCAAATGTCAGGCTGTGCTACAACAGTATTCTTGTAGGCTCATTTGCTTAATTCAGCTAAAAGCTAATTTTATATAACGATTTTAACGAAAAGAAAATACTACTACATTGATGACACCAACGCTATAAAATTATTGTGGTGGTGGGGTTAAGCTTTCCGATAGCTTCATTATGATGCAACCATGAGATTTTATTTCGTTCTAAAGTAAATAAAAGAGACAACTTCTAGTGCGTTTGCTTCAAATTACTATCTTTGTACTATGCAAAATGTGAATACTATGCAAAATTGTTTGCCCACAATTGGTACCCACAATTGTTTGCCCAGCCTTTAATTATTTTAAACAATTGCCTGGTTAGAGACAATTAATATAATGAGTGTGGGACTTTTTAGAGCAACGTTTAGTTTGCAAAAAAGCAAATATTGACTTCCATTAGTTGTCTTGGTGTCTCGTCAAATGTATGAAAGGGGTCTCGAAAGTTTTTAGAAGTCTTTGTCAATATTGTTGGAATTCAAATGCCTTCTGCTTCACTAAAATAAGAATTCGTTCACTCGTTTGGTATTTCAAGTATTCTGGCGCCTAAGAACTCACACTATTGTTTGATAAAAGCGAAAATATGTATGCAGTTTTTGTTTGCCTACGCCTTTACGAGTTGCTACAAAAATTTATAGACACTAAATTATCTTTATTTTAAACTATTAAGTAAGTACACAGTTTATCGCAATGTCTCTTGTAATTATTATGACGTAATTATTTTGACTGAAACCTGGCTTAAAGATTCAATATTGAGTAGTGAATTATTCGATGATAGACATAGAACTACCTTTGCAAAACACCACCACTACGTATTAAGTCCATATATTTATAAAAAGATCCACAAAGAATTGAATATACTAGGGTTAAATAGACATGCGTTAACTGGTGACGGAATGGCTAATACAACAAGACTATGGTAAATCAGAATCATTGCTCATGTTTATTTCATAATCCATATAATATTTTTATACTCACACCACACACAGGTCACGTATACCAGCACACACATACACCCCCACACACATGTACACACACAAATCCACACATACCCCCGCACACTCTACGCACGCACGCCCACACACACACACACTCACACACACACGATCACACACACACACACACACACACACACACACACACACACACACACACACGCACGCACGCACGCACACGCACACACATACCCACACACAGACATAGGTACCTTAAATGCAAATCCTTTTTCTTATTTTTCTATATTTCAAATAATAACATATTAATAAAGTAAGTAGATAAAATATAACAACATCGTACAAAACAGTGACACAACTGTACTACTACCACATGTATGGCTTATACTGTCTCTTAAGGTACACGTTTTTACCTAGTTTAAGAGGCAGGGTACATATTGTATTATATTTCAAGGTTTGCTTTGTAATATACATACCTAATACCTGTTCATCATACATGTTCCTTTGTATTGTGCTAAAGACGGTGGTGGCGTCCTAATTGCGATAAAGAAAACTTTAAGCTCTAAGCAAATTAAAGGCTGGGAAAGTGTTTGCTGACCGGAAAGGACCGTTGTGTGGTCATACATATACCTGGAGGGAGTACAGTGCAAACGTTGATTATTTGCGCAATATACTTACCGCCACCAGTGCGCCGCTCCTCTTTGGAAATATTTATTGATCATTGTAATGCAGCTTTTTAACAAATGACAGACAGTCAATTATGCATTGTTGGAGATTTTAATTTAAGCAATATTGACAGGCAATTAGTTAAAAATACATCTTGTTATAATAGCTCTTCCGCCACATGTGAAATACTATTGGATTTTACTTATATGAACAGGCTAGATCAATATAATTCTGTGCCAAACACAGCTGGTAGGATTTTGAATCTTGTATTGTGTACTTTGCCTTCTTGTACTGTTACTATTTGCTTTACCCCAATAAGTAAAATTTTAAACTATATAAATTAACCGGGTACGCGAAGTAGTTCCCTCAGGACGCGTGTGAAACCGTGGGAAACAGCTAGTCTTTTAATATATTGAGCGCCCAGAGATCTATACAACAGCAATTGCTTGAATTTTATACACCCTGTAACAATATAGCTGCCATAATCCCTTTATATTGTTACCAAAAAACCACGTTCTGTATCGGACCCATTATAATTTATTGCTATTAATCATTACAATAGACGCATATGATAAGGTAAGCCATTATTTTTGCCATCTATGTTTACAAGCAATCTTGCGTTAGGGTACTCAGATATTCTAAATTATGCAATCAGTCAGTAACGTACTATTTGTTGACTTACTGCCTGTTTTCCTTATGAAGGCTAATACTACGAGCATGTTACTTATTATATACACACGTATACAATAAATTAAAATTCAAAGAGAATAGTTTATCACGTAAAAAAAAAAAATTGGTTGCCTGTAAAGTCGGTATACGGGCGAAAGTTTTACGTGACAACGACTTTGAGTGGTAAAATAATTTTAATGTAAATATTCATTCGTATAGTAGGAAGAAGGATGAAAGACGCGTGCCTTTCACTTTTTATGTCTGTCTCTCTCGCTCTTAGGCGGGACGCGTGCCTCTCACTCGCTCTCATTGTGAGCGCATAACGTGAGCGGAGCGTAACGCAGTTTCTTGAAGTGTCACCCGGCAAACCAATTTATAAGACGTTGTCACGTCAAAAAGATTACCAGTCTGCTCTAAGTGGTCGAAGACTGAAAATACATGTCTAGTAACATCCCAAAACCATTAAAAAGACATAATTATTATTAAACCACTACCTCTAAACAAATGAACATATAAGCACGATAATAATTATTACTAATCGATTTTAAATTGAGTTTCGGCACCTACCCTCACTTGGTTTTTATTTAAGTTCGCACTGTCGGTACTCCGACACACTAATGACGTCTACACACTGTTGAGATTTATCACTGCGGCGTTGTTTACATTTGCTGATGACTGGATTCCAAGTAGCCGATTTCTACCGCTTCACGTACTATCCTGGAGTAATAGTGACGATCGGTGGATAAGACTTGTGGTTGATGCAGTTCTATCCAGTGGTTTGGTCCAGACTCTAACAAATGCTCAGCTATAGCCGACTTATTAATATGTGTAAGTGAGGGTAGGTGCCGAAACCCGCACTTCCACAAGACGGCACTGAGCTCTCATCAGTCTCTCCGCGACCACGCTTGGTGAAAGACGAGCGAAACGTCGGAAACAAATAGGTAATTATACCTTAAATAAATTAATTGTACGCGATTAAGACCCGCTAATTTATTTTCTATGAAATAATTATTACTGTAGAATGTAGATAAGTTTATTATAACTTTCCGATGGTCACTGTCACTTACTATGCTCAGTGAAGGCCAAATAGTAATAAACAGTATCAATCACAGTATAAAAGCGGACGGGCTAATCGAAGGTCGTGACTATTAAAAATACATTTTTTATATAAGGGAATCATCAAGGGAGACATCGTAATAATGTAAAGTACCTACATATAGATAAAAAATAAATAATTGGGCCTGACAGTCAAAGTTCAAGATAACAGAAAATTATTTTATTGCTCGGTATGTGCTATACTACAGTTTCAAATTGTTATCACCGATAACAATATTCCAAGAAAGGCATAAACAACGGTGGCAGAAAGTAAGCCACAAAATATTTGCCAGATAAAACCACATACTTATGTATATGCCGATTAAAAAATTGTGGTTTACCATGAGAATGAGTAATGTATAACTTTGTTCTTATACTCGAGGAAAAGTGGTTACGCAAACGGCGTACCGAACGACTGAACACCTACGAGAAATCGTTTGACTTCTGAAGGGATTCGCGCCCGCATGCAGATGACAGATTGATGTGAACCGATTTTTCAAAAGACGTTCCGTTACTGAGACCCTTTTTTCCTTATCCATCCGTAGAACCTTTAATGTCCTAGGACGATCCCTCTAGAACAAGATGGCTTTAAAAGATTGATGTTAATATACGTCTCTGAGTTCGAATTAGTTTTTCTCCGGCTGTTACTTTATTTATTGCCTCTTAAGATATTCTTTAGTAAAATGCTGTTTTGGAAATGACAATTATTAATTTCAGTCACATAATGTAGGAATTAAGTTGTTGCTAACATGGAAAGGTTTATTTATGGTTTATTTATCAAAAGAACTAGGATCTATGAGATCATTATTATGTTTGTCTGCGCCACAATCAAATTAGCCTGTAATTAAATTTAATATATTTATGGCCAGAAAGCCATTTACTCAAACACGCACAAATAAAAAACAATTATTATTACTCTACCAACATTCACTCAACAATTCACTCAAATTAATTCTTTTAACACGCGATAGCCAATCCTTTTCTGCCTCATT
Organism: Euclidia mi; assembly: GCA_944739405.2. Taxonomy (NCBI): domain Eukaryota; kingdom Metazoa; phylum Arthropoda; class Insecta; order Lepidoptera; family Erebidae; genus Euclidia; species Euclidia mi. Next base: position 35,433,721 of record OX123181.2, on the reverse strand, counting down.
CCTGTCCGCATACCCTACCTACTTAAAATTAGTGTCCTTCAAAAATCGCAACTGGTGTGTGTCTGCGCCGCCCGCTTCGCTAAATCTATAAAGTGTCGTGCATGTGTGAACTGATCTTGTGGGGGCTTACCAGCTTCTGAGACCTAGGAAGTCAATACTGCTTCGCATAAAGCTATCGAAGAAAACACCCTAAATAAGCTCTACTAATATCTCAACAAACACTCACGCTTTTCGCTACTTATACATATGTGTATTCATATTTTAATATCCATAAAAACATTTACGCATCCACATACATTTTATTATACTAGATTTTAACACTCAAAATGGCGTCCAAAAGACAAACAAAGAGGAATCCTGCCAGTGACGATGAATATAGTGAACCTAACCCCAAATTAGGTATTTTAGAAGCTAAAAAGGAGAATTTCTTCCAAATTATGCAGAATTTATACGATCTCAGTTGAAAGGTTTTAAATCCGACATTTCAATCTCAATTTTTAGCACGCGTTCACTCTGTAGATATTATTCGAACTAATTTTATGGAAACTTTGGACTCCTGTGTCATGGCTCAACTAGAAAATAATCCATCTACTAAGCCGAACTACTCCGCTTTACAAACCTTCGATGAATTGTACTGTTACGTAAAACATACAGAGTCCACGTTATCTAAAGATAATATCAAATAATAATAAATTACTCTTAAATTTAGAACTTTGATTTAACGCTCCTCATTGGTTCGCATCTCCTATAGGTCAATGGCATATTAAACCATTTGAGATTAGTAGTAATAACTCGGAGCTCATGGAAATGAAAACTACTACTCTATCCGCTAAAGTCATTGAACGCAAAATTACCGATCCTATTCAAAATTTAATTGATCGCGTCTCAAGTTACTCAAAATTACTCCGCACCTTAGTATATATTCTACGCTTTTCTAAACGTCCTAATTCTCATGGATCTATAACTGTCGCAGATGTAGGCACCGCGGAAATTTGTCTTATAAAATATATTCAAAATTTACACTTTTCGGAAGATATGATAAATTTAAAATCTAATAAACGGGTAAATAAAAACTTTTGAAGCTTAGCCCTTTATCGATTCATATAATATCTTACAAGTAGGAGGAAGGTTAACTCACTCTCAACATGATTACAGACAAAAGCATCCTATATTACTTCCGCAAAAAGATCGCGTAACTAACCTTAAAATTAATTATTATCATATCGTTAATCTTCACACATGTCCCGCTCTCTTACTATCTATGATAAGACAGAAATTTTGGACAATTTCCGCTAGAAATTTAGTTCGCCAAATAGTTCATAAATGTAATAAATGGGATCCTGCCGTTTTGCCGAAAATATTTTGAAAAAATTTCATTACCCAAACAAATTTTAACAACCTTTTTTTATACCATTGCAATATTTCGAATGATTTTAGTACGCATATTTTTATTTGGTCAAATTTTTACTTGGCAAAATATTACCAAGTATAATGTCATTATGGCATTTGGTCTTTAATCAATTGATATATCACAGCAAACAATCTTCAGACAATAAACGTTTGGTGATATTAGTTTATTTATGTAAGTAGTTAGAGTAGGTTAATTATTAAAAAAGTGGTAAGGTTAGGTTAGGTTAAAACTGTGACCTCCTACGCACGAGCCGAGCGAGCGAAGCGAGCGTTGCCGCGGTAGCGGCCGGCGAGAGCCAGAAACGACTTACATTAATATAAAAAAGAGATTGTTTTTGGTAGGTTACCCGGAACTGAACCATTTAGATTAGGATAATTATTGATTTTGCGTAAAAACTGTTATTCCAACTGAAATATTTGACTAAATAAAAAATGTTCAAAGTAGTAGTTGGTAAACAAGTTATAGTTTAAACGTTCATTTCCCAAACATTAGGTTTGCGTTACAATTTTTAGTGAATAGGCGGGTCCACACAGACCGAGCAGCCTCGCGCGGAAAATGCTTCGCGAGGCTGCTCGGTCTGTGTGGACGTGGCTCGGTCGAGGAAAGCGCACGGCAGCCGCGGCCGGCCGCACGCGTGCGCCCGAGCTACCGAATTAGACACGTCCACACAGAGCGCGCAGCCTCGCGAAGATTTGGCGCGCGAGGCTGCGCGCTCTGTGTGGACGTGCCCCGGCCGAGGCAAGCGCGTGTGCCGCCGCGGGCGAGCGACCGAGCGGCCGAGCCATCGAGTTTGGTTTTTTGTTTTGCCGCGGTCTGTACGCTGTTTCGTGCCTCGCTCGAACATAATAATCCCTACTAATAATATAAATTCGCAAGTGTGTTGTATGTTGGACATTTTTTTTATAGACTCACGTCTGTATCCGCGTAAGGGTAGGCAGAGTTGTAATATTATTACATCCACATTTCACCATGAAATGTTTAGGTCCCACGTAATAGGGGATGAGCCTATTGCCGTTAACGGGCACATCAGCAGACTCCGTGCTGCTTCTGAGAATTCGGGAAAACGCAGTAACTCTTTTGCCCGACCCGGGAATCGAACCCGGGACCTCCGCTCAGCAGTCGCATACCCTATCCACTGGTCACTGAATGACGGAGGATACATTCATCATAACATTCTCATCTTTGACGCTATTTATTGTACGAATAATAATCCTTCAGTCTGTGCTTCGGTTACAGTATCCTTGCCTACAGACATTCATTTCCTATTTATTCATTCTATATTTTTTTCCATGTCTACCTATTCCATCCTTTAGGTATAACGATAATCGACGACCGGTTGGCAAAGCGGGAGTGTAAGCGACTACAACGCCGAAGGTCGCGGGTTCGATTCCCGCTCGTTTCAAACATTTGTGTGCATGAACATGAATGTTTGTCTTGGTTTGGGTGTTTCTATGTATATATTTCCAAGAAAAGTAAGTATAAGTAAATATGTATATTATGGCCCATTATTACCATTGTCTAGTACCCAAAGTACATAGGTACAGCAATTGGCGTCAGTCAGGCAGCCGGCTAGTAAAAACACATGCCACAACCCTATTGCAGTATGATCATTTCCAAGTACTATATTTATAAACAAAATTTAAAAATAAGAGAGAGGAGAGACCAACAATCTCACATTGATACGTAGACCGATAGATGGCAAATGTACTATTTCACTCTAATTCACAAGTCGACAATTTGATACATGCGCAATAATACATAATAGATTTTCAACTATATTTTCATGTTCTGAATTCAAATTTTATGACAACTACAATTTTGTTTTTTTCCTACGGTGCCGAGGCTGCCGCGCTCTAGGCCGCGTACACATGTATCTGATGTAATCTGTCGTGACAGCGTCTGTCGTGTGGCGACAGACAATATCCCGGTCTGCGACAGAGAGGGGGGGGGGACGGTACAGCGCGAATTAAGAGATTGGACTCAGATTAATTGTAAAAAAAATACTTTATTTAATTATAACAGCTTAACAGTATATTTAAAATATAAAATAGTAATCGCTAATGTTAGATCTACAAAGGTATTTATAATAAATTAATGCTAAGATGACAATAAGGTTATCTAGATAATTTGGTAGGGAGAGATGTGCTGACGAAGCTAACATTGTTGGGTTCCGTACAGTTAACTCGCGCGACACAACTCGTCAGACTAATGTGGACGCGCCACTGTCTGTCGTAAAGCGTCAGACGCGCGTCTGCAATTGTGCGCAATGGATGACGAACTAATTGGCTTCCTTTTTATAATATTCTTCTTATACAGTACCTATAGATGAGCTAATTGAATACGAAATAATATAATCCTATGTAAATAATTTATGGATATGATTCGATATCTACTTAATCTGAATCGGATAATTCATCAAAAACATTGCGAAAGTGTGAACTCCACGAGAGTCAAGACAGAACTGATTTAAAATTGCGTCAGATTGCGACAGACGGCGACAGACAAAATGTGAACGGTAAGTAATTACGACAGAGACCGTCACGAGAGATCACGTCAGATAAATGTGAACGCAGCTTTATTCTATGGCCTCGCTCGTTCGGGGACCGTTTCCTCGCGCAGCAAATGCCTCGCGAGGCTGCTCGCTCTGTGTGGACCCACCTAATAGATTTTTTGCTAAGTAATAATTTGGCAAATGAAATTACGCGAAAAAATTTTTGGGAAGTGAAAATTTGTCAAATTCCTTTCGGTCAAACAACCGAGAGACCCGTAATAAATGTTTTAGACTCAATCCTAAAAATACCTTCCCTCCTATGGGCCTGTAGAGTGTCAGAAGTGAAACCATTTATTCACACTGCTGCTGATTATGCTGGTCCTTTCTTCATAACACATATTCACAGACGCGGAATCAAAAGCCAAAAGGCTTATATTTGTCTTTTTGTATGTTTAACAACAAAGGCATTACACTTGGAACTTGTTTCCGATCTTAGCTCTGACTTACTTCTCGCAGCTTTTAAACACTTTATATCTCGCAGAGGTCCTGTTTCGCTAATATACAGTGACGGAGGTACCAATTTCATAGGCGCAAAACGTAAATAAAATGTAATCTATTCTCTTATACAGTCCCAATCGCATAATAATTATATTAGTCAACAGTTTCTGTCTGAACATCGCGTACAATTTAAACATAGTCCGCCTTATGGCCCGAATTTCAACGGACTCAGCGAAATAAGTGTTCGTTGTGTCAAGACTCATCTTTTTAAAGTTATAGGCTCTCAAATACTCACTTACGAGGAATTTTATACTGTGCTTGTTTACATCGAAAATTTATTAAATAGTCGACCTCTATGTGTTTTATAAACTGACAAGGCTAAATATAAATTCGCAAACTACAAAATATTATTAGAAATAAATTATTCTTCAGAAAGCTCATAATTATATTATGAACTTTGGGCAGGCTTTCATTTTTTATTTCGTTCATGTTAGCACTTGTGCCGTAAATTCTGCGTTTTGATCCTGAAATAGATTCACTAGCACTCAGATAATCAGCTCATATAAGATAATTGTGCATAACCTTTGGAATGGATAATATTATATTATATTATCTATGGTCAAGACGCCGTGTGAAAATCCAGCCACTAATACCTAAGAGAGCCACATGGTTCTCAGAAAGACCCACTACCTTTCACAGTTCAGTGGTGACTCAGACGACCATTAATATTCTCCTGATACAAATAGTTGTAATTGATTCTCAATTGAATTCACGATAGTCTTTACCGTTCATCCGCAACTTCCAGTTATAACTAATTGATATGCGATGGGGTGGAAGTTTAAATTAATGCCAGATAGCGTTAAACCCACGCCAATATACTGCACTATACTAACGTATATGTACATATTGTGCTGTCTGATTACTTGATGTATCGTTGTTTATTTTGTGTATGTTTCTGTTGCTACGATATGTTACTACTATCGTAAATGTGAAAGTTGTGAGGATGGATTGATGGTTGTTACAATTGCTTTTCTTTTTGTAATGTTGCTAGTACATCAAAAAAGCACATGGGCTACCTTTTATTTATTAATTAATTAAGGTTTATTCACTACACATACTTACAAATTATATTTTAGGATAAGTACATGTTATTCTCATGAATATGCAAATGATGACTTTATGTACGAATAACCAATCCCAACGCAAATATTATAAGTAAGAAAACAGCATTTTTTCACGACTGCCAATGGTAAATTCAATATCAAACTCAGGCTTCTTTACATTATTTTTATATAAAACCCACTTCTTTTCTCTCTGTACCACTCAAACGTAGACTGGGGGATAATTCCCGTTACGTGGCAGAAATTACGCATGTACATGTTGTGCGTGTAAAGATTCCATAAATAAATGAATCACTTTTATTTAAATTATACGATTTTCAGTTCAGAAATGATAGTGATAAAGGCACTGCAAAAAAGACAATGTTATCAATCTACTCCATTAGACTGAAGCTAAAACCGTGGGTAAAATCTATACCACTAAATCATTCAGTATCCCATAAGTTAGAGAGAAAACCCGATAGCACTGATAATGAATCATGCGAGAAGATAAACATTTATGATGATTTACTACACCCCTAGCAATGTTTTTCAATTAATACAATCAACTAATGCGAATATTTTGTATTAGATATTATATATTCAACGAGTACTTACAATTTATCAATAATAATATTCAGTAATACATATTTTTGATTTATAACGCGCAGCCACGTGAATATAAAAAAAAGTGAAAGAAAGAGTAAAGCACTTGGACGACCGGTTGGCGCCGCGGGAGTGTAAGCGACTGCTACGCCGAAGGTCGCGGTTTCGATTCCCGCTCAAGTCAAACATTTGTGTGCATTAACATGGATGTTTGTCTTGGTCTGGGTGTTTCTATGTATAATATGTATGTATTTACAAAAAAAAAGTATATATGTATGTTTATCCATTATCTAGTATCCATAGTACAAGCTTCTGCTTAGTTTGGGACTAGATGGTGTTGTGTGAATGTGGTAGAATAATAATAATGATAATAATATATATCAGACTTATGTATTTGTCTCAATGTTAAGGCATGAGTTACACCATATTTTTTTGCATTTTTGTCATTCTTCGGCACGTGTGTAACTATCATTATTTATCTCCACAATAGTAAAAGTTTGGATAAGATTATGTCTATCGGGACAACCGCAAATTTATAGTTATATAGCTACAGTATTTAATACGAATACAAATTGTCTAGAATTTGGCTAGAAGAAGCTGGGATTAATTGCAGCAGATTTGTGGAAGCGTGACTCTATTCATCAGCCCTTGTCAGCCACAACAAATCTCAGACATAAATGTACTGTGTTGCACAGCGAATACAAGTAATCTTAATATTAATGTCTTACCAAATATCTCCTGGTGATGTTCTTGAGTGGAGTCCTGGAGGCAAGCTAGACATACACGAGACTAAATTGGCCAATATTAGCAAGTGAATTATCTTTACTTTACCAGACTCCAACGCGGCGTCTCCAATGCACGATGCAAGTTCACAAGATTTTTCACAAATGTTCAATATGTCACAAACCGTGCCAGGAGTCAAAAAAGCGGCAATTTAATAGATTTCACAACTATTCGCGTAGCTACAAGGATGTGCTTTTCAAAAGGCGATCAATTATTTAACGTACGAGTCGACAACGTGGTAATTTCTCAAAGGGAGCGAACGGAAGTGACAGTTCAGTGTGACCATTGTCAGAAATTTTCAATAGAATAAACAAAATGTTACTCAATCGATCTAATCGATTTGACTTATAATAAAAACTAATTCTATTTCAAACATCCACCCGCCCCGGACCGGCCTACCGGTCCGCTAATCGGTTGGTAGACGTGACAATGTTGCAACCGCTCTCCTCAGAATCGAACCGTCCACCAAGACCTCAGCAAATCGGGGAACTCCATCAGCCCCAGTTACCAAATGAAGGATGCGCCCCCTGCGCCATCTGAGTGGCGGAAGGTTAGCCTCCTTGATCAAAACGAGGTCACCAATCTTGGGTGGATCGGTCTTGTCGGTCCACTTAACGCGTTCCTGGAGTATGTGCAAATATTCCAAGTTCCAGCGTTTCCAAAAGCTCTGAGTAATCTGGCGTACCAATTCAAAACGCGAGAGACGACCAGGTCTCGTATCAATATAGAAGTACTCAGGCAAGGCGACAAGTGGGTGACCAATCAAAAAATGGCCCGGCGTAAGGGCCTCCAAATCATTCGGATCTGAGGAGATCGGGCACAATGGCCGAGAGTTCAAAACGGCCTCAATCTTACAAAACACAGTTGCGAGTTCCTCAAATGTAAGGACAGATTCACCGATTGTCCTGCGCAAGTGTGTTTTGGCCGATTTTACGGCGGCCTCAAATATACCACCCCAGTGTGGTCAATTTGGTGGGGAAAACAACCAATTTATCCCACGTCGGGCAAGCCTATCACCTATATCAGCTTTGTTGATTTCAAGAAAATTAACAACATCATTCAGATAATTATAAGTGCCCTTGAAGTTAGTGCCGCAGTCAGAACGGATCAAGGAAGGCAGCCCTCTGCGGGATACAAATCTGTCAAATGTGGCTACAAACGCCTCGGTCGTAAGCGAGGAGACCAGTTCTAAGTGTACGGCCTTTGTGGAAAGACAAACAAAAACACACAAGTAGGCCTTGACAGTCTTGCTGTTTCGAAGTGTCGACGTTTTCACCAAAAAAGGACCAGCGAAGTCCGTGCCAACACCGTCAAACGTCCTGCTTTCAGTTACGCGATCTGCCGGTAAGTCCCCATCAAGGGCTGCATGGTAGAAGCCTTGAGCTTATAGCAAGGGATGCAGCGAAAGACTACACTCCGAATAATTCTTCGGGCAGACAAAATCCAAAACTCGCGTTGCAAAATGGCCAACAAGGCATTACAACCAGCATGCGAATTTTTAAGGTGACGCGCGGTCAGTTACCAACAAGCGTACCAAATGACCGTCCTTAGGTAACAAAAGGGGGTGACGAGCCCCGTAAGGGAGGTTGGCGTTCTTGAGACGCCCTCCAACGCGCAAGAGACCCGTTTCGTCCAAAAAGGGGTTCAATTTAGATACAGCTCCCGACAATTTCGATTTCCCCGACTTGAGGATAGCAATCTCCCTTTCAAAATGCGCCAATTGCACAGAACGAACCCAAAAGGTGAGGGACTCCTGTCGTTCCTGTGGTGAGAGAAACGGTGACAGTCGTTTCTGTTGTGGGTGCCTAAAATTAAAAACAAAACGCTTTATCCAAGCAGTGACACCTAACAACTTGTCGAGGGAGCTGTAACGATTCAACAGGAATTCGGGGTCGAAGGCGCATTCCACCTTCTCAAGAGCGAGTGTTCGTAGACCCGGCAAATTAGAAGTATTCAAAACTGGCGTTCGAGGCCAATCAGTTTCTGGTCGACTCAACCATTCCGGACCCCACCACAGCGAATGACCCATCAAACTAGGCGTCAAGCATCCGCGCGAGGCACAATCAGCGGGGTTGAGCTCACCTGGCACGTGTCTCCAAACAAGTTTGACTTCGAATTTCTGAATTTGGGAAACGCGATTAGCGACAAATACCTCCAAGGTGTGGACAGAAGCCTTCAACCAACAAAGAACAATTCGGCTGTCTGTCCAGGCGTAGGTCCCATTAATGCAAATGCTTTTACCCAAGGTACTGGACACGTGATTCAACAAGCGTACAAGTAGGGCTGCTCCCGAGAGCTCCAATTTCGGAATGGTCAGAGATGTCCGAAGGGGTGCTACCTTGCTCTTCGCCATGATCAGGGAGACTCTCACCTGACCTGAGGCACTGACTGTGCGCAAGTACACCACGGCCGCGTGACCACGTTCCGAGGCGTCACAAAACCCGTGAAGGGTGGCCTTGTACTTCCCGGGAGGAAGGATGGGACGAGGCAAGGAGATCTCGTTGACGGCAGGAAGTGAGGACACAAAGGAGGTCCATTCCTCAACAAGAGTGCCATGCAGAGGTTCGTCCCAGGTCAATCCTGCTGTCCAAAGCTTCTGCAAGAAGCATTTTGCCCAAAATAGAATTGGACAGATCCAACCGTTCGGATCAAAGGTTCTGGCGACAGTAGACAATACGAGACGTTTAGTCCAAGAACACGGCAATTTCAAGTCTACGTTATATGTAAAGATGTCTTGGACTGGTCTGTACTGAACGCCGAGAACAGCCATCATGGCGGGGTTGTCAACAATCTCAAATAGATGTGGATCTTGCTGATGATCCTCTGGCAAGCCTTCCAAAAGCGCTGGTGAGTTGGAAATCCATTTGCGCAACTCATAACCAGCGGAGGCCAAAATACCTATCAATTCGTCCCGCAGGAGGATCGCCTCGTCCACTGTGGGGGCGCCCGAGAAAATGTCATCGACGTAAATATCGTCTTTCAAGATGGCGGAGGCTCGTGGGAAACGTAAGCCTTCTCGGTCTGCGAGCTCCCAAAGAGAACGTATTGCCAAGTAGGGGCTTGATCTTAACCCGTACGTATTTGTATTGAGCTCGTAGACGACCATGGGATCGCGAGGAGACACTCTCCAAAGGATCAGCTGGAAGCGACGGTCATCAGGGTGGATAATAGTCTGCCTGAACATCATTTTTATGTCGGCCACAAAGACAACCTGATGTCGTCGGAAGCTGGTGATGACGTCACAAAGGTCCTTGACCAACTTGGGACCAGAATGCAAGCACTGGTTCAAGGATACTCCTGTTGAAGTCTGCGCAGAACCATCAAATACTGTGCGCAGCTTCCCAGTCAATGGCTTCAATACCGCATGATGCGGGAGAAAGTAGTGCTCCACCGAACGCCAATCCAAATTTGACACTGACATGTGTCCCAATTGTTCATATTCTCTCATGAACTCAATGTACTTCTGTCTGAGCTCCGGATCACGACCCATGCGACGCTCCATAGCCAACAATCTCTTTTCGGCTAAAGGTCGTGACTCACCAAGCGGAGGCCGAACAGACAGAAAAGGTAGCCTCGTAATAATCCGACCAGAACGGAGTCGACCAGTGTTGTTCTGGAAGAACAGCTCGCACTCCTCATGTTCTGGATTCAAACGGGCAGCTTGAGGGGGCTCCTCTATCTCCCAAAACCTCTGAACCGCATCAGAGAGAGCGGAGCCTACAGCTAACAAATTGTCAAGTTCAGGTGGAGGGGGGTCCCTAGGTACAGGTCCCATCAAAGCAAATCCAAATATGGTCGGGATGGCAGTCAAACCATTTGGCACCAAGACCCGTTTCCCACCAATCAAAATTCCACCGAGGACATCAGAGCCAATCATCAAGTCGATTTGTCCCGGTGTGTCAAATTTGGGGTCTGCCAGTTCCACTCCCGATGTCAAATTCACCACAGCAGCGGGTAGCTGTTTCTGTGGGTGCATACCCAAAATATTCTTCAACACAATAGCCGAGGTTTTAATCCTCGGGTGTGAAGATTCAACAGGGCCAAACAAAACCTTAACTTGCCCTTCAACATTAGAGGCTACGTCACCTATGCCCCGTATACAATTTGGAACAGAGCCCATATTTAATTTAACCTGCCCTACCAAATAAGTGGAAACAATGCAACCTTGTGAACCTGTGTCCAATATAGCACGGACAACAACAGAGGTCCCCGTGGGTCCCCAGACCCTAACAGCAACCGTTGGTAGGATAACGGTCTCAATGGGGGAGGTTGGCGTTATAGGGCAGGGGTCAATGACCTATTGTTGCCTGGGCGGCGACCGTTGGCCAGGACCAGGCAAATCAAAATGGGGGTGCGGCTTGAAGTCCTCAAAGGCGCGATGACTCGATCCGCGCGCCATCTGTGGGGGGTCATAGTGACGCACCCGCCAAAAACGAGGTGGGCGCGAGTCAAGGCGGGGACGCTCCGCCAAAGGAGGGGAATACCTGGGGCAGCAGTCATGGTGCTGGTGACGCTGAACAGCACATTCAGGTGCACGAGAGAGAGGAGGCGTGCGCACGCTACGGTTCTCCAAGCGGGGTGAGTGGCGATCAATTGAGCGAGGCGACTCTCGGCTACGCGCCGGTGAGCCTCGGCTGCCACCTTCAAAACACCCGCCCGTGCGCGGCGTCGGCTGGTTGGACAAGCGGCCAACCTCTCTGGCATTCATACAGAGAATGTCCAAATGCTGTCCTCCACAGTGAGGACAGGGGCGAGAATTTGGGCAGTCTCGCTGGTAGTGGGACCACAAACAAGAGAAGCAAAGGCGGTGGGCATTCGCGATGCGCCTACGAGAGGCGACATGTAGGTCCAAGAATGCCCTACAACTGGCCGTTCTGTGCCCCGTGACCTTGCAGTAGGAGCACTCCGCTGGGCTCTGCGTGACCGCAAAGCGAGGAGGGCGCCGGTCAACATTGGCTCGGGTGTGACCGCGAGCCTGCTCCTTGACCTTGGGCGGCTGCGACTTAGCCGGCGTGTCACCACCGGAGTTGTCCAAGACCCGGCACTCATCCTCCAGGAACTTCTCCAGGTCAGCAAAGGGGGGCAGATGGGTCGCGCTATCCCCACCAAAGCGCTGTTCAAAACGCGACCTCAGGTCGGCAGGCAGCTTCTTCAGCACAATGTGCACCAATAGATAGGACCATTGGTCCACGGGCAGGTCAAGGCACTTAAGTGCGTTGATGGCCACCAAGAGCGGGTTCAAAAGTTGGGTGCGCAACCCAGAGACCCGGGTGAGTGTCGGCAAACCCAAAATTTGCTCGATGTGCGTGTCGGCGAGGCCACGCTTATTATGGTACCTACGGGTAATTAGGTCCCGAGCCGTCTGGTACGCCTCGTCAGACACGGGCAGATGCTGGATGAGGCCCTTAGCCTCCCCATCCAAAACCGACATTAGATAAGCCAACTTTTGTGCCGGCCGAAGGTCAGCCCTATCATTGACTAGGCTGTCGAACAAATTAATGAAGCCCAGGTAGCTTCCTAGGCAGCCATCAAAATGGGGGAGGTCCAAGGTAGGGAGCCTACTCACCAGCCCTGGTGCTGACCTAGGAAGCTCCTGCTTCAGGCCGGGTTGCCCTTCCCTATCGGCAACTAGTTGTCTCGCACTATTGGAGACAGCATCATACAGGTCTAAGACCTGGGCATAGTCTTCGCTGACCTTATTTCGCTGGTCAGCGGTGAAATCATTGATTGACACTTCAAGACAGCAAGTGCTGAAAGTGCGGAATTGCTGTTCCACACTTGCCAGGCGATCGTCAATCCGCTCGTACCTCTGAAGTAAGGCCTGCTGGCGATCAGGCCGGTTCACTAAAGCATTGGCCGAGGCAAACCAGCGCAAATCTGATGCAATAGCACCAGCAGCCGCACGCAAGTCCTTGATAGCTGACATAATCAAAATTCAAAAGAGCCCGGACAAGCGCTAAATAAAATTAACAATCAAAACTTAATTTTTCTTAATTCTTTGAAACCAACAAAGTATTAGCCTGTTTACTGCAAGTGAAGGCAAGTGACAGGTATTTACTGCCCAACAAAATTTAAGGTTTCAGTATATTGAAACAAACACAAAAGTTATCAAAGTTATAACTTATAACAAATTAATAAAGTTGAAACTTCAACTTAATTAATTAATTATTTGCAACAGACAGACTAACTGTGTTATTTATGATATACAATAGGAAGTAAGCACAGAATATGTGTTACCTAACAATATTATCTTTATATTATAACAAAACAAAGTTTATTAATGTGACCCGCCCAAGTGGCAAGGTCAAGTTGGTTGTTATGTTTATGAATATATGCAATAAACTAAATTTACTAAATTTATTGATACATACAGCTGTTATGTATCCAAACAAACTGACTTATTAATGCAACAACAAATTCAAGTTAGATTTTTCAACAATACAAATCAACAATTACTGATTGAGGTTATGTGTGACAATGTGTTTCAAATTATCTAGGTCAACTTATACAATTAAATATTATGTATTTTAGACAACTGACCTGACAAACACTACAATACTGTCTACAAGGTGAGATATATAGCTCATACAACACCAATCTGAGTTTATACTCAGTAATGCAACAGCGGCTAAATTTCAACCACGCTCTGCTACCAAAAATTATGTCTAGAATTTGGCTAGAAGTAGCTGGGATTAATTGCAGCAGATTTGTGGAAGCGTGACTCTATTCATCAGCCCTTGTCAGCCACAACAAATCTCAGACATAAATGTACTGTGTTGCACAGCGAATACAAGTAATCTTAATATTAATGTCTTACCAAATATCTCCTGGTGATGTTCTTGAGTGGAGTCCTGGAGGCAAGCTAGACATACACGAGACTAAATTGGCCAATATTAGCAAGTGAATTATCTTTACTTTACCAGACTCCAACGCGGCGTCTTCAATGCACGATGCAAGTTCACAAAATTTTTCACAAATGTTCAATATGTCACAAACCGTGCCGGGAGTCAAAAAAGCGGCAATTTAATAGATTTCACAACTATTCGCGTAGCTACAAGGATGTGCTTTTCAAAAGGCGATCAATTATTTTACGTACGAGTCGACAACGTGGTAATTTCTCAAAGGGAGCGAACGGAAGTGACAATTCAGTGTGACCATTGTCAGAAATTTTCAATAGACTAAACAAAATGTTACTCAATCGATCTAATCGATTTGACTTATAATAAAAACTAATTCTATTTCAAACACAAATATTATACAATTAACTTTTTCGCGTCGTTGCTACCATAGTAGGTAGCAAATAATCAATGTCCTAACAATGGTTATTTTGTATGTAAGGTACTTACTACTAAGCGTAAAATATATTATTGACGATTAATGTCATAGTAGTGTGAATTGGAACAATCTATTTCACACGACTAAGTGAATCATTGATCATTGTCAATGGCACCAAAGCATAATAAGTCACTTTACTTTTCAAGAAAACTCGGCAGTAAATCCTCTCTCCGGACTTTCGATCAATGGACACCATGTATACCCAGAGTTTTGTCTAATCAACCCTCATCGCAGTTCTAAGTGGCGAGGCGACCGCTTAAACCACTAAACCGTACGTGCAGTCAAAGTAAATGACGATATGCATAAACTATTGTACCTTCTACGGGCTTTACGATCCTGAGATCATAATATACGATCTCAATTCTTTACACTAAATTTTATAGTCAAATTCTATGCATAGAACAGGAATGCATATAAAATGTATCAGTTTATTATTCTCTCTTTATAGTGCTACGGCACAAACGTGAGTTGGTACACATTTATGCAACATTGAAGTAGAAAACTCCGCGACATCAAAAATTATATAGTCGGAACACGAGCCTTATTTTTCCTCGTTGTTTCTGAAAACACAAGTAATGCAACATGCGATTTCATCGAGAAAGATTGCATGTACTGAATATTAAGTGGAATAGAGACTCCAAAATATCGTTTAAGCGTTTAAAGATCTTTTTGTTTTACAGAGATTGTCAGCTTTATCAGAACAGTTTGGGTAAAATGTACTTGGTGTAGATTACTGATACAAATATGAATACCTATCGAAATTCTTGACATAAAATAAATGCGCTTAGAAACTTCTTATAGTCTCAATATACATACCTCGCAAAGGATAGGTATTGTGTTCATTATATCTTTAGTCATCAAATATATTTATCGTGTACAGTGAAAAATAGCTTTTCATAAGACAGTAAAATCTATCTCATTTTAGTTTTAATACTATAATATTGTACATATTTAGTTTAGTCATCATCAGCTCTGTTTAAAAACTGTCCCATTGCTGGGCACGGGCCTCTTATCACTATGAGAAGGGTAAGGCCATACTCCACCACGTTGGCCAACTGCGGGTTGGCAGACTTCACATGTCTTTCGAGAACATTATGGAGAACCCTCAAACATACAGGTTTCCTCACGTTGTTTCCTTCACCGTTTAGCAAGCGATAATTAACAATTTAAGGCGCTGTTATACCTCAGAAGCCGCGAAACACCTAATTTTTCGTCGCGCATCTAGCCATAACGGTACATATTACAAACTAGCAAAAATTAGAGCTTAAAGTCAAAAGTCTGAACAAAAGACTTTTGAAAGAATTTTTCATGTACGTAAAATAGAATCACGGTAAAAAAATCACAAAATCGAGGCAGAAAATAATCTTTCGTCTCACTGTTTGCAATATTTTGATCGTAAGCTGTCATATTTTTTTGATAATATTGTAGGAAATCTAATGAACTAAAGAATTACCCTATTTATTTTCATATTATACGTGTATATTTTGTAAAATTAAATAAAATCTGCCAAACGTCTATGATTTTGATGCTCGGTAGATCCCATCAATATCAAACGCTTCAGCAATTTAAACCTTATTAGCATAAGCGGTGTACTGAGTGTCAGAGACCTCATCATTCGGCTATGAGCCCTGTGAGAGATAGGTCATGTCGCTTGCGTCTCCGCTGCACGAAATTTTACGTAAACCTGTTTGTTATAATAATACGCCGATTTGAGTTCGTAATTTCATGTTTTATGTTATAGACTGAATACTTTGAATCAAATAGGCTTTTCAAGTAACTATGGGCACATATAATTAGGACCTAAGTTTATACTCTTGTTGCGTTTAATGTGTTATTGTTTCTGTGCTTATAAATATATAATTAGAAGAATAAAATATGGGCAATTAGAGAAATGAAGTTCTACGAAGGATTTGTACAAGAAAGCGTCGCAATAAAATAGAAATTCATCCATAGCCAAGGGATTATGAAATATGTAACAATTTTACACAAATTATTTTCATAAGAGTCTTTTATGACTAACTAAGTTACTTATATTATCGATTATGCATAATATAATTATATAAATTATTCTCACAATACATAGCTGCCACAGTTTTCAATTTTTGAAAGAGTAATAACATAAAATCGAATCATTCTATGTACCTATATTTCAAATTCATTAGCTTGTCAGAGCGCCTGGAGCGCTAAGATGCCGCCACGGCGAACAATAATGATGACAGCGCTAATATGGCGCTCCGCAATCTGCACACAAGCGGTAACGAATGTTGTATTATTGTGTTTTGAACATAAATCTTTTTAGGTACATCGGGTAAAACTTTGATTATTCATAAACTATTAGGTATGTCTCAGTACATCTAATATCTTTTTAATTTCTAAAATCAATCATTTATAAGTAAGAAGGTAACTTTTCTGTTTGCTATAACACAAGATATAGTATTTTTTTAATAATAAAGTACGTAACTAATTATTATTAATGTAATTACAGTGAAGTTAAAGATAACAGTTCTGCAACGTCTTACACACATTTGACTTCAGTCATTCCTAACACGATCTGTTCAAGAGCTAGCGAAGAAATGCCAAACAACTTTTTTAACAAATTTGACTCAAATTCCGTAGTGATAAAAAAAAATTACGAGAGGGATAGCAGTGACTGGTTCGAATTGCGTAAGAATATGTTGACAGATTGAAATTTTTGTATAGTAGTAAAAAGAAGAGATAACAGCAGTAAAGCCAACTTCTAAATGTCTGAATCTAAAATTAACAACTGGTTTTGCAACAACTGGCGAAGCAAGAAAATGTAACAATCGAGCCTTGTGGATTATTCGATTATTGGTGCCACGCCAGATGGATTAATACGTCCAAACACGATTGTGGAAATTTAATGTTCTAAAGTTGCCTATAAAAATGGACTGGAGAATAGTATAAGAGCAAATAAAATACAAATATGGAAACATGATAAAAAAGTGAACTGACTAGTCTAAACAAATATTGTAATTGTTATTACCAAATTCAGGGGCAACGCCACGTTACACGCAAACAAAAGTGTTTATTTGCTGTGTGGAGTGGCGAAAGTATACAACTAAAAATAGAAATTATAGAAAGAGATTATGTTTTCTGGGAGAAGCTTGTGGCGTTTTATAGGAATTGGCAGTTGCCTGAAATTGTTGATTCTCGTCAAGCTCAAGGGATGGCATTGCGAGATCACGGAGAGGAAAATGTTTCATCAGTGCTTGAAATTTCTACAATACCAAGCCGTAAAAGGAAAGTAAATGAAACTGTGCCTCGTGAACAACAGCAAATAATAAGTATTGAAGCCTTATCACCTCACACACTGCCCTTAACATTCGATGAGAATAAAGAAAACCTGCCGGGTTGTAGCAGACAGCTAATTTTTGATGAGCTGTAAACTCCGTATTTCGTTAATACATTATAAATGAATATAAATAAATAGAAATAAATATCTTATAATATTTATTTTCTTTGAAACAACACATATTTGAAGCGAAAGAAATATTTTATATTTTTCCATACAAACATGCATGACGAGAGGTAACGAAAAAGCAGCTATTTTGAAAAATACTAATGGGTTGGGTTTTGAAACGAGTCGCCTGAATTTGAGGGTATTGGTAGTGTAGAGGGCTTAAGGCAAGTACGTTTTAATCCCCTAAAAGTAATTTTGGCTGCCGGAGTTGCGTCTAAATATTTTCAAACAATTTCCAAAATTTCATTAATACTTCGGAAATTATGCAAAACGGAACATAGCTTTTATACTTTAGTACAGTTTTACAAATGTAATTTTTAGGTTTTATGTGAAAAACGTGAAACGAAACGTAAAACTGCCATCTTGGAATGATCATATTGATAGCTAATGTCAAATTTGTGCGTCATTGCTTTCGAGTGCGTTGGGTTAGGTGCGACTGTAATAAGTAAATAAATAGGTTATGTTAGGTTCTCTTTTGACCCTTAATCCGAAAATAGGAGCCCTTCGCAGGGCTCCGACAACCTTAGTTTATTAAACTAGTGTGATGAATGTGGAAGTTGGCAGTGCCATACACACCGATGTTTGGAGATATTTTTTTTCAGAGGTAACCAAGTATTTCCGGCAAGTAAAAATGGTGAGGGGGGTTTCAAGACCTCCCCTGCTCCCTCTCCAATCACTCACAACCCCTAAAAACGGCGACGTATTTCGAAACCTTTGCCATAATAATTATACCTATAATAACAATAAATATCCATAAATAAATAAAAGAAATCAACTTTTACTAAACTTCAATTATCTCGTAACTCGCTTTAGTTGAGATACGGCTTTTGCGCTTAGTAGAGCAGTATTGTGTTTTTTAGGGTACCGTAGCCAAAAATTGTAAAAACGGAACCCTTATAGATTCGCAATGTCTGTCTGACTGTCCGCCCGTATGTCACAGCCAATTTATTGCAAAACAGATTTGAAAACTGGCAGGAATGATGATGATGATGATGATGATGATGATAGATGTAGGTATTCTATGAACTGCTTCACTATTTTTATACAAAAACAAAACAAACATAATAATGGCCTCTCCATACATGGAACTGACTTAATTATTTTTATCATCTTACGGCACGTAGGTATTTACCTACTTTCGTCAACATTTAATACCTATAACGTCTAATGTAAACCAGTTTTGCTCATGGCTGCACTGAGAACAAAAATTGCGCTATGCCTATATTGTACAAACAGATTGATGTATGTAATATAAATTTTAATATCAGTATCTCAATTCAATATGCTAAAACGTTTTGCTTGCGATTTTGAAATATTGGAATACGGATGTCGCCAGAATACGGCCGCACGTGACGAGAATGAAGGGGGGCGCCCCGCAGTAGACGGAGCTAAGCTCCCTTCACCTCCCCTGCTTCACCCCCTCATTTACTAAAACAGTCGCTTAGGACAGCGCCTTAATACGCACATAACTTTGAAAAGTCATTGGTGCGCACCGTGGATTCAAACCCGAGACCGTAGCAGTCCGTCGGTTTCTAACCTAGGCTATCGCTGCCTAGTTTAGTATTCCTCCTAAAAGATATTTTTCGTAGTAATATTATCACTATGCAATTATTTTTCCCTCCTTACGTGAAGAAGAAGTGTATTTTTATGAATATAAATGAAATATTTTTCAGCGAGTTCCAATTCACAGTTAGAAACTATTGGGTGTAAAAATATTTTCAAAATAGTTGCTAGAAATTTTAAGTAAACTTATGACGGTAATAGGTTTAGTGATTTAGCTCCGCATATCGCACTATGAAAAGCAATAAAGCTTTAAGTGGCTGATCTCATCCCCTTTCCAAACATGAACATTCGAAATTACTTTTAGTATAATTTCAGTTGGAAAACAGTCTGCTTCGAGACGTCTTTTCATCTCGGACCCTTAATAGCCTATATTTACTTTTATGAAAGTTCAGCAGAAATTTTGTAGCCCCCGAAATTAAAAGCAACGCCCTAAAAAGGAGAAACAAAATTAAGCCGACGGTGAACATAGATAATAACTCCCCCTTGCCCCCGAGTGCCTTAAAAAGAGAAGCCACATTCATAAATCTCCTCGGTGGTTAACGCCTCGTCCACAGTTCTATAAACAGGAAGTGAATGGCTTCCAGCGACAACGGAAGGGACCGAAGTTTTAAGTCCTTCAGTAAAATGTTTTCAGCGAGTGATATCTTTTGGTATAACGCGAATTTACTTGTTAATTAGCGATCTGCAATGGCCCGTATGGAGATCCCTGAATCGACTACGAAGCCAGGTTGGCCGTTGCAGACGTAGTTTAGCCAAATGGGGTATAATCAATCCAGCCCAAACGCAGTGCGACTGTGGCATCCCAGAACAAACCATGAGCCACCTGCTGGAGTGTCCCAAATGTCCGCATAGATGCTCGGAGGCCGATCTACACCAAGTCACCGACAATGCAGTTGCTGTGGCCACACACTGGGCTGGTGCCATTTGATCTCTATACCATCGACTCAAGAAGAAGAAGAAGACTTGTTAATTGTCTGAGATGTGAATTGAAGTTATAATGTTATAGAGATCTGGTGTTACGCGCTCAAAGAACTTTGCTAATTTTGAATATAATTGCAATAATATATTATGCGAGATAATGAAGAACGGAACACAATATGGCGGGCGTAAAATAAAATAAGAACATTTAACAGCACTTGCTTGCTTAATAATTAATTCTCACTCGGCGGATTTTCTTGAGAACACTGTTTTTCATGCTGCCGAGTCTACGAACAAAACTAGTAAAAAGAATGCTGAACAACAGTTCCCTTACCGAGTTACATATAACATTTAATGTTATAAATAAATTTGTACATCATTATTTAACAAGCAATATTCTTATTTGAAATTGTCTTTCGGGATTTATACCACGTACCTAAGCCACTCCGTATACAGGAAACCAACGCACACAGATCGCTACCTACACGCCGACTCACATCATCACCCACGTCAACTGAATTCCGTTATAACGTCGCTTACCGACCGGGCATACAGCTTGTGTGACGAGGAACATTTAGATAAGAAACTTTCACATATAAGCGACGTTCTGCACAAGAACGGGTACAGTAGGCGAATCAGACCACCCAGACATACTAAGAAACACCTGGACTTCAAGGTTGAACGACACCCAGCGTACTTGCCGTACGTCAAAGGAGTGACAGATAAGGTCGCCAATATCCTTAAGAAGGTCTCAGTTAAAACTATCTTCACTCCTTTTAAGAAACTGTCGCAATATATAAGATCGCCGAAAGACAGTCTTCCCTTAGAAAAGCCAGGTGTATACAAAATTGACTGCAGCTGTGGTAGTTCCTATATAGGACAGACTAAACGCACCATCTCTTGCCGGATAAAGGAACACATAAGGGCAGTCAAAAATAATGAACGACACAAGTCAGCCATAGCTCAACATCTCTTAGACTCGGGTACCGACCACTGGATTGAGTTACACAACCCTCAGGTGCTTTCGACAGAACGCCACTACATACCCCGAATGGTTAGGGAAGCTATTGAAATTAAAAAGTTCAGAAATTTCAATAGAGAGGATGGGTTTCAACTGTCGAGTATCTGGCATCCAGTGGTACGTCTATGTAAAACCCGTGAAAATAAAAAAGTCAAACCGCGAGCTGACGTAGTGAGTGTAGTATGGCGTGATCGGGTACAGTGCGATAGTGAAAACAGTGGCAGTGGTGTTGTACGCAAAAAACGAGTAAGAAAGCGGGTAGACCGTTATACTTGCTCGTAACATTCATCCACCCGCAATACCCTCAGTACATCCGTGAACATGGCGCTTGCAACAGTGCCGAAATATCGGTTACTCCAAACAAAGGTACGTGGTATAAATCCCGAAAGACAATTTCAAATAAGTTTAAATGACCTCGTAAGTTTAAAAAGCAATATTCTAGCGAGGAGAGCTGTGAATTGCTCGGATGTTGGTGAATTTGATTTTACACGTAATCTCAGATATTGCAAAGTTAATGAATACCTACCGTTCAAGTTAATATTAATGAAGGCTTATGATAGGAGGTATACTTTTAAATTATATAAAATGTTTTCGTTCGTAATGACGTAGAAGATAATGAATAAAGATAATATTATGGGATTAAATATAGTGATGAATATCAAGTGATAATTAACCGTCAGATAAACAGTAGCAGAACGCCAAGTAATAAAATATACGGACACAAAGCACTGATTTTGTAAGTTTATTTATACCAAAAAATCTTACAAATATATCAGGAAGCTAATAACTGCAATAAAAGCATTTTTACTTACCTCGGCGATGTAACAATGGGGTGATAATGCAATCTCGATGATAGACAAACAATAAAAAATACATTCACTCAAATGGCTTCTCATCTAACCAGAAATAAAACTTGATAATATATAATTTCTTATGTAACACTTAGGTTTTATTGATTTGACGTCGCCAGCCATCAAGACGTACAAACGGCACTCCCTAAATGAATTATGCAGGAATTTAGGCGCTCTTGCGTCTCTTTTCTAATAGTGGTTAGTGAGACAAGACCGGGATGTAGACTTGGTCCCGAGCCTTCATATGCGGGGATTAAGGAAGCCGCGTGGTCCCCTTATAAAGCCCACGACTCACTTCACAATACATTCTCCGGAGTAATCCCTCTAATATTATAAATATGGGAGTTTAAATGTTTGTACTTAATCAAGCTTTGCCGTCTGCGTGGTTTTTGATTAAATTCTGTGTGAAGGTAGTTTACGCTACGGAAGAGAACTTATTACTTAAAAATATAAATATTAGTGTATTTTTTGCTTTTTATCATGTAACAGAGAAACAGCAATTCGATATTTAGATATTTATTAGGGTACGAAAAAAGCTCCCAGCGAGTAGTGTGAAGATAATTTTTATTTCCACTACTATCTATAATACACGTTCTGCTTAATTTAGAACTAGATGTGATGTTTCTATGTGGTATAATATTATTATTATATTTACTTCATGACTTTATTTATTTACCTTGTAACTATGTTATACATTCGTTTAAAACTCCTGGTCAGATAAACAAACATTCAGTTCACAAAGGCATTGTGACATCCTGTGGCAGTCAGCTTGTAATCACGGCCAATACAACCCGTGGACAACTTAACTGAAATATCAAGCAATCAAATATCTAAAACGATTTTGCATGTATTGCCGTGACATTTACGAAAATGAGTTTAGTTTGCAAGACCTTTGAACGGCTTCTACTACACCTATGTAAATATTACAGGTAACCATATAGCCGGCGAAACTGAAGCTGGGTTATTTTGAAGTATTATTATATTGTACTATTACTTGACGAAAGACTGACAAAGACGATATATAAGGCAAGTGTGAATGGGACAGGACGCCTTCGTCCTGTGAAGATCTAGGCGGACGTTATCTGATCAGATTGGAGACATCCTAAAAAAAGGACAGGTCAGAAGTACCCTAAACAGAAAAGCATGCATGAGAAACTTGATGGGAGTGAATGAAGCAAGAGAGGTATGTCAGGATCGTTGCAAATTGGTGTTCCGTGGTCTCTGCCTACCCCTCCGGGAAACAGGCGTGAATCTATGTTTGTATGTATATTGTTTGTCACCACTGTCTATTATATATAGGTTTCGCATACTAATTCAGATATGTCGTAATGTAATATTTCTTTATATGTGATTGCAGCAGGCGGGGATACTCCAGGATGCTTATGTCACTTCCATATATACAAATCCATGAATGCATCCCCAGTGTGTCATACGCCTAATTTTCTGGTCCGTTTTATTTGTACTTTTTACCTATGTCCCGAAGTCACACTAAGAAAAGTAAATAAAAATAATATTATGATCCTTATCGCCGTATACGCAAGGAATATTATCTACGTTTATGGCCTTTTTATTTGTTTGCCGTGATATTTTGTGAGGAAGCGCCTTGACTGTTACGTTTTATTTCAATGATTATGTGTTATTTAGGAACGATCAAATGCTTTTAAATGTTTGTTTTTGCGTAAATTGTTTTCATAAAAGGTATGTAGGCAATAATAACGCGGCTGAAAAGGTAATTTGTTCATACATTTATTTGCTTAATAGAAAATGTAATACTTTTAGGTTTAGCTTTGGTTATATTGTTCTGTGAATTTTTATGGTATATAATTTAGTTTCTTATAATAAAGTAGTATATATAAGCACAATAAAAAATCTTATATATTCGATCATTTGGGGTTTTATTTAGAAAACAAATATAATAAATTGATCAACATACAGGTAGGACTTGCGTTACAATGCAAACTTCTTTATGACACTTCTTACTCGTCATGTCCATAGTATATGGATACGACGAGTAAGAAGTGTCATTGACATGACATGAAAACTACTAGCAAAACAATGACATGATATCCGCACTATCTGTTTCTAAAACTCGGCGTACTACTGTCATACTACATTTAATGAATTTGAAAAATATTATAGACCGACTGAGGCGTCAAAACACGGTGTCTATTGCTGGTTAACGATAAAACAGCAGCGGTAAAATTACAAGTCTATGCAGCCAAGCAAGCTCGCCAGAAAATTTTACAGAAACTCAACTGTCAGATGGAAAGCGAACTCGCTACTAACTTAGTGTAACGGGTTCTGGTATTGAAACGCAGTAGAGGTTCTAGGTGCGTTTATTGCCGAGATTTGTCTCACTCCCCTTGCACGAGTATGGCCGACCAACAACACAACACTGGCCTGAACACTAAGGGCTGCAGTCTCCCACGCCGTTCCCTCCAGTAGTGTGCAGGGCAGGCTGCTCGAAGGGCTGCGCGTAAAGGCAGATCCTCGCAGGCCGTTGGCTCAGCTGGCAGGCGCCGGCGGTCTGAGTGCGATGAGCAGGGCAGGGCTAGACTCTTCGGCAGAGGTAACGTCGAGGACGGTGCTTGGAAGTGTAGCGGTCTAGGTAGAGTAGCCCGGAGCCTTAAGGTAGACCTAGAATCTGAAGGAAAGCAGCATTAGGAGAGCCACAACCAATAGAGTCAGGCAGGCGGCGTCAGCGGGCCTCAACTAGCAGGTAGAGAGATGGGCAGTACGCTAGTGCAGTAAATGTAGTAACTCACCCACAGCTGGGGATCAGGATACCCGTACAACGTATACGGATAGAGTAGCGGTAGTACGTCAGTATAGATTAGCGGTGCCGGCCTCTCTGTCGGCCCCTTTATATACCGGGCCCTCCATCAGAGTCCATCAGAAGTCGCTACCTGACAATATTTGGTTAGGATTCGCGAGCGCGGACGATGGCCTTCTCTGATTGGCCGAGCGTATGGACGGTATTATGACGCAGACGCAATAGGTACCGGACAGGTGCCCAAGAATCAAAATTCTAGGTGTCATGATACATAACTGACCGATACATGCGAGGTGCTGGTCGGAGACAATATCAACTGCTTACTTGTCCACCTTCATGGCCTTTAAACTCAACTAATAGTCCTACTGCTGAAGCAATCCAATTGATTAATCTGTGGGCACGGCAGTGTCCCCACCAAGTCGAGCGCGAAGCAACACTGCCCTACCATCCTTTACTGGAAACATTTCGCCGTATTTTCAGGCTCCTATTTCAGAACCTCTGGATGGGACTAGAACGCTGAAATTTTCGTCATCTAGTAAGCTATAATTACACACTTGAAATTCAAAATTTCATAAGTTTCGCATTTTCAACGCTGACTCATGGATCATCAAAATACAACTGGTACTTCTCATTGACCTAGAGCGCTGAAATTTGGTACAGAGGTAGAGTTTAACGCCCAAATATAGGGAAAATTATCAAAAGTAGAAAAACTGTAGTAGTAAATTTTGGACTGGGAGTGGTATCAGCACACCTCAATAGATGGCGCTGGCTGTTGATGCATAGCACTTTCACTGTTCTTTCTGTTCGGACGCGCTCATGAAAGAGGGAGCTAAAGTAATGCTTAGGGGAAACATCGTCATGTTAGTTTAGGTTTAGTTAATGGGTCGATAGGCGTTGCACAAAAAGTGAAGTGGAACCCGGGAGACAAAACAAAGCCTAAACAATTAGTAGTAAAATTTAGTAATAATTTAATTCATGAATTATTGCCTATTAAGAAAAACAATTCATACCCCGGGTATACATATACAGAGAGCAATTCCCAATCTGTGTGGCATATGCCCTAGCAATTTACAAGGGCCAAGGTCTTAGTTTAAAAAGTTGTAACGTTTTTTGGGTGTAGGTACCTATATGCCTAATGAGTTACGTAGCAGGTATGTGTACTGGAGAGAAATTAAATAAGTATACTGTTCGTTACAAAATAATTTTACTTAAAAGCGTTACACAAAATAAACCCGGTAACTAGAGGTAAGAGCTAGACTCAGGGCAGGGTAGACAGGCAGGCTGACGAGGCTTCGGTGCTCCAGCAGAGAAGTAGAACTTATCTTGACGACGTCCAGGGTCCAAGAGAGGGAGGATCGCTGTCTCGCCCCGGTATTTATGTTCCGCTGGTAAGCGAGGTGGCCAGTCAGAAGTAGTGGGGGTAACGCGACCGCTACTACGTCACACACTCATATCAGACAATTTGTAAACTAAAGGAGACTTTTTAGCTACATCTTTGCATTAAATAAATTTAGGAGCGAGTTTTTTTATTGAAATATTTATCTTTATCGCTTAAATAGTAAGTACGCCGCCACACAATATCGCCGACATTGAATTCGGCCGGTTTACAACGAAGATTATAAGAATTACAATTACGTTAAAGAGCGGCTATCAAGGCGGCCTGTACCTTTTCGAAGATAGGAGACAAATGGCCGAGGGCCTCCGCATATGTATCACGCGGTTCGAAAACAATATTAGGGTCAGATTTGTTGACCACATAATTACGTTTGGTGGCAGCAGAGGTTGCAAAAAAAAACAATTTATTTGAATTAAATTTAATATAAAAATTAAATTACAATATAAAAGTAATGGTAAGATGATAACGAATCGAAGTGTGAATCAATTATGAATTATAAAATACAATTTGGTGTAAAGCGGCGAACGATGTGCTGACACAGGCCTCGTGAGTCGTGACGTTGAAGGTGGCGGGTTCCATCCATTTTCCGTAGACGCTGCGCTTTCCGTTACCACGGCGTAATCGATGCACGTTCCGATGATGATGCGTTTAATGTTCCAAAGAGCCGTGTGCAATGTTGATTTGTGAATGTCGACTCATCAATCCTCATAGATTAGGCTGGCGTAACACCTCTCCCCGTAGAACAGCGACTATTGAAGACTTTCGTCGTAAATTGCGCTGGTGGAAGGTCTTGTACGGTCCTTCTAGCATCAGGGATGGCATAAACTACTTGCAGTGGTTGTTCACCAGTAGCGGACTACTCTTTCTGTGATGCTTGTTTCAGGTGGTATCTTCGATACGCAATGCCGATAGCGAGGACGCAAGCACCGAACAGTACTAGGTATGGTGGTATAGTTGTGTGATACAAACTATCATTGGAGGATGTTGTAAAGGTTGTCGGTGACTGTAACGATATCTTCGCATTGGTAGCATGGAGATTATCCAGATTCATAGAATTCAGTTGGAAAAGAGGATGTTTCGTCGAGCTAGGTTTATCTTGCTTCGGTATATCCATCAATTTCAGTGCTTGACCCTTCAGTCGATCGTTGGCATTTGAGATGATGAATTCTGTGGTTTCCATATAACAGTTATGTGGTATGACAGCGAGATAACTGCCTTGAACTATCTTGTAGAGATCTTGTCCACAGGATAAGCGTATTTTTGTTTCAGATGGGAAGCTGACAGTATAGTGACGATCATCAAGTTTCTTGAAAGCTGGTTTCTGCAGTGATAGAGCAACTGGACGGCATTCAGGACTCCTTTCTTGTGTAGTTATAAGTGAAGCGATGCAATCTGGCGATGTTCGGCTATTTACGTTGTGTATCTCTTCACATAGATACCCTTTGCTAGACTTCGGGCATTCAGCCTCTATGTACTTGAAAACTTTCGAATGGAGTGCAAGGAATTTGAAAGGAGGAGTGGGGATCTCATTGTGACTATTAGGAATAATGGATAATTTATACAAATCATAAATTTCAGGCAAGATTACAGGAAATTTTAAGACTATAACTATTTGATCTCCAACATAATACGAACCTAATTGCATCACGTCATAATATTCACGAGTCTCTATATCTAATACCTTATCTGAACCATATAAGCTACGCAATTTATTAACTATTGATCTAATCGTCGTTAAATTTACAACATCATGATGAGCTGTTGAAGTTCTTATTAATGCCAAAACATTCTGTAACTTTGATATTTCCTATGACAAGATATTAACGTTATCACTAACTACTAGTATTGTTTGACCAATATGAGCATACTTAACAGATGATTTCAGCCCCAGCCTCCATAAGGAGGCTGGGGCTGAAATCATCTAACAGACTATTTACTAAATTTATTTTATCTTGCAGTTCTTCGAGATTTATATATAATAGGAATGAGTGATAATGAGATATGATATTACAAGGACCTATTTTAAAGGGCAAAATACCAGGACCGTCATTAAGATTTTCAAGTATAATTTCTTGTGTTAGAGCCAATTTTATTAGAAGATGTAGTACCACTAGGATCCTGTAACAAGTTAGCACTTTTAGGTACCCTTTTAAACCTGGATTTGGCGATAGGCCCGCGTTTCTTCCTGGTATAAATATGGATAGGCAGGTCTGCTATAACAACGTCATGAGTATATCTGGAAGCCAACTTTTGTCGTGAAGCTAATGGGTTTTTTACAAAAATTTGTTGCTCAGGAGAATACTGCTTTTCAGCATCTCGAGATGCATTGCTATTATCTATTAAATCTTTTCTGTAAGTTACACTAGATTCATGATTTAAACTATAGGCTTTACTCATCTTATTCTTATGTTCGAGTGTATATTGTTGTAAGAGGGGAGCAGTTAGATCCATGTCTAACGGATCGCGTGGATCAAAGTGTCCAGTTATAACGTCAATAGGCCTACATCGAGTGAAGCTACGAATGGTGCTATTATAAGTCAGAAGAGCATACGATATTAAATTTAAAACAGATTCGGATTTTTGTTCAATCTTTAAGATGCGTAGGTGCTCTAAAATCGTTGAATGGAACCTTTCAACAATTCCGTTCTCGTTTGGGGTATGCGGTGCTATCCTATGGTGCTGAATTTTATGCAATCTGACGAATTCTGCAAATAATTGATTGGTGAATTCAGAGCCATTGTCCGTTACTAGAGTATAAGGTATTCCATGATGTGTACAAAACTTAAGTAGTGCTTGTACCACGCTGACTGCCGTGCCATCTCTTAAATAGTAAATCTGAGCATATTTCGAAAACGCAATACTATAGTTAAGAACTTTTCGCTTTGTATGGTCAATAAATCTAGATGCACTAGTTCAAACGGCTTAGTAGGAGGGGGACATAATTGAAATTGTTGTTTTACAGGGTTACGGTCGTATTTGGCCTGTCCACAAACTGTACATTCATTTATAAATTTGGTTATAGACTCGCGCATTTTTGGCCAATAATATCTATGTGATAAAGCTAGGTAACATTCGTTAATACCTCTGTGGTTGGTTTTACCACAATGGTAGTTATTTATCATTTCTTGTTGTCTTAAATATTCACGTACATTTTCTAATTCCTTTTTAGATAGCATAAGGTGCATGGCTGAACTATTGAAAGTTTTCTGTATTATGGGTATTATCGTATACATAGCTAACGGTGGATTTATAAGTAAACCTGTTTTAATTTTAGGGTGTACATATTCTTTTATTGCATTTATGACATCCTCTTCAAGATTAGACTCTGATAACTGAACGGATGTACGTGTATGAGTTTCAAATGGTTTTGTAACGGTTGGCCTTCCTTTGACATCGCCTACAATAGTAAGTATTAATTGCTTAGTAAATTTATTAAGAGGTTCATCGGTAATAGGCACTTCTAAGATGGGATTCTCGCTATCAGTATGCACGGTTAGAGTCCCAGACCCTTCGGCAGCTTCCGGAGCTGTAATCGTTCTGGAATCGTTTATGGATTTATTATTTTCGGAAGGGCGGAAGTAGGTCTAACTCACACTTTTATTTATCAATGACTTAGACTTACTTCTACTCTCTGCATCAGCGTCCGATGCAGAGTTTGGCGAATGGTCATAGGTGTAGCGCAGGTCGTGCAGATCCCTAGGACAAGGCTGGTGGACTATCCTTCCCGAGGTTGCCGCCCGTTGTTGGTCTGGTTCCATAAGAAACAGACGTTACCAAAACCTCCAGCCGCCACACACATACAGCGTGCAGACACACTCAAAAACACGCGCGCAAGCAGACACATTCACCTATACCCACACACTTATACACGCACAATAACACACATACACACACCTACACACTCTTACATGGACGCACACACACACGCATCTAAACACCACTTCAAACACTCACACACATACACAAACACATACTCAACACAGACTCATACCAACAAAAACTATCATGGAGGTGAAACAAAATAGTATCGTACCCCAGGAGGGTACCAGCGTCCGTGACGCTGGAGAATCCCTCTCTGCACCATCGTGTGCAGGCTGCCCCACGTATTCTGGGGGGGCAATGTTTCACAAAGCCGAGAGAGAGACACATTAAATCTGCACGACCTGGCCAACGCCATGCCTCGTGCAACCCACACTTCGTCCACTACCTGGAACGCCAAAAGGCGGACGTTGACTCCGCGTCGACTGCGAATCCAGGTAGTCGTAGACGAGGCGGTAAACGCTACCGCCGTTACAAACGCTCACGTGAGCAAACAACACAGTCGGGTGTTAGCGCATCGAATAAATTGCTAGCGCATTCCCGACTACGACCGCGATGGCTGGTAAAAACAACCAGCGCGGCGACCAAACCTCGACCGGTGGAGCGGACGTTCCGCCCCGGACGACGCAGCCGGACGGTTGTGTTGCGCCGCTGACGGCGGGAGGCGCGACTGTAACAACAGACAGCGCACTCCCGCCTGCACGCGGCGCACCAACCACGGCTGCTCCCGGGGCGCCCCGCCGCGCTCCTCCGGTGGGGATTGGTAACGCTGCGAAGCCGTCGTGTAGAAACAAGGAGCCGCGCCACAAACGCGGCCCAAAAAGACGCAATCCGGCGCCACCAGGACATCCCACTCCGACACCAAGCATGAAGAGGGATCGCCCTGAGGACTCTACACCACCCAGCGCCGGGTCGAAACGGGCGAAAACAGACGTCACACCCAAGAGCGGTAAGAGCTACGCAGACGCGACAAACTCGCAGCTGATGGTAGCCATCGCTACCACCCCCGCCACGGACCTGACAGTGGAACAGGCGAGGCAGCTCGAACTCTCAATTGAAGAGAGTATAGTTGAAACTGCCTTCGCCACACCGCCAAATAATGGGCCGGCACTCGCACCTTCCTTTAGGGGCAAACCTCTTGCAGTGGAGGGTGTCCTGAAGTTATGGTGCGAGAACGAACACTCACTAACGTGGCTCAAAAACGCAGTAGCCAAACTAAGATCGCCGATTGAGGGGACCAGGCTTGTCGTCATCAGGCAGTCAGACTTAGCGAAGCGCGTACGCGCAGCGCTGTGGCTGCCGAGGACGATCACCATGGAGCTACCTAAGATCCACCATCTCCTCATTGCCCAAAACCCCTGGTACGCCGTACAAACGTGGCAATTGTACGGCGCATCCTTGCAGGAGCACAGCGTGTACCTTACCTTGGGCATCCCGGAACCCGAGATCCCCAAGATCACGGGACGCGGCCGTCGGGTTTCCTTCTTCGCTGGCAGCGTGTACGTAATGTTCCACGCTTCCAGCGGGGGGGAGAGCTCGGCGGCTGTAGGGCCCAAGGAAACGCCGAGTGAAGGTAAGGACACAACGGGACGAGCTGTACCAGCCATCCCAAGCACCTCGGGCATAGCCCGTATTACACCGGCGCCCGCAGCGACTATACAACAACCCACCGCTGCGACGGACGCAAAAGACGAGCACGACTCGTCTGACGGGGAGCCTATGGACAGCAATGTCCTCGATTCTTCGTCAGACTAGAGTCATACAAACTAACCTCCAGCATAAACAAATTGCAACGGCTACCCTACGCAGGCTGCTGGAGGTTAATCAACAGACAATAGCCCTAATCCAGGAGCCGTGGATTAGAGGCGACAACATATGTGGTCTAAACAACATCGGAGGTAAGCTACTGCACAACTGCTCGGTCACTAAACCGAGAACATGCATATACATTCCCCGAACAATACCAGCACTGTTGCTAACCAACTTCTGTTCTAGAGACCTCACTGCCGTAGGACTCCAAACAGGGCCCAACAAACAGATGTTAGTACTAGCTTCGGTCTACATGCCTGGCGATGAGGACATCCCATCAAAAGAGCTGGCCGAGCTGGTGCAGCACTGCGAGGACCACGGCTGGCAGGTAATCATCTCGGCGGACGCAAACGCACACCATCCGCTGTGGGGAAGCCCCGACGCAAACAGACGAGGTGAGATCTTGACTGAATATATCTTTTCAACAAATCTATCTGTAGTTAACAACGGTTCGGAGCCCACCTTTGTTAGCTCCAGATATCAAACCATAGTAGACATAACGCTAGCATCGGATGGGGCCGCGGAACTTGTCACAAACTGGCATGTGGCCGCTGAGCCATCCTTCGCAGACCACAGACGAATCTGCTATGACATACGAGTGCAAGAGAACGTCCAACAACCTAGGCGCAACCCTCGCAGAACCAACATCGCGAAATACAAGACGATTCTCGTATCACAGGTAGACAAATCCTATTTTAAGGACATGTCGACCAGCACTGACAACATAGAACATAACACCAACTTACTAACAGAATGTATACAAACAAGTTATCAGCAAGCCTGTGTACCCACACTCCCAAAGTCGTCTAGCAAAACCCAGTGGTGGGGAAGAGAACTAGAGGGACTCAGGCAACACCTGAGGAAACTTTTTAACAGGGCTAAAAACACGAGAATGGAAGCAGACTGGCTCAAATACAAAGAAGCCCAGTCACACTACAAGAAACGCATAAGATTCCGCAGAGGCGAGTCCTGGTGGTGTTTCTGCAGCGGTATAAACACCACGAATGAAGCAGCCAGGGTGAAAAAGATCTTGTCTCAGGACAGCAACAAAACCCTTGGCGCCATTAAAAAGCAAGATGGAACCTACGCAACTACGGACGCTGAAATTAGCCAAGTGCTAATTGAAACTCACTTCCCAGGTTGAGAAGTAACCAATGACCGTCTGTGGGACGAGTCAGACTACAGACCACCGACCCAAACAGACTGGCTGGTAGCCGAAAATGTGGCCACCACAGACCGGCTGATATGGGCAATAGACAGCTTCCAGGCATTCAAATCCGCAGGCCTGGATGAAATCATACCAGCATTCCTAAAGTGGGGATGCACAACGATTGTGCCGCACCTGCTCGACATCTACAGGGCCTCAACAGCGCACAGATACATACCTTGCAGGTGGAGGGAAGTTAAAGTCATATTCCTCCCAAAACCTGGCAAAACTGACTACTCACAAGCGAAAGCATACAGACCCATCAGCTGGACCTCCTTCTTATTGAAAAACTTACGGACCGATACCTCCGTGAGGGCGCATTACTGCGCAATCCACTACACCCACATCAACACGCCTACAGAAGTGGCAGGTCAACTGAATCGGCGCTGCATTCCGTTGTGGGAACCATTGAAACAGCGCTCACCAACAAGTTAATGACACTGGGGGCCTTCATTGACATAGAAGGTGCCTTCGACAAAACTAAGTTCAACAGTATCAGCCGGGCCCTCGAAGAGTTCGGAGTTGAGCAAACCCTTAGTGGCTGGATTGATCAACTGCTGAAACAGAGGGCAATGCAATTCACGGTAAACTCCACCACAAGGGGCATAGTTGCAAAAGGCTGCCCACAGGGAGGTGTACTCTCACCCCTATTGTGGAACATTGTGGTGGACGATCTGTTACGGAACTTAAACGACAGACGATTCTTCACGGTCGGCTATGCAGACGACATCACCATCCTGATCAAAGGTGACTCAGAAGACACGATCTGAAATCGGATGCAAGCAGCCATCAGGATCATGGAGGAATGGTGCAACCAACATGAACTGACGGTTAACCCCAACAAAACGGAGCTAGTACTTTTCACCAACAGAAGGAAAACCCATATGTGCAAAACACCAAAACTCTTTGGAACGGAGCTTACCCTATCGAATGAATTCAAGTACTTGGGCGTAATACTTGACCATAAGCTAAACTGGGGCAAGCACATCAGCACAAAAACAACAAAAGCATGCACAATCTTCTGGCAATGTCGGAGAATCATAGGCAAAAAATGGGGTCTCAAACCATCAATTACCCTGTGGATCTACACTGCCATTATACGCCCCATGCTTACGTATGGTGCAGTAGTGTGGTGGCCACGCACGCAACTAAGCACAATCACAAAAAAGCTACAGAGCCTTCAACGCCTAGCCTGCTTGGCCACAACAGGCTGCATGAAGAGCACCCCAACAGCCGCCTTGGAGATACTACTGGACCTAAGACCGCTGCACCTAATGATCCAGCAGGAAGCTGGCGCTGCAGCAATCCGTCTAGACAAGCTCGGGCTATGGAGAAAGGATGATCGAATTACTCACGCACGCCTAAAAGGGACCTTAACCAAAGAGATCCCGATGCTAGAGGCCGCTTGCGATCTCATCCCTAAAACTTTTGTCTTTGACAAAAAATATCGCATCCAATTGCAGGAGGAACACAAAGACTGCTCTGGTATACACGAAGTCAGAGTATACACAGACGGCTCAAAAACGAAGTATGGGACGGGTGCGGGCGTATTCTCCCATGACTTAAACATCAACATCTCAACATCCCTTGGCACCCATAACACCATATTCCAAGCCGAGTGTGTTGGGATAACAAGAGCTGCAACAGCAATCGCGTCTAGGAACGTAAGTGACCTGTCTATACGCATTATCACGGACAGTGCCTCTGTACTACAAGCTCTCGGCAGCAACTGCTTTAACAGCGGCCTCATCATGGAATGCCACCTAGAGCTGCAAAAGATTGCAGAGAAGAATCGGGTTACGCTGCAATGGATTAAAGGCCACAGTAACTCCGCAGGCAATGACGCCGCAGACCAACTGGCACGGCAAGGATCGGACACAATGATAATGGGACCCGAGCCGATTGTACCGATACCAGCAAGCCAAATCAAAACGTGGCTACGTGAGAGAACCGCACATGAACACGAAAAACAGTGGGCAAACATAAAAGAATGCAGACAAACAAAAGATGCCATCCCCTGCTTGAACAAGCGACTCTCACACAAGCTGCTGCATTCTAATAGGAAAACACTAAAGCATCTGACGGGCATAATAACCGGCCACTGTCCACTCAACAAGCACCTATTCAACATAGGCGTTACGGACAGCCCACTGTGCAGGGGCTGTATGGAAACCGAAGAAACACCCGCTCACGTCATTCTGCACTGTGCAAGTGTGAGCGATCAACGGGCAAAGCTGCTGAACAACCCCAGAACCATGAGTGAAGCTTTAAACAACACCAGCCAACTAATGGCTTTCTGGAAGGAACTAAGGTGGTATGAGTAGTCGGCGTCAATGAAGTCGCCACATACGCACAATGGCCCAAATAAGTGGCTAAGTGCGGAAAACCCACGACCAACTATAACTATAGGCACTTCTAAGATGGGATTCTCGCTATCAGTAAGCACGGTTAAAGTCCCAGACCCTTCAGCAGCTTCCGGAGCTGTAATCGTTCTGGAATCGTTTATGGATTTATTATTTTCGGATGGGTTAACAACTATCGAACTGATTTCATCGTTATTAATTTCGAGACGTGATAAGGCATCGGCGGTGGTGTTACTTTTGCCCTGTTTATAGATCACCGTATAATCGTATTCACTCAATTTTAGCCGCCATCGTGTAAGCCTTGAATTGGGTTCTTTTAAATTCATAACCCACTGCAATGGTTTGTGATCGGTTAAGATTTTAAATTTTCGGCCAAACAAGTAAGGTCTGAAATATTTTGTAGCCCAGACAATAGCTAAGAGCTCCTTTTCTATCGTGCTGTAATTTAATTCACTGGAATTTAAAGTTCTGGATGCATATGCA
This sequence comes from Euclidia mi, assembly GCA_944739405.2. Lineage (NCBI taxonomy): Eukaryota > Metazoa > Arthropoda > Insecta > Lepidoptera > Erebidae > Euclidia > Euclidia mi. The sequence goes on along the minus strand of OX123181.2, from coordinate 35,397,816 downwards.
ATCGGTTTGTCTGAGCCTATTGGTCCCTGAGATAAAATAGCACCTATTGCAACATTAGAGGCATCGGTAGTCAAAACAAATTCTTTACTGAAGTCAGGGTATTGTAGAATTGGATCATTTGTTAACAGAGTTTTACAGTGCTTAAAACATGCAACATAGTTTTGATCACATACTATTTTAGAACCTTTTTTTAAGCATTGAGTGAGTGGTTTTGTTATGCGTGCAAAATCCGGGATAAATTTCCTATAGTAGCCGAGTAAACCAAGAAAACGTTTTATCTCGGTTGCAGTTTTAGGTAATGGATAGTTTTTAATGACTTTAATTTTATCAGGGTTAGGCTTAACCCCCTTCCTTACAAACAACATGGCCTAAAAATTCGGTTTCTAACTTTAAAAATTCGGATTTGTCCATCTGTATCTTGAGATTAGAATCTCGCAATTTTTTTAAAGACCTTTTCCAGGTTTACCATATGCTCTTGTAACGATGTACTAAATATGATGACGTCATCTAAATAAACCAGATAGACGTTGCGGAGGTCCCTTAAGATGTTATCCATTACACGCTGAAATGTTGCGGGTGAATTCTTTAAGCCCATCGGCATTCTTAAGAATTCATAATGACCGTTTTCTACGTTAAATGCGGTTTTATGTATATCGGCGGGGTCCAACTCCACTTGAAAAAATCCGCTAGCTAAATCGAGTGTAGTAAAGTATTGGCATTTACCCAGTTTATCTAAAATGTCCGAAATATTTGGTATTGGGTATTTATCATCAATAGTCTTTTCGTTCACCTTACGAAAATCTATTACGATACGCCATTTAATTTTACCAGATGCATCTGCCTTTTTGGGGACCACCCAGATAGGCGAGCACCATGCAGAATCGGAGGGCCTAATAATGTTCTGCTCAAGCATTTTGGTAATTTGATTTTTGACTTCCTCCTTATGGACATACGGATATCTATAGCTTTTAGCGTGTACGGGTATTTCATCGGTCGTTTTAATCTTATGTTTAATTTTATTGGTGAACGTTAGAGGTTCCCCATCTAAGTAAAATACATCCGCGTAGCGTGCGCACAATGAATTTAAATTAGCTATTTCTTCCGGGTTCAGATGATCTGTTCTAAGACGCGATAAAACTTCCTGGGTGCGGTCTGAAAACTGTTCAGTGCGGTTGCACTCTACATTAAATAATTCAGCACTTAAAGAACGGTCCATTGAGAATATTATATCGTTAGGTGAGTCATTGTAAACCTCTACCCAACCTCTATTATTTTTAACTGTGGTAAAACAATCAGAAATCAAACAGTTACAAATTATTTGTTCTGGGACGAACACGTCACCATCTTTTGAGTTAATAGGCAACCTGACTAATTTAGAAGAGTGCGATGGTATGATATCCTCGTATAGATTAGCATTACGAGAGTCATACATGCATATAGGAATTTCAGCGTTTCGAGTAATCAGTAATTTATTTTTAAGATCTATAGTAGTGCCCCACGAGTCGAGTAAATCGAAACCTAAAAGGCCATCAAAGTAATTATGAAAATTATAAATGAATAATGTTATATCGTTTCTTTCATTGAATTCGGGAAAGCTAGGCAAAGTTATTGAATAATCATTTCTACTAACAGCGTGCACATTAGTATAGATATAGTTTGAGGTCACAAACGGATCGTAGTTAAGCGGTATATGAGGAAAGTATTTTTGAACAGCTTGCGGTGTTATAAATGATTGATTAGCGCCTGTATCTATAAGAAATCTTAACGGTGGGTTATTTATTTGAATATACCCGAGTTGCCGCTGTAACTGAAAATTAACCTCTATTTTGGCTTTTCTGATTTCGACACCAAATTTTCATCCTTTGGAGAGTTATTATCTGAATCAAGGTCCTCCACTAACGGGGCTTCCGAATAAGAATATGGTTCATAACTAGTATAGCAATCGGGGTACGAATCGTAAGTAGTATATTCATTACAAAAATCTGAAGCGTTATAATCGTCATAATAAGATTCATAACCGTAATCGTAATTAAATTCGTTCATGTTAACTTCACGCGGCTTAAAGTAATTGTTCTGAGGTGGGTTACCGGACTTACGCCAATCGTGTCCTGTCATAGGTAAGGGCTTCGGTACAAAGTGGCTTACACCACTCATAGGACGCGGGGTATTATTGAAATTATTATATGGTTGCGCTTGAGGACGATTTAATCTAAATACATTACTATGTGCATTATAATTTGGAGGTGGTGCACGGAACATTTGTTGCGTACGTGTTAAGCCATGAGGCTGCATCTGCTGGGATGAATTAGGCCTCCATCCCTGATTGGGTTGATTAGGATGCTGTGGTCGTGAGGGACCATTTATGTTATATGGATGGGGTCTAGAGGGACCGGCCATATTTGACGCGGGGAATCTATGAACAAAGTTGTTAAGCGGTAAGTTAAAATTAGGTTTAGACTGCTGTGAATCTTTTTTACTAGGCACACCTTCGGTACGTTGTTGCATATAGACCGTGTTCAGTTCTTCCTGAACGAACTCGAGGGCTTTTTCCATACTTTCTGGACGCATACAACGTATTCTAGACCCTAAAGGATCTTTCAAACCCCGTAAATAGCACTGTAAAGTAAGTTTTTTGTACAGGTTGCGCTTCGCTTCAATAGTACTAGGCAAAGTTTCATGTAGAGAAACGTAAGTCATTATTGTGCTAAATAAATTCTGGCATTTCTCATAGAATTCCTGTGGGGTAGAGGACCCCTGAGTCTGTAACGATAAATCATTATACAATGCGGTCTCGTCGCGATGGTCAGCAAAATTATTAATAAGTGCATTTCTAATACCGTTCCAGTTATCTAGGATACCGTTCGCGTTAATTAATCTGGCCGCCGAACCCGTAACTTTATTTAAGATGCCGTTAATGAGAGCTAAGTTGGATAATTCGTTTCCCGGCTCAGTATTAAAATACGTAAGTACCAATTGATCACAAAGGTTTATAAAACGAGTTAATACGTGTGGATTGCCATCGAAATCCGGTAAAATCCTAAGCGATTTATAAATAGTATTCATATTATCTTTAACCATCCTTTCTTCTATGTTTCTAGACTCGTCTATAACACTAAGCCTACTAGATCTACTACTACTTAAACTAGGTTCCCGTGATTTCCTTGGATGGAAAATCTTGGCGATTAACTACAACACACACGCGTGATATAAAATGCCTACACGACTAAGTAAGATAGTAATATATATAGTATGGGAAACTATATATACATAGGTACCAAACTAGGATAGTATAATACTAGGTCTAGAAAAGTAAGGACTCGAAAGATTCAAAGTACGTACAGCATGATTTTCTTGCCGAATCGATGTCTGGATTCACCTCAGCTGGCGCCGCCCGTAGGTTCTGGATACTCGTAAATCGGTAAATCACGCGAGATTTCGGTCCGATTTTTGGGGAAATCTTGTCGCGTCACGTACCTAGCTATCTCGAATATCCTACCGACTGCGCCAATTACTTTTGGTGGCAGCAGAGGTTGCAAAAAAAAAACAATTTATTTGAATTAAATTTAATATAAAAATGAAATTACAATATAAAAGTAATGGTAAGATGATAACGAATCGAAGTGTGAATCAATTATGAATTATAAAATACAATTTGGTGTAAAGCGGCGAACGATGTGCTGACACAGGCCTCGTGAGTCGTGACGTTGAAGGTGGCGGGTTCCATCCATTTTCCGTAGACGCTGCGCTTTCGGTTACCATGGCGTAATCGATGCACGTTCCGATGATGATGCGTTTAATGTTCCAAAGAGCCGTGTGCAATATTGATTTGTGAATGTCGACTCATCAATCCTCATAGATTAGGCTGGCGTAAAAACATAGTGTGACCCACAAGTAACCATTTCACGACCAAAGACCAGAAAAGATGGGGAGTAGCCAGTTACCTCGTTTACTGCGCAATTTATTGCAAACTGAACCTTAGGAACAACCAAATCCCAAACGCGCTGATCTCGTTCGATAAAAGTAGAAATAGCCGTCATAATAGTTTTATTATAACGCTCGACTGAGTTTACATGGGGTGTATACAGCGGCGTATAATGCAAATTAGGAATTTTATATTTAGTTATCAAATTTTTAAATGTAGAACTAATAAACTGTTTACCATTATCGAGAACAATAGTTGACGCAACAATACCATGGACCAAAAAAAAGCATTTTCTTCTAAATTTTTTGTAATTATTTTGGCAGTAGCTCGTTTAATGGGAAAAAGCATACAATATTTGGAAAAACAACAAGAAACAACAAAAATAAAATTGTTTAGCCTTCTATAAGTAGGTAGTGGACCAATAAGTTTCAATGTTTAACATCTGGAATGGTTTTTAACAAGACTTAGACCTACCCATATGACCTAAGGTTGAATGGTTTTGATGTTTGTGAGCTATACAAACATCACACGAATTCACAGTCTTAACAACGTCGGAATACATATTCGGCCAGTAATAATTTAATGCTAAGCGCTTGTAGGTTTTAAAAATACCAAGGTGACCAGCCGTGGGCAGCGAATGGTTCTCAGCAATAATATTAGATCTTTGTTCAGACGGAATAACCCCTTTCCATTGAAAATCTCGGGTTAAAGGATTAAGACACTTTTTACAACGATATAATTTATTATTAATGATTTGGTAGTCCACGAAAGATGTGGGATTGTTTAGACAACTTTTAATAAATGTTTATTTACCACGAGTCGTTAGTAGACATTGGGAATGTTAGGTAAAAATTTGGAGTAATGTCATTATCATTTATAATGGCTGCAACGGGAACAGAATGAGAAAGGAGGTCGGGCAATATGTTGTCTCAACCACGACGATGTCGAATCTCGAAATTGTACGACAAAAGACGAACACCCCATCTGGTCAAACGACCAGTAGGATTATTAAGTTTTAGAAACCATTTGAGCGCAGCGTGGTCAGTGTAAACAATAAACTTTTTACCGTTATCGTCATAACAACGCCAGTGCTCGATGGCAGATAACACAGCGAGTGCCTCGCGCTCAGTAGCGCTGTAATTATTTTCTGCATCAGACAGAGACTTACTGAAGTAGGCTATGATTTTTTCTTCGCCCTTCAAAACCTGGCAGAGGACAGCGCCTACGCCGTAGTCGCTGGCGTCTGTGTGTATTTCAAAAGGTTAGGAGTAGTCCGGACAAGATAAAATAGAAGGAGAGGACAGACAGTCTTTCAATTTGATAAAAGCCTGGTCCGCCTCTTTAGACCAACAAAAAGGGGGAAGCCTTTTTACCTTGAGAGGTACATTTGTTTAGAGGTGACGATATACGACTAAAATGTATGTGTGTAATAAATCGCCTATACCACGAAGCCACGCCCAGAAAACGACGTAATTCCTTTTTATTAGAAGGGGTAGGGTAATTAATTATGGCATAAATTTTATCAGGACCCGCATGGAGACCTTGCGAATCGATGACGTAACATAAATATTTTATTTTATCACGATAAAAATAACACTTATCTAAGTGTATAGTGAGATTTGCAATTTTCAATTTTTCTAAAATACGTAATAAGAGCGTAATGTGTTCTTCGAACGTTGACGATATACATATAACGTCGTCAATAAAACAAAAGACCTTATTTTCAAATTCAGGACCGTAAAACAAAGTATCGACCAAACGTTGTTGAGTAGCGGGCGCATTTGTTAGACCAAATGCCATCCTTTTAAAATGAAACGTGCTACGAGTAGGTACATAGAAAGTGGTCTTAAAACGATCCTCCTCTTTAATTAACGTCTGCCAAAAACATTTAGAAATAGCTAAACTATAGCTAGATATAGGTATTTAGCATCTCTCAAGTTATCTAGAATTTCCGAAATGTAGGGCAAATTTTAAGCATCTTTTCTAGTAACAGAATTCAATTTACGACTTTCTAAGCAAAACCTTAGTTCGCCGTTCTTTTTAGGGGTTAGAATAACAGGGTTAGACCAAGAACTCTCAGAGGATTCTACAACATCTTCCTTCAACATTTCGTCTAGTTGTTGTATCAAAATGCGTTGTTTATCGGGAGACATACGATAATAACGCTGACGAATAGGTGGGCTATCGCCTGTGTCAATAGAGTGAGTAATGAGAGTTGTACAACCGATACCCCGCTTTTTATAAGAAATATCGGAAAATTTAGAAATAATGTTATCAGCGGCAGCTCTCTGTTCAATAGATAAAATATTATAAGACACAAGGTGCGGTGAGTCATCGGTCCGCAGCTCTGTAACTTGTGAATCAGTTTCATTCAATAACAACGCCGACTCTAAATGGTTAGGAAATAAATTAAAAATTCGCCTAAAATCCATACCGAGAATTAAACTGTTTTTAATCCCTGGCACTACATGAAAATTTAGGGACACTGTTTTATTTTGAAATTCAATTGGAAGAGAGATAGACCCTAAAGAACACAATTTTTCACCACCAGCAGTTACCAAACTCAAAGGCTGAGAACAATCCAACTGATACTCATTGTTTAAAAATAAATTATGAGGATTGTTACCCAAGATTGTAAGACATGAGCCAGAATCCAACAGGCCGACTACAAGTTTACCATTTACAATAACAGAAATATAGGGCGAGTATTCTATATTAGAATTGCGGATTGAGTATCCTCACGGTCATATTTAAATCATCTAAAAAAATTTTTTTATTGTTATAGTATATCTACTATAACAATAAACATTTTTTTTTAGATGATTTAACCAATTATTCCACTCAGTTTTATTGAAATTATTTAATTTATTTATTCCCCAATCCTCCCTTATTTGTTTTTTGGTTTATTAGCTTTAGGATTGCATTTAGGACAATCAGACACACGAAAACCTTTTAGACCGCATTTAAAACAAATTAAAAAATGTGGTTGGCGACAATTATATAAACTATAAGAATTGGATCAACACCTGGGGCAGAACCGGTAGTCGTTTTTATTAGTGGTGGGTAAGTTGATAGCGTTTATCTGTGGTTGAGCTTTAAAGTTTTTATTAGAATAATTATAATAATTTTTCGGTTTGCTATTAGAAAAATTAGGCTTTTGAGGTTGGTGAGCAAACTCAGGCAACAAGGTATTTTGTGTGACTTTGGAAGTCTCCCGATGGTCTTTATTTCGTTTATGAAAGGTCTCAAATTCTCGACAGACACTAATGAGACTAGCGATATCGGCGACTTTAGCCGTCAAAATAGTTTGACTGTAACATGGCAGGACATTACGCAACAAAATATCAAATTTTTAGACTCACTAATAGGCACATCAAGACGAGAAAACAGGGATCCCTTCTTTTTGCATAATGTTCTTTGTCCTAATATACTTCGGCATAACGATTTTGGCACAATTTGTTTTGGCATAATAATACTTCGGCATATTTTTTTAAGGCATACATTTTATGTTGGCATAATCATCTTAAAGACTAATTTTAGGAGCAGGCGGCTGAGGCTGGCCGGCTTGGCCGGCAAGTCGAAGCTGCGGTGGTGAGCAAAAGCCGTCCGCGACGATTAGCACGCGTGGGGCCGCCGGCGGCCCGCAGCGCCGGAGCCGTGACAGAAGCCCTGCCTGCTGCATGTTGCATGCTCGCTTGAATGCTGCATGCTGCATGCTTGCTTGTATGCTGCATGCTTGCTTGCATGCTGCATGCTTGCTTGCATGCTGCATGCTTGCTTGCATGCTGCATGCTTGCTTGCATGCTGCATGCTTGCTTGCATGCTACATGCTTGCTTGCATGCTGCATGCTTGCTTGCATGCTGCATGCTTGCTTGCATGCTTATAAATTTATTATTTTGACGTTCATAAGCGTCACATTGTGACCCAAATGAATAAAGGAGATTTGAATTTTGAAAAATTTGAATTTTGCTTGCTTGCTTGCATGCTTGCTTGCATGCTATATGCTTGCTTGCTTCATGCTTCCTACAGCGAAAAATATGCCAAAGATACATTGCCAAAGTTATTATATCCAATTTGTATTGTATTGTAATCATTATGCGTAAATAAATTTATGTTTTAGGCTTTTATGCTTTAGGATTTTATGCTTTAGAACTTTATGCTTAATAAATTTATGCTTTAGAATATTATGCTTAATCATTATTATGGTTAGAGACAATCTTTATAATTTTTATTAAAGTAACAAATAACATATATACAACAGAATAAAACTACTTATGCAACTAAACTATCCTAAACTAAACCAATAAAACTAAATAAATAAAAATAACAAAATAGACGAGGAAAAACAAAACTTGACTTGACTTGTCGCCTCCCCGAATAATAATCAGTTCATAAACCAGCTCCGATTTTACCAAATGATTGAAATTAATTAAGACATGACTAAGTTACGTTGTAAAGATTACCTAAGTCTCGTAAAAAGAAAAATCTAACAGCACCAAAAACACTCACAGAGGGGATATACTTACAATATAACAATAAAATATAGGGTGCATAGGGTTCCCACCAAGAACTTAGGGTCCCAAGCCAACCTAACCTGCAAGTGGTGCACCTGCCGATCAACGGACGAGGCTCTGGCAAACAAAATATCCCGATAAGCGGCAATAGGCTCGCCACCTATTACGTGGGATCAAAACAATGGCGAAAAGTGGGCGTTTAATATGGCTCTGCCTACCCCTTCGGGGAAACAGGCGTGAGTCTATGTATGTATGTATGTAAAATATAATGTAAATTTGTTCACAGTGGGTCGTTTTAAAGAAAGATATATATATTATGTAGCAAGTAAACAAGTTACGTTCGCAATGCGTAAGAATAGCGCGAAGCGGAATCTACCCACACATTAGAAATATAATTGTACAATTAAAAGTAATTCCCAAAACCGTTACTTAGTCTAACTAATTTGGGTTAGAAAAGAAGTTATAAAGTACATAAGATGTGGCGCAAGCCTTTAGTCGACTATATTGCCTAATTTATGTAAGATTTGAAAACAATAAAACGAACGACTTACCGACTGTGAACACACTTACACACAGAAACACAGAAAAAGGAAGCAACCAGAAGCCGAGTCAGATGCCTGAGCCCTTAAAACTGGTTGGCGCCAGTGTAACGTTTTTTAGGTGTAGGTACCTATATGCCTAATGAGTTACGTAGCAGGTATGTGTACTGGAGAGAAATTAAATAAGTATACTGTTCGTTACAAAATAATTTTACTTAAAAGCGTTACACAAAATAAACCCGGTAACTAGAGGTAAGAGCTAGACTCAGGGCAGGGTAGACAGGCAGGCTGACGAGGCTTCGGTGCTCCAGCAGAGAAGTAGAACTTATCTTGACGACGTCCAGGGTCCAAGAGAGGGAGGATCGCTGTCTCGCCGCGGTATTTATGTGCCGCGAGTAAGCGAGGCGGCCAGTCAGAAGTAGTGGGGGTAGCGGGACCGCTACTACATCACAAAGTGCCCTTATGGATATTAGAACCTCCATATTCTCTTGTGGCCAAGCTTATGTGGCACTTTCACGCGTAACCAATCTTCGTGGGGTGCACCTCATAAATGTTGACTTCAAAAGTATAAAAGCTCAAGCATCAGCGATCACCGAATATAACCGGCTTACTACGGAATTCAGTATTCGGTCTATAGATAAATCTGTAGATTTTAGATTCGTTTTTGACATAAGCTCCATACACAATATATCAAACACGAATCTCGAATCTCAAAATCCATGTATGGATCGAGTATTGATAAAAAAATAAGTTTAAACCTATAACCCGACTACGAACAAAGGGGTCTAAAAAAGTCGAAACAAGAAAATAGCTCAGAGCCGTGGTCGCACCTATTGAATACCTAAGGTGGGTGCCATGTGATGTACACATACATACATACATACATATCGTCACGCCTTTTATCCCCGAAGGGGTAGGCAGAGGCGTATTTCTACACCCACTTTTCGCCAGATATATTTGAGTCCCACGTAATAAGGGGCGAGCCTATTGCCGTACCGGGCACATTTCCAGACTCGGTGCTGCTACTGAGAATTTCGTGACAGGAAAACCCAATAACACTGCCCGACCCAGGAATCGAACCCGGGACCTCCCGATCCCACGCGCACATTTATGCCGTGAGACCAACGAGGCAGTCGTATAGGGTTTGATGTCGAGTTTTCCGTCTCTACGCAAAGATGGCATTTGCATCGTGTTATCCCTTAGTCGCCTCTTACGACACCCACGGGAAGATAGGGGGTGGTGACACTTGTATTCTATGCCGTCAAACACGGTGATGTACACTTGTATATAAAATAGGTGCGACCACGGCTCTGAGCTATTTTCTTGTTTCTACTTTTTTAGACCCCTTTGTTCGTAGTCGGGTTATAGTTTTAAACTTATTTTTTTATTTAATACTTTTCCTTATTCCGATGGGTCATGTAAACTAACCGTCCGACATTTACATTGTCACATTTAAAAAAAGAGAAATAGGTAACTCAAAACGTCTGAACCACGCGAATTGTAAGTACAGAAGCGTTTTAAACTTATATTTTGACTAAAACAGTATACTATATGTACATATTTGTAATGTGCTCACCAATACCTTTCTTTTGATATCAAATACGTTATGATTATCTCAGTTAAATTTTTTTTGAGGTTGAAATCTGATGTGTAAATTGCGTAATATAAAATTTTGTTAAAATTTATATAGCCTATGTCATCCGGGCCATTATTATGAATCTATTGACACCCCATTTGTTAAAATCGGCTTAGTAGTTTAGGTGCTACGGTGGAACATACAAACATATACAGGGTGTCACAAGACCCATCACCAAGCCGAAGTCTACACGTTGTGGACATCATGCCAAGTCATACTAACCAGAAATAATACCTGGGAAACGATATATTTTTTGAGGTTTCACATTTTTTAAACCGCAATTAAAAGCGCGCGCGTGCAATGCTCGAAATACCTACTTATCCATTGGGTTATAGGGCATCTAAAGAACATATTGGCGAGGTAAATGCATCGATTTTGTAGCTAATTAGAAAAAATCCATACTAACTTTGAGCCTCAATATCTCCTGAACCAGTAATTTCTTAGGAATGGTGCAAAAGTAAAAAATGTTCGTAGTGATTGGTACAACATGGGATTTCAGTTTTCGTTAAGGGTATTTTTACACCCTGTATACATAGACTGCCAAAAACATTACCCTTCCTTTTGGCTTCGCCGTAGTCGGGTAAAAATGGCCGTTAGACGTAACTACCGCGCCGATCTTTCAGAAATTAAACCGTCCAAACCATCTAAAAGTATAAATAATGTACGTGAATGGGCAACACGCAAAACTGTTTCTAGTGTACAAGACACAGAATGGCAAAAAAGAAAATAAAGATTTGTCATAATAAAAAACTACTTCGGAAAAGAAAAAAACTGTGTCTAATAAGATAATCTAATAAGTCAATCAGCCCACGTCTTGTCAGCTTTCTGCAAAGAGTCTTGTTTATCTCTAAAATGGAATGAAATATCTAGTCAAAGTTGAGCCAAGTCTGAGGTTCCTTGCTGCAATTTCTTTATTAATACATCTAATGTTATGTGACTTAGCCGTTAACCTGTACCCAACGTGTAAAAAAATGTTCACCGGTTGAGCATTTTATCCCGCTCTAGAAACTGAAAAAAAAAGTGATCAACGGTTAAACATTTTTACACGTTAGTGGGTATAGTTTATATAATTTTTATATCAATAAATAAATAAAATAATGGTTAGCACATAATTATACTCTGAGGTTGTTGTGAGTTTTGTGCGTAGTTTTTAAGAAATTTGTTATGTAGAAACCCTTGTTATAAGTAGGCAAATCGTATGAATCGTAATGTTTTGAGAACTGATTTCTCTCGGTACTATTACCGAGAATGACCTCAAAGTTTCTAGAAGTTTAACTCTGCTATTTTGCTGCTGGCACATGAAGAACACGTCAATGATACAGTACCGGTGGTGGTGATTACCTTTAACATTATGTGTATATACTTATACGATAAATAATCTTATGATACTTTCTTTTACTATTAGTGTAGACTGAACTATTTCTCCTTAGCTTTGCATGTGAATTAAAGGTAACACAGAAACACATATAACATATATGTATCCTTGATTTATAAAAATAACAATTTCTCGGCAGTACTTTGCATATCTCGCCTTCAGGTTTTATTTTCGAAAAACTATATACATATATCTAAGAGCTAATCAATTTATATGCGCAAATTCGCAAAATTTCGTCAAGCTGATAACAGTTAACGTAATAGTGATACATTACCACTATTGCATTTACAATTTTAGGAGATAGTAATATTTTCGATTCAGCAGTTTCTAATTACAATGTCGTTTTTTTTGTCAATCTTCCAACATCAGTAATCCTTTGGGTGGACAAACAATCTGTATTAGGCAGGCATGTTTGGCCGACATTGATGCGGGTTACACAGATAAAACATTCTATTTCATCCGGCTAATACCAATTACGATAACTGCCGATTTACTAAGAAATCATAATTATTGAGAATAAAATCTGAACGTATATATCCTATAATATACGAAAGAGACAATTCCTTCTGTCATTCGTGTTAATTGATAACACAAGTTTAGTAGTCGTTTACCTTCATCCCTTTAAGTATTTTATTAAACGTATTAATTTTCGCCGAAGTACCTGCATGCAACGGTCGTGGTGGGACTGGTATAAGCTCAGCCGCGCCATCCTGGTATAGCACGAATTTTGACAGCTACCCACTTGTTTTTTAACCGCACTGTCGGTACTTCAACTCACTATACTTCCGACGTCTACACAGTGATGAGCTGTGTAATTTTGGCGATGTTTATACTTGCTGATGACTGGCGTTCATAAACTATGGTTCGCGTGTGGAATCTTTTGTTTTCTTTGATTGAATTTTTGTAATTTTTCCGCAATGCAGGATCTATTTCAAATTAGGGCGCTGGCCTTAACCAGAGGCAAAATGGTAGGTACTTATAAAAATTGTGAATGTGAAGTCGTGACTCTATGTTGTAGTAATAAGAACTTTGCCTGTAAATATTTACTTTAATTTTATACTAAAGTAGAAATTCATGGTTGTGGACTTCTTTCAAGATAAAAGTAGATTATGGCATTTCTTGTTAAAGCGGATGTATAAAAAGATGATTATTTTCATCCTTATCTTTTACGATGCCCAAAAATCTGCTTGTTGACTTAAAAAGCTAAAACTTTTCACATTTATGATGAGTGACTTTAGTATCTAAAGTATGAAAAATCTTAAATAACATACGCCTTATTCTGGGCGCCTTCGCTTCATAGAAGCGTTGAAAGGCATATAGCCTTATTAAGTCTAGAAAAATCAGCAGATTGCTCAATATTGTGAACGAAATTTTCAGATCGGTTTTGACATTGTATTTATCATTACAATACTAGTATTGTAATGATAAATACGATTTACGCATAAATTCATACATTTTAACTTTGTTAAATAACATTGCAAGCAAAATTCAGTCAATATATTGATATATCCATTTTTGAATATTTTAACTTGGAAAGTAAACAGATCTGTAGTGTTCATGGTTCAACTACAAAAGCCCGATGGAATTAATTACTGAACAAGTTTAAATATAGGTTACTTTTATTCATTAACTCGCCTCTCGATGTGTTTAGTAAACAATAAAGTTCTCTATAGCTACGTATACTTATAGAGTATTTTATTGTATGTCCAACACAGGCGATACGTAATATTAATAGTATTTGTCCTAATCAGAGTTTAGTAAAACTGAGTATCATATACATTATTCATCTTTTCGTATGAGCGTGTGGCCAACTCTAGGGTAGCGCTCGGCTCTGAGGTAAATACCACAACTAACGGTCGTCCATCCAAGTCGTGACCTGTGTAAACGTTGCTTAACTTTGCTGATTTAGTAGCTACAATCAATCAAAGTACGCTTTGAGCACTACATTTGATCGGCCCATTTTTACCCTATGGTACCTAGAAAGGTCCAAATTATTGCTGATATTAGAAACGCACCCTAAGCTTCATTGCTGGGCACGGGCCTCTTCCCATTGTGATAAGGGTAAGGCCATACTCCGCCACGTTGGCCAACTGCGGGTTGGCAGACTTCACATGTCTTTCGAGAACATTATGGAGAACTCTCAGACATACATGTTTCCTCACGTTGTTTTCCATCACCGTTTAGCAAACGATAATTAACAATTTAATACGCAAATAACTTCGAAAAGTCATTGGTGCGCGCTATAGATTCGAACCCGAGACCCTCTGCGTAGCAGTCCGTCGGTCTCTCCACTAGGCTAACGCTGCTTCCACCCTACGCTTTTTCTACCTTTATTCTGAAAGTTGCTGCAATCAAACGAAGATATCCACTTCTAGATGCACGATAATAACAATGTTGAGCTTAGAGATTTAGTAGTAGTGAATACAATATAAATAAATTGTAACTTAACGCCATCAGGATGTGATAGAATCACAATTTTCGTCTTAAATTGCATTCCAAGCGACATAGAGTTTAAATTCATATACTTACTTAATTCTAGATATTATATCACCCGAACAAGCAGAGACGATAATTTAAAGTACTACCATAATAAACAGCCGAGAATGTAATATTCATTGAAAATATGACGACCCGAAAAAATAAAACGAATACGCTACGCTTCAAACGATCGGCCATTTCATACGAAAGGCCAAAACCACATATATGGATAAGTCTACAAAAGAAACGCGACGGTCTTTGTCATGTGTCAAAACTGAAGCCTTTTTCATATCACATGGACAGATAAAAAGAACATTTTGGTCTAATCCATTTAAACACGATAAACCGTTGACCTTAGATTAACATAATGGATAATACTGAAGGGGATTGAGAAATACATTATCTATGAGTGTGGGGAATAAAGGATGCATAGAGATTTCCCCTTTTCTGTGGACACGGGTTTAACTATAGTTGTTTAACAAAGGACTTCGATTTAAATAAAAGTATTCATCCTTTTTAACAGTTTCTATAATTATGTTACCCGGTTCTGGTTTGTTTATTTACGTTTTTGTTTTCAGTATTGGTGTTTATTAAGTTATTGTAGGTTATCTATTTTCTTACTTAATATAGAACTCTTCTGTCCCGGTTGTCATGTATAAACTGACGCTGGACTAGATCATGGAACCTTTGGATTGAAGAGGTAAGACAGGTTGTCCCTCTGTGGATAAGCTAATATTCAGTCAAAGGACCATGGGCAAAAATGTATGGGCTCACCCACCAACAGAGATGAGACCACTTTGAATATACTTGTTAAGCACTAAATATAAAGATATAAACTCATTTTTGCGAAGAATCCATGGGGTTATTTTGCTATAAATATTTTTCTCCTACCATAAATAAACTATAATCGTGCAAAGTAATGCTGTTATGGCATTGTAGTTTGTGTTGTTTCACATCTTTAACTAGTTTTAATTCCATGTGCAAAGAATACATAAAAAATAAAACAGCTGCTATCAGTTAAAAATATTTTTAGTAACATTTCAATCAATATCAATAATAATATCGTTTAGGTGACCTGCCGGTGGATTAAATTGTATGTGCCGAGAGGATACACGAAAACACACAGATAACATACATACATAGACTCACGCCTGTTTCCCGGAGGGGTAGGCAGAGACTACGGAACGCCATTTGCAACGATCCTGACATATCTCTCTTGCTTCATTCACTCCCATCAGATTCCTCATGCATGCTCTTCGGTTCAGGGTACTTCTAACCTGTCCTGTTTTTAGGACACACAGATAACACCGTGACAATCACGAGTTGACTGACTGAGAGCAGAGGGGCGCGGGGCTGGCGTCCGAGAGGTATGAGAGGGAAGGAGAGTGTTGTAAATGACATGGGCGCAAGCGCATCTATTGTTTACCATTATTTTAAACAGTGGCGTAGGAAGGGAGAGGGGGCGGCGGGGGCAGTCCGCCCAGGATGTCACCCTTTTTGGGGTGCCACCCCAAACTCGTCTTTAAGAACAATGTAACAAACATTTAAAAACACATAGGCACTAGCTCAGCACTACGATTCGGGAGCAGTTAGCCCGTAAATGTTAGGTATCGACTAAAAAAAAAAGAAAACGGTCGACCGCCAACTTCCACCCCGGGTGCCACCCAAGCTAGCTACGCCACTGATTTTAATGTATGAATATATTGTAACTATAACAGTTTTATGACTAAAAATTGTATTTTTCTACAAAATATATTTAAGTGCTGTAACGTATGTCCGGTACTTACCGCGTTGCGTCACAGTACCGCCCATACGCTCGGCCAATCAGAGAAAGCCATCGTCCGCACTCGCAAAGCCTGACCAAATATGGTCATAAACGGACTCTCAGCCTGATGGAGGGCCCGGTATATAAAGGGGCCGACAGAGAGGCCGGCACCGCTACTCTAACGTCGCTTCTACTATAACTAAGCGTACCTACTGACCCTACGTCGTAATTACGTGTATCCTGCTCCCAGCTACGGGTAAGCACTACATTTACTGCGTTAGCGTACTGCCCATCTCTCTACCTGCTAGCTGAGGCCGGCTGACGCCGCCTGCCTGACTCTATTGGTTGTGGCTCTCCTAATGCTGCTTTCCTTCAGGTTCCAGGTTCACGTTAAGACACCGGCTACGCTCCTAGACCGCTACACTTTCCTGCATCGCCTTCGGCTTCACCTCTGGCGAAGAGTCTGGCCTGCCCTGCTCATCGTACTCACACCGCCGGCGTCTGCCAACTGAGCCAACGTCAGCGAGGGCCTGTACCGCTACGCACAGCCTTCGAGCAGCCTGCCTACACACTACCGAAGGGAACAGCGTGGGAGACTACAGCCCTTAGTGTTCAGGCCAGTGTCGTGTTGTTGGTCGGTCATACTCTTGGCAAGGGAAGTGAGACGATACTCTGCAATAAACGCATCTAAAACCTCTACTGCGTTTTTACTACCAGAACCCGTTACAGTGGCGCCTACGTGGGTTATTGTCTCGCTTTCCGTGCTCGAGTTCTCATCTAGCAGGTCTCCATCATTGTAAGCGAGCAGGTGCGGCTACAGCGAACCGGTACGTATTGTTGTACTAATTGCCTACCTTTTAGTGTAACTACCTACTACATACTAGTTCGCAAATTTGAATCTAACGTTTTTCTAATTAGTCCTAACGGTCGAACTTTTACGCCTAATCGTAAAGTAGGCCATTTGTAAGGGCGGAACGCTTGCGCACTAAGTGTAGTGTGTAGTGTATACTTACGCGGTTATTCATACACCATGGGCTCACACCCCATAAAATACTTCCTGCTAAACAAGAACGAGTTAGCTTACGAGGTCGCGATTAGAGGTGAGGAGCCGGCTACCTCTGTCCTAGGTCTGCGGAAGCAGCTCCCTAAATTACTGGAAGCCATTCCAAATGATGACATTTTGGAGTCGGGTCTAGCCATGGCGGTGGACTTCGAGGGCGCTAGCGAGGCCGTCTCTGAGCTGGCCAAGCGACTAAATTCGTTATCTGCCTCTTACGACGCGAACCTAGCTAAGAGGTCTACCGCACTGCACAACCACTTATACCATAGACTCCGTAGGATGGAACGTCCTACGGCGTTTTCAAAACGGATTACCGAATTGTGCAGCCGGTTCGACAAGCTCTCGGCGGAGCTGTCCGCCATTGAGCAATCAGCTGTTCGCTCAGCTGATGCTGTGGCAGAGGTCCAACCTGCGCCGTCTACCTCGACGCAGGCAGGGTTAGCCCCAGTATTGCATTGCGAGCATTTGAGAGTTAGCGAACTGTCTAAGCTAAAATACGACGGTACGGGATGCGTCCGAGCGTTCCTACAACGCGTAACCGAATTCCAAACCGCGCGTAATCTACCTTCCACTAAAATTTTATCATATGCCTCCGAAATTTTCACCGGTAACGCACTTCACTGGTACCGCGGCCTAAAAGAATATTTCACTACATGGGAAGAACTCACCACTAAATTAATAGACGATTTCACACCGTACTATTATGACTACCGGTTATTAAATGAAATCCGCCGACGTACTCAAGGTGCTACCGAAACTATAATTATTTATCTCTCGATAATAAATCAGCTGTTCGCTAGGCTGTCTCCGTCAAAGCGATTGTCCGAACGCGAAAAGTTAGACATCCTATTGCATAACATACGTCCATGCTACTCACCAGTGCTAGCTCCGTCAATATCTTCAATAGACAGTATAGCAACACTGCAGACGTTATGTTTAAACTACGAACGGATGAAATGTTTGAACTCTCAATTCCGCGAACCGTATTATAATAACGACACGTTGGCACCAGACCTAGCTTACAGTCACAAACCTAATAACCGAGCGCGTAATAATTCCTACAATAATTATCCCGTTGCTACTATAGAGGGTACGTCCGAATACACTGTGAACAACGAACCTAGCAAACCTAAGTCTAAACCTAGCTCTGTCGCTCTAGTCACGTCCAAGTACTGCCCGCGCTGCCGAATCAATGATCACAGTTTGAATGAATGCAAACGCGATCGCTTCGCAATTTGCTTCAAGTGCGGCTGTAGGGATGTGACATTCCCTAACTGCCCGAACTGTAAATCGACGAAACCAAAAAACTAGTTGGTCAGGGTCGGGGCGTGTCAAAATCTAAATTAGGTTCTACAACCTATTCAACCAATTTTGACAAAGATGATTGGAGAAATTGGCTAAACACTCTAAAAGTGTATTTCTCTAGTTATTCCGTCGCCTCGATCCTGGATAATAAACCTAAAAATGACCTACGGCCCTATGTTAACGTAACGATTAACAGTTTACCTATTTGTGGATTGCTCGATTCCGGTTCAGCCATTACAATTCTAGGTAACAACTCCCATCTGGAGGTAATTACTAAAACCGGGTTAGAAATACAGCAGTGTCACAACACTAATTCCATTCGGTCCGCGGGTGGAAATATATTGTTGCCGCGCGGTTTTATCAACTTACCCACTACTTTTAATAATCAAACCCACTTATTGAAAGCTTATATTATTCCAGAAGTTACAAGTAATTTAATTTTAGGCATCGATTTCTGGAAACTATTTAAATTACTGCCTAACCATATCGCATCCGTATGCATGTCTAAAACATTGCCGTGTAGTGTGTTAGGTGAAAATAAGCTAAGTAACACGAACGTATTGCAATCTTTTAGTGAGTTGAGTGAGTCACAACAGAGAACGGCTAAGTTAATTATAAAGCAATACGAGTCGATTTCTACTGAAAAAACCGGTTTAGGACGAACTCACTTAATAGAACATGCAATAGACACTGGCGATTCTGCGCCGATACGCCAAAGATATTATAGGTTACCGCCGGCGAAATTAAAAATAATTATTGACGAATTAGACGAAATGCTTGCATTGGGAGTGGTAGAAAAAGGCGAAAGTCCGTGGTCGTCACCGATTTTACTAACGCCTAAGAAAGGCGGTAAACTAAGGTTTTGTTTAGATAGTCGGAAACTTAATTCTATTACTAAAAAAGACGCGTACAAACTACCTTACGTATCCGAAATTTTAGACAACCTTAGGAACGCTAGATATCTAAGTAGTATAGACTTATCTAAGTCCTTTTGGCAGACGCCTCTTCGCGAATGTGATCGTGATAAGACTGCGTTCTATGTGCCTACTAGAGGAACATTTAGATTTGTGACTATGCCGTTCGGTTTAACGAATGCGCCTGCCACACAACAGCGTTTGGTGGATCACTTGTTTACGAACAGTCCTGAGTTCGAAAACTCTGTATTCGTTTTTTTAGATGATATCGTGCTTATATCGCCATCCTTTAATGCTCATGTATCACTATTAAATAAAGTATACGAAAAATTAAAATTGACCAACCTTACCATCAACTTGGAAAAATCTAAATTCTTCCGTGATGAATTGAAGTACTTGGGCTACGTAGTAAACTCTAAAGGATTACAAGTAGACCCATGTAAGGTGGAAGCCATTCTTAAATATGCTACGCCTAAGAATAAAAAAGAAGTCAAAAGGTTCTTAGGCATTGCATCATGGTATCGGCGATTTATACCTAATTTTAGTACTATTGCCGGTCCTCTGAACAAACTTACCTCTACCGGTAAGAAAGCCGCACCATTTCAGTGGTCGGTGGAAGCTGATGACTCGTTTTGTAAACTAAAACAATTGTTAAGCTCCGCACCAATATTATCGTGTCCCGATTACGAAAAACCTTTTCAAGTTCACACAGATGCGAGTGCGAGCGGCATCGGTGGGTTACTTACACAAGAAATAGATGGCGTGGAACTACCTATCGCTTACATGAGTAGGTCACTAAATGCACAGGAACAAAACTACAGTATAACAGAACGGGAGACATTAGCAGTTCTAACAGCCCTCGAATATTGGCGCTGTTATTTAGATAACGGGTTAAAGTTTGTTGTGTATACTGACCATTCCGCACTGAAATGGTTCCTAAACTTGAGCAACCCGACTGGTAGATTAGCTCGGTGGTCGGTTCGTCTGTCAGCCTTCAACTTTGAAATAAAGCATCGGCGCGGTGCGGATAATATTATAGCCGATGCGTTATCACGATCCCTACCTGTAAATATAATTAACGCGAATAATAATAACGTGAATGACCCTAATGTTAACACTGATCAATGGTATTCAGCCACCTACAATGGTTGTTTATCTTCGCCTAATGACTATCCAGACTATTCTATTAAAAATAATAAATTATATCTTTTGATTAAATCTAGGTGTATGCTACGTAAGGAGTTCGAATGGAAAGAAGTACTACCTTCTTCTCATCGAAATAATGCCATATTAGAGAACCATGCCGAACCCACTTCGGGGCATTTCGGTATATTTAAAACTTACAAGCGCTTAGCACTGCGTTATTATTGGCCCAAAATGCGCGATGACGTAGTTAAGTTCATAAATTCTTGCGACACTTGTATCGCGCACAAACATCAGAACCACGCACCATTGGGAACCATGGGACGACCCAAAGTGTGTTCACGACCCTTCCAAACCATTAGTGTAGATTTGGTGGGGCCACTACCCGTCACAAGAAAACAAAACGCCTACATCTTCGTAGTAACTTGTTGTTTTAGTAAATACTGTCTACTTTTTCCTATCAGGCGCGCAACTGCTGAAATAATAACTAATATTTTGGAAGAAAAAATATTTTTAGTTCATGGTATACCATCTACAATTATATTGGACAATGGTAAACAGTTTGTCAGTGCTACTTTAAAAGCTATGTTGCGCAAGTACAAAATCCCTAATCTTCATTATACTCCTAAATATTCCCCACATGTCAATACGGTCGAACGCTATAATAAAACCATTGGTTCTACCTTAGCGGCGTTTGTAGGAAATGACCAGAGATTATGGGACACTCTCGTACCTAAGGTGCAGTTTGCATTAAATACTGCAGTTAATGAAGTCACGGGCTATACACCTAGTTTTTTAGTCTATGGACGTGAACTAGTTCCATGCGGCTCACACTATGTCGACACAGACGCTGATGATATAGTATACATACCTAGGGACGATTACGCAGAAAACATAGATCACTTATCAGGCATATTTGACAAAGTTCAGGCACTCCTCATTCAAGCTCATGCTAGGAATTCCCAAACGTATAATTTACGCCGTAAACCAGCTGAGTTTAATGTGGGAGACACTGTGTGGAAACGGACTTTTTATCAGAGCGACAAGGATAAGTCCTTCTGTAAGAAACTAGCCCCTAAATTCGTGAAGTGCACAGTGATTAATAAAAAGTCGCCTCTCGTTTACGAGTTGTCGGACGCGTCTGGAAATTCTATTGGGTTTTGGCACATTAAGGACCTAAAACTTATACACTATGGTGCCTAACTATTTGTTACAAACCGTAGAAGACTTTCCCTTCCTTCTCTCTTTATGCCGTCTTAGCTTGGACAGTAGCGGACTCATAGACCTAACGCAGCTAGTCGGATTTTCCTTGTTAGCCACGTAAAATCCTCTCCTAAGGCGGGCGGTATTGTAACGTATGTCCGGTACTTACCGCGTTGCGTCACAGTACCGCCCATACGCTCGGCCAATCAGAGAAAGCCATCGTCCGCACTCGCAAAGCCTGACCAAATATGGTCATAAACGGACTCTCAGCCTGATGGAGGGCCCGGTATATAAAGGGGCCGACAGAGAGGCCGGCACCGCTACTCTAACGTCGCTTCTACTATAACTAAGCGTACCTACCCTACGTCGTAATTACGTGTATCCTGCTCCCAGCTACGGGTAAGCACTACATTTACTGCGTTAGCGTAGCTAGCTGCTAGCTGAGGCCAGCTGACGCCGCCTGCCTGACTCTATTGGTTGTGGCTCTCCTAATGCTGCTTTCCTTCAGGTTCCAGGTTCACGTTAAGACTCCGGCTACGCTCCTAGACCGCTACACTTTCTTTTGCTTCACCTCTGGCGAAGAGTCTGGCCTGCCCTGCTCATCGTACTCACACCGCCGGCGTCTGCCAGCTGAGCCAACGTCAGCGAGGGCCTGTACCGCTACGCACAGCCTTCGAGCAGCCTGCCTACACACTACCGAAGGGAACAGCGTGGGAGACTACAGCCCTTAGTGTTCAGGCCAGTGTCGTGTTGTTGGTCGGTCATACTCGTGGCAAGGGAAGTGAGACGATACTCTGCAATAAACGCATCTAAAACTTCTACTGCGTTTTTACTACCAGAACCCGTTACAGTGCATATCTTTTTTCTGCAATGGAATTGAAGGTGGTGCAGTAACAATTTTAGTACGAACAAAATCCTTTCCAATGGCATATGCCATAACTCTGTTGGACACTGAGCCCAATTTGACGCATGGTCCTTTGTTAGACTTATAGAGCAAAATTCGTAATCAATACCTATGTGTGTCTATTACGTATACCCTATCAATGCAAGGCCACTGTTTTGTTATCTGTGAGTTTGGAATTAAGCGTGATGTTTTTAAACCATTTTCAATAGTCCATAGACCTTTGAGTAGTATATGTACGAACAGTTTCCAGAGCGATTTTCTAAATATTAAATGGGATGTCTTATATAATATGCTTAGTGTAAATGACAAAGTTTACTATTTTAATCAATGTCTTCTATCGGTATTCGAAATCCATGCGCCGCTCAGATTATGCATTATTAAAGAACCCTCATGCCCATGGATAACGGATACCATAAAAGCTATGATGAGGTTACGTAATAAGGCATTGTCAAGTTACAGGAAGACCAGAAACAAAGAAACAATATTATAAAGATCTAAAGTCTCTTGTTATTACCTCATTGCACAATGAAAAGCGTGCATATTTTAAGCACAATATTAACAACAGGATTAATGACCCGAAATCGCTCTGGAAAAGTATTAAATCCACCTTGATTCCTACACACAGAGGACGAGCTCAAGAACTGCCTGCACAGTTTTCAGATGCGACTCAGATTAATGAGGAATTTCTTGCAGTGCCATGCTATGCAAGACCATCGATCTCCTTGCTAACATTATATGAATTCCATGGACACAGTGAAGCCGTTTTTAGCTTATCATCTGTAGATGAATATGTCGTAATGCGCCATATCACGGGTCAAATGCTGAGGGATGTGACCATATTACTTTGAAAATGTTAACTATGTCTTTGCCCTACGTGCTTCCTTCCGTGACTGACATTACTAATCGTTCCTTGGAATCATCTACCTTTCCTGATTTGAGGAAAATCGCAGCGGTTAGAACGCTTGCAAAAAAACCGAACCCAACTACTGCATCTGACTTACGACCCATTAGCATTTTACCCTGTATTTTTAAAGTAATAGAAAAAGTTGTCTGTCAGCAACTGTCAGACTATCTAAAAAAAAAACCTGCCTGCGTTTCAGTTGGGTTTTAGAAAACGTCATGGTACTTCAACGGCTCTGCTAGATGTTACTGATAACATATTGTCTGCTCAGGACTCTGGCATGTGTACTGTCCTCGTTTTGCTAGATTATTCTCGCCCTTGCGATAGTATTGACGTTTCTTTGCTCCTATGAAAGCTACGCTACTACGGGTTTGACCAGAAGACTATAACCTTCAGCAGTACGTCAAATTGAAGAGAAATGATGGCAGTGTTTGTATTTCTGAGCCGGCCCACGTCAAAAGAGGAGTTCCGCAAGGTTCCATAGTTGGCCCTATATTATTTAGCTTGTATTGCGCCGATGTGGTCAAGTGTATCCAGACCTGCAGTTATCATAATAATATATATGCTGATGATATTCAGGTATATGTTTCTTTCCGTCCACGTGAATATGAAGCAGCGATTACCGCTCTGAACAAGGACCTAAAGCACATATCTGACTGGAGTGAGAGTAACTGTCTTATGCTTAACCCTACTTCGACCAAATATTTGCTCTTTGAAGCAAAACACAAGATTGATGCATTATCCACGTTGACAATATCTTTGTTGGGCCAGCCTATTGTCAAGGTCAATGAAGCGCGCCATCTTGGGTTAAGCATGGACAGTGAGCTCAGATTTGCAGAACACATAGCGGAATGTGTTCGGATTTGTTTTTACCGCCTGAAGATTTTATACAGAATGAGGCAACATTTGTCTGAGGAACTTAAAATGCAATTAGTTGAGTCACTGGTTCTATCAAAACTTAATTATGCTGACACCGTGTACGGGCCAAGTCTTTAAGCAAGAACCAAGCGTCTCATTCAACGTGTTCAAAACGCTTCCGCTCGTTTTTTTTCCACATCCCACCTAGAAGCCATGTCACACCGTTTTTTAACCAACACTCGATATTGAAAATGAAATCGCGCAGAAAATTTCACTTGGCATGCCTACTATTCGGTGTCCTCAAATATAAGGAACCAGCATACCTTCATAGTAAGCTTAATTGGGTCACGGGTCAGAGGGAGTGTTCGAGTAGAATGTGCGCACAACAACTGTCCATACACAATCATAATTCTGCTGCGTTCCAAGGTAGTTTCCGTTACGCAGCCTCAAAATTATGGAATAACCTACCCGTGCCTCTGAGGCAAATAAACAGTACTGTCATATTCAAAAAGCGTCTTCGGCAGTATCCATTGGTATCTCAGTGTGAACTGCGTAACGCAAATGTCCACATGCCTTTCATTTAAATATGTACTATTTAAAGCAATTTGATGTCCGAATGATTTAGTTAATTTATCGTATCAATCTATATTATTTACATATCAATTATTATCATTTATGTGTAATAATAATATGCAGTATAAATAATTAATTTTAATATAATCTTATATAACATGATTTTTAATATAATATAATTTAAGAAAATATAATTCTTATGTAATTTAATCTAATATATTAATATATATAATTGAAATAAAATTTTAATGTAATTTAACAAAATATGATATTAATGTAATTTCATCTAAGATAATTTTATATAATTTTATTATAAGATAATTTGTAATATAATATAATTTTAATAAAAAAAATCCCAGAATGCCGCTCGCCCCGCCCTACCCTTACTCCGCGGCCTTTTCTTGTTCCTAGGTTTTAACGAAATTGATTTGCATGTTGTTTTTCCTTTTATATGTATGTATGTGTATGTATTTTTTTTGTCTGCCTTTTGAGTGCATGTGATTGCATATTATATTATATGTATATTGTAATATAACACATAACTATTTGTGTGTATTTTGCATTGTGAGTGAGCGCGACACCTGGGGCATCCGTGGTGGGTGAATGGGAGCCAAGAGAATATCAGCGCCCAGTATGCATCAGCTGTACTGATATATAGATAATGACGATGTAAATAACGCTCTCTCTAAAGTAGTTAAATGGTTGCAGCTAACAATTTACTGTTAAATGAAAGAAAAACAAAATGTATACGATTTTCAAGACCGAATGTAAAACAAGTTAAACCTAACATATGTTTGAATGGAGAAGAGTTGGATCTTATAGATAACACCGTATTCTTAGGCATAACCATAGATTCTAAGCTACAGTGGGGCCCACATATAGGTTAGTTGTCGAATAGACTTAGCTCTGCAGCATACGCGGTTTACAAAATTCGTCAGTTAACTGATATAGATACGGCCAGATTAGTATATTTTAGTTATTTCCACAGCATAATGTCATATGGCATTTTATTATGGGGCAACGCAGCTGACATTCAAACTGTGTTTGTACTGCAGAAGCGGGCTATTCGTGCAATCTACAGTCTTGGTTCAAGGCATTCACTGAGGGAAAAATTTAAAGAAATTAAGATAATGACTGTCGCATCTCAATACATTTATGAGAACTTGTTATATGTCAGGAAAAATATAAATATGTTTTCTAAATTCAGCGACATTCATAATTTAAACACACGAAATAAAAACAAACTTGTTCTACCTTCAACTAGACTACAAAAAATAAGTAACTCATACAAGTGTCAAAGCATACGTTTTTACAACAAAATTCCAGGCAAATATTCAGGAACTAAGTATTAATAAATTCAAAGTATTTATTAAACAGAGCTTGTGTTCAAAAGCTTATTACAAAGTTAAAGATTATTTAGCAGACAAAAATGCCTGGAATTGAGTTTAAAAATTATGAATTTTGACATTTTGAAATTAGTGACATGATATTTTTATTTACATTTGTAATACTTATATTTTGACATTTTTAATTTGACATTTTTAATTTTATTTATTTTGTTTTGACATTGTTTGATTTGACATTGTTATTTTATTTATTTTCTTTTGACATTTAAAATTACTTAAGTAATATATTATTATTCATAAATTGACATTCAATATTTTTTTCTGACATTTAATAATATTTTCTGATATTTTAAATATATGACATTTTATTGTTTAAATTTTTATTATTTTTACTTATTGTTTGCAACATGTATTTTACTGTGTATTAGCATGTAAAGTTGTGAGTACGATGTGGGCATTATTAAACATATAAACAAATAGTTGTGGCAACCTGTCTGATGGCTTAGGCTGACATGCTTATGCATACACCTTCTGATGGCGTGGAGGCGTAGTGATACAGTTCGTGCTGGCTTCCTCAATTAAGGTTGAGCCGTACGATTGCTGTTGAATGCGGGCCATCAGTGGGTCGAGTCAGTCAAAAGCGTCAGATAATTTCCTGCATTGTACTTGCATACTAAACCCTTTTTTGTCTGGACTTTAAAAGATGAAGAAAAGACTAAAGAAATTGAAGTGACAAAAAAAACAACGACTCTGAGTTTGTTTCGGCCTTTCTTCTCAAGAAGTCATTTAGCTAGGAAAAGCCGGCTTCATCTAGAATAGGGTTTTGACATGTATAAGTGTTGTAAATAACCAAAATGCAGAAATAAATATGCCTTTATGTCTTTATGTCTTGACTGGGCATAATGCTGACTTGGCTACCCTTTGGGTCAGCACTGGGACACATACTCGACATTATTTCGACCGACTGACGACCGATTGGTGTAGCGGGAGTGTAAGCGACTGCTACGCCGAAGGTCGCGGGTTCGATTCCCGCTCAAGTCAAACATTTGTGTGCATGAACATGGATGTTTGTCTTGGTCTGGGTGTTTCTATGTATAATATGTATGTATTTACAAAAAAAAAGTATATATGTATGAAAATCCATTATCTAGTACCCATAGTACAAGCTCTGCTTAGTTTGGGACTAGATGGTGTTGTGTGAATGTGGTAGAATATTATTATTATTATTATTTCTGATCTGCTAATTTTCTCTATTTTTATTGAATGTGAGTGTGCCTTTATAATCAGTTTTGTTCTTCTAAAATATTGTATGTTGTTCTATTTGTGCTGTATCCAAATAAATGTTTCTTTCTTTCTTTCTTTTCTATGTATGATTTTTTTTTAATGGATCTTTCTCAGATTTATAAAATGTTTATTTTCTATTCAATTACGACTCTACCTTCTCATAACCTCTTTATATCAGACTATTAGTTTCAAAATTTAGAGCGTCACGAATAATAACTTCACCTTTGTTGTATTAGTACAGATGAATCAGGTAAAATTCATCTGTGAAATAAAAGAAATATGCAACTCAAACAAAACCACGCGCTGAAATGTATGCATATATGATTGGCTACTGGGATGTATGCGTTTAATATATGCAAACATTTGTCCTGACCCACTTGATGCTACTGAGAACTTAGACCCCGTCGAAGCGGCTCAATAAAATGTTGTCCCTATACAAATCAAGTCAATGAAGAAAAGTATTTTTCATGCGTCTGATGAAGAGTGTATATCGAATTAATATAACATATGCTTCCGTGTGGTGACGGATTAAGAATACGGAATGTCACCACCACATATCTTTTTTTCAAATTTACACCCATGGGATGTATCATCCCATGGGTGTAAATTTCTCCTTCTGTCGGCTCTTACAACACCTATGGGATGTATCATCCCATGGGTGTCGTAAGAGCCGACAGAAGGAGCATATTATGCAGAGAACAGCACTGCAAGTGAAAGAAAACTTGATACAAACCCTATACCAACCCGTTTAGCCAGCGTGGTATAGTAGGCCAATTCCTCCTTTCAAAAGAGAGGCCTACAGTCCAGCAGTGGACTGTTAAAGGCTGATGATGATGATAACAAATGCAAATATCAGTTTTCTTGTCTGTGATTCTATGGTAAGCTGTCATGCCTTCAATACACAATCGATCACCATGGTTTTCAACAAAGAAATAATCAATGCAAGCAAAGATACAGTCAAATGCTATTATGGGGTTATAGTTTTATAATACTTACTGTTAGAGGCTTCTCGCTACAAGAAGGAACTTCTAAGGTCTGCCAGATTCCGAAGAAATATGTTGAGTTTAATAAAAATACATAGTAAAAGACTCACCTGTGATGATTCGACAAAGTGTCACCATCCCAACATATGGTCATAAGAATTGAGTATGGAACTACTCATACAATTACGTATTAAATACTTGCTGTATGAGTAGTTCAACTACTACAATGTTTCGTGTATAGCGAAGAATACAAACGATCATAATTAAGTACGCGTGTAACTTAAAGTAGAGTAAAATCCAACCCACGTGACCTGATATTGCAACGAAGACAGAAAGAAATGTTCCTAGTAAATGCTCACTCACATTCGTAGGATCGTGACGTTCTATGAAAAAGTCTATAAATGTGAGCTTTTTACATTCGTAAAAATGTTACATTATAGTTATGGAAATGCTTAATGTGATTGAATGATTTTTATATAGGTGTTATACACCAATGTACATATGTATTTTCCCCACTCCTATAAGAGCTTTTGGTAATAAATCAATATGAAACAAAAACAAAGAAATACAAACCTCTGTATGGGTAGATAAAGATCCGGATTGAATTGTCATGTCACTCAGAGTAGCAATGGCCCGATTTTATAGAAAAAGAAAGGTTCTTATACGTTAACCTTGAATCAAAAAACATGGCGTAGGACAATGGACATCCCAAAATATATGTACCTACCCGAACATGAAACCTAAACAAGTGCAAGTCTGACCCGCGCACCGAGGGTTCCGTACGCATTTTACCTTATTTGAGGTTGTTGCTAATTACGCTAGTCCTCTAAATCTGTATGAGCGCCTATACAACTTAGAGGACTATCTTAATTGGACTCTACTATGTATGTATGGGGACACCCTTAATTTTCCACTTTTTATTTTTTGTAGTTTTTCCTTTATTTGTGCTGAAAGACCCTGTTTTTGGCCGAAAATTAAAAAAAGTTGAATATTAAGGTTAATTTTGGTACTTACAAGTTTTTGCGAAAATCTAATTTTGACCATATCTTTTTATCGGGTTTACCCAGGACACTGATTTTTATACACCTCAATTTCAATTTGCTAGGTTCACCCGTTCCTGAGAAAATCGGTGGTGACACACAGACAGACAGACATACAGACGGACAAGAAAGTGATCTTATAAGTGTTCCTTTTTTTACCTTGTGAGGTACGGAACCCTAAAAAGGATCACACATTTTCAATTATAAGAAAACCATTTTTCATTATTCTGTTGTATATAAAACAGTCTTCAAAAAGTAAAAGGCAAAATATTCTAATATTATTCATTTCTGAGAGTAATATTTTTACACGCAAAGACATATATTAGGCTTTACTGAAATACTGACTCTCATTACCAGTGTTAGAACTGTCATACGTCTTTATTAGGGTCTCAAAACTTTTTCCGATACGCGCACTTACCAAAGCAAAGTCAACGTAAGCAATGAATTATCAATTTTCTTCATAAGAGAGCCGTGACTTTCTCAGTTGTAACCCTTTCAGTGGCTAAGTTCGTTCATTACGGCGCGAAGCTGAAAACCTTTGGCAAGTGTCGAATATTTCAAAGTAGCTAATGAGAATTTGTTTAGTACGTTTTGATCAAAGCGTACCTGTTGTGAATCGGATGCGGTAGTTGCGATGTTTGAAGCGTAAGCTGATTGAGACTTGTAGATATTAATAAAATTTCATGTTTTAGAGAGAAATTGGATGGTTCAAATATTTTTCAAAGTTGTGAACAACTGAGCAAAATGTGTCGCATTTTGATTAATTATGTTTTACGTCATGTTTCAAATCTAGTAAATAATTATTTTGTTTATCGCGTGACAGGTTTCAAGTTTTTTCAAAAGGATATCCTATGGCAATACTCAAACCTGCGATCTTTAATAAACCGGGTCGATACTTTTCTATCATAGCCACTCAAGAGAATGGCTCAAGATTTCGTCATAAGATGAATATTCCTAATGCAATCACTTACGTCAGTGCTGAGCCATAAATAATCATTATCAACATTATTGTACAGAATATTATAAAAATGATGGACACCACCCCGCCGTCTTAATACTCCTCAGTGATAGAATTTATTTCCACCCACTTCGTAAGCATATTAACCTCATCATCATTTTTACATAGAGTCGTCCACAGCTAGACATAGGCTTCCCCCAAGGCTCTCCACACAGACCGATGTGAGCAGCCCGCATCCAACTTCTGACAAATATTTATATTAATTCAAGATACCTGATTTCAAAAGGGAAATCATTCATTCACCTGAGTTTCGTACCTCCTTGTATTATTATGATGTGTGATTTCGCATATGGTTCGCGGCATTACCTGGCGTAACTTCCTCTCGACTTGGTAATGAGAACAATTGATTCTAATTATTTTCAGCCGCCTCTCTTGTACAAAATGCTTTTACATATACATGCATGATAATACACTTGATTCTCGGAATTATATTTGAACGAGGTTCATATGTAATTTGTAAATTTGAAATGGTCACAGTTATAACAGTACTTATGATTTATAGGATACACGCACGATGACGGTGGATAATTAATAAAATATCAAATACTTTTTTATTATAAATATATTAAATAAATATTTATTTTAAAAAAGCTGTTATGTAAGCGCTTACAAACTCATATCATTCCATTAGTTTAGTAATTGTATAAAAGGTTATCAAAATAACTGATTTACCAGGTATAAATAAACGAAAATACAATACCTATCAATTTAAGTTGATTTTACTGATATACAAAATCCTAAGAGAAAAAAGTTTTAATGCTCATGGTCATTCATATCACTGTACTATCATGAAATAAACTCAGGCAAGTATTTTAACTAAATCGAACACCATAGGATATATATAGTCTAAGACCATAGGTTAGTTATAATTTAGCTTCAAACATTTGAGACAGCGAGTAAAATAAAGATTGTAATACAATCAAGTGTTTGCTACGCAATTATTTCTTAGTATTCCATTTACACAAAGCTTTCGATAGGTAACATGTTTTGTCGAGTTGCTATCTTCTTAGTTTCATAAACGTTTTGTTTCGTATAATCTGTTCGATATCAAGAACTTCGTTATTCTGGCTACGAAATATCGTCTTTCAGAAAAGAATATTGCTATAGGCACAAAAAACAAGATGTGTAAAAAAATCTCAATCTGTATATGTACATTTTTTTGGTTACGATATGCATAATTCGCAGATAATAGGATACCACTTTTGTTAGATCGAACCTTCGAACAAATTGCTTCTATTGTAGCCATAGATTGAATGTCAATCAGCTCATGTCTCCTACGCAATAAAATAATAGACACAAGTCTCTATTGTAGGTCACATTTTAGCCTAAATATCAGTAATATTTGTCACATTTATGGATTCATTATATTAAAAAGTATAACCTATAAGGGTTCCGTTTTCTCTGTATTTGATTTTGCCCCTAGTAAGAGTGTTGTATTTATATCTAGCAGCGCTCTTTTCAGCAATATTTACGGCACTTAAAACATATAATTTTTTTCATTTTTGAGATTATCTCATAAGTTATACATGGTGTTGGTTGATTGCAATACAAGAGGCTCTAACTACAGTTTTTCTTGGCACCATTATTTTCTATTGGCTTAAGCTGACGTTGTGCCAAATCCATTTGGATTAATCAGGTGGCTTTGGCAGAACATCAGCTTCTAGGAAACAAGCGCTCTCTGATCTAGCGAGAATATCAGGTACGAATTCCTCGTAATGTCTTCGTGATAGCCGGTATCGATGGCTTTGAGTGCTAGTAAACAATTTAAGACGCATATTACTTCTAAGAGTTGGTAAATTCCGTGAATTCCATTCCTCCAACCAGTTCCCCAACTGGCTTATCGTTGCTGAAAAGTTGTGCCATATAACCAACAGATTTGTTACCCAAGATAGTATTTTTAGTCAGACAACTTACACTCGCAACTGACTGCCTCGTTGGTCTCGCGGCATAAATGTGCGCGTGGGATTGGGAGGTCTTGGCTTCGATTCCCGGGTCAGGCAAAGTGTTATTGGGTTTTTCCGTTAGGAAATTCTCAGTAGCAGCACGGAGTCTGGTAATGTGCCCGGTACGGCAATAGGCTCGCCCCCTATTACGTGGGACCTAAAAATTCATGGCGAAATGTGGGTGTAATATTACACCTCTGCCTACCCCTTCGGGGATACAGGCGTGAGTCTATAAATAAATAAGTTTACACTTGCGTTTAAGCGCGTTTTAGCCTAGTGGAGAAACAAACGGACTGCCACGCAGAGGGTCTCAGGTTCGAATCCTCGGCGCGCAACAATAACTTTTCAAAGTTATGTGCCTATAAAATTGTTAATCATCGCTTGCTAAAAGGTGAAGGAAAACACCGTGAGGAAACCTGCATGTCTGAGAGTTCTCTATAATGTTCTCGAAAGACCTGTGAAGTCTGCCAAATGACTATGGCCTTAACCTTCTCATAATGAGAAGAGGCCCGTGCCCAGCAGTGGGTCAGTTTATATACAGGGCCAATGATGAAGAGTTTACGCTCAACAAAAATATAATGCCAAGTTTGAAAAGTATTTGGATAAAAAAATATTATGTTTCAGTATTAAACAATAATTACTCTGAACAGAGCTTCTCAATCTGCTGAATGCGTTATATTTAATTACGTATATGACTCACCACGCTATAACAACAGACATCCACATCAAAACGAGTGCATATAAAACTTCAGCATTTCCTTTAAAGCACATAAAGCCATTAACAACCGCAGAGTAACATAAACAGAACGATTAAATTCGCAGTGCCGTCTGCATGAAGTATCTGTTGACATTACTCTGTGGCTACGCACGTTTGGTGAGCTCTCGCCGACGTAATACCGCAGTTTGTACGCACGATAAAATCCGTACGGATCCGTACCATATGCGGTCAACACCAAAGCTGCAAAATCCATCCATGGAAATCCATAAATTATTTAATCATATAGTATAAAATTTGTTTGACTTTCGTATTGTTTGGGATTCCAGCTTTATATCATTTTTGTTGGAATTTTACTGTTATTCGTTCAGTGACCTGGGTTTTATATTTAATTTTATTTTGGGATCTTTGTTCTTTATATTTATTTTTGGTTTCATTACTGTCCTATTAAGAGTAACACATACTGTTTTACTTCTATTAGGGATGAATTGCTATAATCTACAAAAAGTTTGGAAGACTTGAACTGGATTGCTGCGTAGATTTACTTTTGAGAACAGCGCACACTATTGGCTTTTCAAAATATTGTGATTTAAATAGTTTAGGTGTAATATTCCACCCACATTTCGCCATGAGTTTTAGGTCCCACGTAATAGGCGGTGAGCCTATTTCCGTTACCGAGCATATCACTAGACTCCGTGCTGCGACTGAGAATTCGAAAATACCCAAAAACACTTTTGCTCGACCCGGGAATCGAACCCGGGACCTCCGATCAGCAGTCGCTTACAGCATACGATATAGAACCTTCTTATAGAATTTATTTTAGAAAATATTTCAGAAAATATTTTTCAGATTATAATTTTCATGATAATCCATATTTCACAGCACATACTTTTCGGGAAAACACTGACTTAATTTAAATGCTGTATATGTTACTGTAAAAACCCGAGGTACGGTAAATCTTAAGATTTACCGTACTTCGGGCTTTTACAGTAACATATACAAAAATCAAGCAAAAATTAAGCAACCCGCCGACATATACATGAACTATAATACGTATTCCATGAAAACAAATTAATTGCACCCAGTTGTAACAGAATCGTCATAATTCAACTTGACGTTGGCACTAAATTTTTATTGCCATTACCAAGTCACCTGCCAAGTGGAAGAGAAGCCAAGTCAATAACTTGTTTATTACGTCAGGTGTCTGCGTCCAACTGCGAATCGTTGTTAGTGTTATATGATTGATTCATTATGTTAGCAGAATATGCGTGACATAATTATTGGTAGATGTAGTCAATTGCATTACTGGTTACAGCAGGTCAAACACGGGGTAAGACCGTGGATACTTTTAAATTTTATTTTATAGTCTCACGCCTGTATCCCCGAAGGGGTAGGCAGATGTGTAACATTACACCGTTATGCTCCTGCTACACCTGCGTCTTAACGCGTCAATTAGCGCGTTAATGTAGGTGCTACGTAGATGTGGCCATCGCCATGTTGTTGGCGCGTTGTTGGCCATTGCCATTAACGCTAACGTTAACGCAGGTGTAGCAGTAGCATTATTGAGTATTATGATGCTACTGCTACACCTGCGTTAGCGTTAGCGTGGCCAACAACGCGTTAACTAACGCGTTAAAGATTCGCCTTGACAATTTGTAATTTAACGCATTAAAACGTTGGCCACATCTACGTAGCGCCTAAATTAACGCGCTAATTGACGCGTTAAGACGCAGGTGTAGCAGAAGCACAAGGATAATTACCTCTGTAAATATGAGAAGGGTACAAATCAGCATAGACATAATGTTCACAAAATCAAGCTAACATGTCTGCTATTAAGAAATACTTCCAAAATATTTCTTACTAATAACGATGAAGGTCCGTTGGCGTGTATCAAGATTTCCCTTACAGATCGGAAGGTATTATGAGCGAGCAATTTGTTCTCCTGAGTACGCACTTTGTAAGCTACACTGAGTATAATTATTGTACAAAGCTATTTTTCGCTCCAAAGGTTCACTTCTTGTGAACGCGACTTATTTTCTACTTCGCTACGAATCGTTTCAAGTTTAAACAATCTTCACAGTTTCTTGCGGTAGTGGAATCCAGGTGTTAGCATCACAACTCTGTGAAGCGCATTACTTGGCTATTCTCATGTGAATGCCAACACAGTAGATTACTACCTATACTAAAGAGTCGCTTTGACATACGAGAAATATTGCGCCTCCGTAAATGTATCTGTACGGCTTCATAAATGCAATTTACTTTTGATGCACCTAAGAAAGAAGAAGATAGAAAGAAAGAAAATGCAACATACACAACAGTTTAACGTTAAGGAGTCACTTGAATGGCTTTTAGCTTATACCATGTATTATTATACCATGTATTATATATTTAGTCCTAATATGTGACCCTAATAAAGATATTAAAATGAGTATCAAATTTGTTAACCATCTTTTTTACCCATATGAAGGTGATGACGTTGTCTAATGCCAATATTTTCATCCTCGTTATTTTAAGCTAAACACAGGTTGAAATCTAAATTTTGCAAAGGCTGACAAGAAAGCGACACTCAACACGAAGCAATCCAATATCAAATTTAATATCTAATAAGCAATTAAGTTAGCCATTCATTGCTCACTAGTGATTTAAAGTAACATCGCAGCACAATAGCTGTTATATCGCAATACGAACAGAAGTATGAAGGATCTGCATATTCACATTGTGGATAACATATCAGTGACTTCGTATATCGTATGCTTTGTTTACTTACAGAAGATTATTTCTTACGGTTTCATGTTTGAATACTAGGTACGCTCGATTGCAATGCGACTAGTGCGGTTTAGAAATTGCATTTACTGAGATCTATTCTCTTGTGCTTTTAATATAAAATGTTGTTTGAGATTTGCGCTTTTAGTGAGTTAGAAATTAAATTATAAGTACAATAAAATAGCAAGCAGAGTTAAAAAAATATTATTTGTTAATTTTTTCGCAAGTTATTTTAACTTAGCACACGTTTCGTTTTTCATTTCATTCCGGGAACATCACACAAAGGAATTACTGAGCCCTTAGAGACCAGAAAGAAAACATAGTTTCATTGACGTTGAGTATAAGTAGATGATATGTATAGGGACGTCCATGATAATAGTTTACAACTACAAAACGACACTAGAGAACCGTGGATTGAAATTTGCATAAAAATATTACCATTTTATTTATACCTGTGTTTGTGTGTCACCTGTGGTTTTCTCACGTCACTGAGTAACCGCTACACTCTCCTTGTAGACAACCACAAGACCTCGCGGCGGACGTCAACGAAAACGCCAACACTAGCTACTCACTCGTAACACCTACAACTACCGTACACCTTCGTTGTCTCACGTCGTATTATATTCTAAGTATTGTAGCGCTAGTTTGACTGGTCATTCTCAAGAGATCGCCAAAGCTAGCTTCCTGCATGAACGACGTGTTCGAGTTATTTGCGAAGGCTTAAATTCAAAGTTTATGCAGGTAAATGCTGGTGTGCCCCAGGGATCCGTCTTATCGCCCACACTTTTTCTTCTGCATATCAATGATATGCTCACTTTCGGGAGCATACATTGCTATGCAGATGACAGTACCGTGCATGGGCGGTATCTCGGCCATCCTGCGGCTAAGCAGGCCGACATTGAGGAAAATAGGCGAAAACTTGTCGCTGAGCTTGACCAGGTTTTGAACAGCATCTCGAATTGGGGTGCTGAAAACATGGTCGAGTTCAACGCCAAGAAGACACAGGTGTGCGCATTTTCAGCTAAGTTATCTCCATTCCTTCCCCAACCTTCTCTTCTGGACACTCCACTACCGATACAGGACAGTCTAAATATACTTGGTATGGACATACGCCGCAATCTCAACCAGAGAAACTACATTGAGGGTGTCATTAAATCGGCATCTCGAAAACTCGGAGTCCTGAACAGAGTGAGGAGGTTTTTCACGCCGGAGCAGCTGTGTCTATTATACAAGACTCAGGTTCGCCCCTGCGTGGAATACTGCTCTCATCTCTGGAACGGCTCCGCTCAGTACCTGCTAGATGCCCTTGATAGGATGCAGCGGCGTGCTGTCCGTATCATAGGTGACCTTGAGGCTACTAAGTCCCTTGAATCTCTGCAATTACGCAGGGACGTAGCCTCAATGGCTGTCTTTTACCGATTGTATCACGGTGAGTGTTCAGAAGAACTCTTTCAACTCATCCCACCCTCTCCTTTCCTATCCCGAACAACACGTGCCGGGTTAAGGTGCCACCCTTATACGGTAGATCAGATACCGTCACGTACGAAAAGGTTCGGTACGTCTTACCTTTGCCGTACCATAAAAATGTGGAACTCACTGCCAGCTCACGTGTTTCCTTCCTCCCTTGATCCTGGGTCCTTTAAGCGGGGCGTGAAAAAGCATCTCTCAAGGCCGTCAAAGTGAGGGCCATCATGTCACATTGCTTAACCAGCAATTGGGGATGGTGGCCTTCCCAATAGGACTTCACTGTCAGCTTACCATCAGGCAGCGTGAAGTCAATTTGACAGGTTCTTTCTAATAAAAAAAAAAAAAAAAAAAGTAACGTTTACACAGGTCACGATATGGTTGGGTGAATGTTTGTGTATTATATTATATTATAATGTACATTAAAGTGCTATCGGGCTTCGGAGGGCACGTAAAGCCGTCTTCCCGGTTCTTTTCTCAAGAGAAGAATCGCTAGGCTCTCTCAGCCTTGGACGCTCTATAAACTTCGACACCAGACAGCGAATGAAATGAAAAAACTAAATATTTTTTTCGTTATATTTATATTTTTAGGGTTCCGTACCTCGAAATGTAAAAACGGAACCCTTAGAGGATCACTTTGTTGTCCGTCCGTCTGTCAAGACCTTTTTTCTCTGAAACGCGTGGAGGTATCAAACTGAAATTAATATCAAATAGTAAAGTCTATTGTCCCTTGAAGCTGTGAAAATATCAAACTTCCAAACCAACGCAATCAAAAGATACAGCCGTTTATGCTGCAAATCTCCGCAAATTTAAAAAATCGCATGGGAATCAAAACCTACTACAGGGTACTTCCCGTGAACTCAGAATCTAGAAATTTGGTACGAAGCAATGTCTTATAGCACAGATAAAGGACAAAATCCGAAAACCGTAAACTTTTAGGGTTCCGTACCTAACAAGGTAAAAGAAGGAACCCTTATAAGATCACTTTCTTGTCCGTCTGTCTGTGTGACACCACCGATTTTCTCAGGAATGAGTGGATCTAGCAAATTGAAATTTATACCAGATACTGAGTTCTATAGTTCCTTAGGTGTCTAAATATCAGGGTTCTGGGTTAATCCGATGAAAAGATATGGTCAAAATTAGTTTTTGCGAAAACTTGTAAGTACCACAATTAACCCTAATTTTCAACTATTTTTTAATTTTCTGAATTTTTCCTTTACTTGTGCTGAAAGACCTTGGTTTTAACCAAAATTGACAATTCTAGGTCAACCGTAAGTACCCTATAGGTTTTGGGTCAAAAACCTATATGGTAGTTCCCGTTGAACTAGAATCACGAAATTTGGCCAAAAGCAGGGTCTTACAGCACAAAAAAAGGAAAAATTACGAAAAATTAAAAAAGTGGAAAATTAAGGGTGTCCCCATACATACATAGTAGACTCCATTTAAGTTAGTCCTCTAAGTTGTATGGGCGCTCATACATATTTAGAGGACTGGCGAAATTAGCACCAACCTCAAATAAGGTAAATAAATAAAATTGTGCTATTGTGTGAAAGAAAATATTTATTTGCAATCAGCGAGATGAATAAAATACAGTTGAGATGATAAACTAAATGTCTGTCATTAATAATAATGTGTATAATTGTCGCTTAAACGGACAAGTCAAGTCACGCATGCGCGTTACGATTTGTTTGCGATAGACTGCACGATGTCACGTCGAAAAACGAATTCATCTGTCATTTTAAAAGTTGCTCGAGAGTTATTAGTTACTTAAATTTACAGTGCCATAGTTTCGTTAAAATCCATGGCTCTTTCACAGTGCAATAAAAAAATATGGCCACTTATACATAATTTCTTACCAATTCTTATGAATTTTGTAAATAAAAACCTAAAGGGTGCTTTTTGTGGACTTAGATTACTTTAATTTTGCAAGAGGCAAGGTCTTACAGTATGAAGACAAGAATAACTTAAATATTTTCGCGATTACTGCTAAAATTAAGGAGGTCATTCATGTTAACAGTTGAAAAACTTTTCTTATACTTATTTTAGCAATATTCTATAACGGCACTCGACATAAAAAACGGGCAAAATTCGTCTTGATACACGATGCAATGCGTACGGAACCCTCGGTGCGCGGGTCAGACTCGCACTTGCCCAAATTTTTTTTAGTTATATCATTTCACAAAAATATTTTTAATAATTTTAAAGTTATAACCATTTTCTCATGAACGCGTAGAGGTATTAAATTGAAATTCATTTCAAATACTCAGGTCTTTATTACCTTTATTATCATATAAAAAAAATATTTGTATTAATTTTAAAGTTACTACTCCTTTCCTCATGAACGTGAAAAGTTATTAAATTGAAATTCATATCAAATACTCGGGTCTATAATACCTTTAAGCTGTAAAAAAATCAAACTTCTATCAAAACGTAGTCAAAAGATACAGCAATTTTACTATATTTTGAAACTCTCAACTACTGTCAAGGGAATTAAAACCTACAGAGTACTTCCCGTAAACTCAGATTTTTGAAATTTGGTACGAATCAACGTCTTATAGCACAAATAAAGTAAAAATTGCGAAAACCGTAAATTTTTAGTTACATCACATAATAAAAAACTAACTAATAATTTTAAAGGTACCCTTACCTTAGAGGTATTAAACTGAAATTCATATCAATTACTCAAGTTTATAATATCTTTAAAATGTAACAAAGTCAAACTTCTAAGCCAACGCAATCAAAAGATACAGCCGTTTATGCCGCAAATTCTCCCAAATTTTCGAAACTCACAAAGGAATCAAAATCTACAGGGTACTTCCCGTGAACATAAAATCTTGAAATTTGGTACAAGTCAACTTCTTATAGCACCAATTAAGGAAAAATATCAAAAAAAAATAATTTTTAGTAACATCATGTAATAAAAACATTTTTTTTTATTTTAAAGTTCCTAATGACCGCGTAGAGTTATTAAATTGAAATTTATATCAAATACTCAAATCTATAACACCGTTAAGCTGTAATAAAATCAAACTTCTATGTCAACGCAATCAACCGAAACAGCAATTTAAGCATATTTTCAAACATGCAACTACTCGCAAGGGAATCAAAACCTACAGGGTACTTCCCGTGAATTCAGAACCTTGAAATTTGGCACAAACCAGCGTCTTATAGCACAGATAAAGGAAAAATTCCGAAAGCCGTAAATTTTAGTTACATCATGTAATTCAAGTATTTTTAATAATTTTAAAGGTACTTACTACCCCTTTCCTCATGAACCCATAGAGGTATAAAATTGAAATTCATATCAAA
This sequence comes from Euclidia mi, assembly GCA_944739405.2. NCBI lineage: Eukaryota > Metazoa > Arthropoda > Insecta > Lepidoptera > Erebidae > Euclidia > Euclidia mi. The sequence continues at coordinate 35,356,860 of OX123181.2, read as the reverse complement.
TGTTCAAGTCAAACCTAAAGAGTATTTCCAGTCGATCTAGAATCTTGAAATTTGGCATACAGCAAAGTTTTATAGCACGTAGAAAAAAATTCGAAAACCTTATTTTTTTTAGTTACATCACATATTTTTTTTAATAATTATATATACCTACAGGTTTGTACGGAACCCTCGATGCGCGAGTCTGACTCGCAATTGACTGGTTTATTTAATCTTACAACGTCTATAATATTAGCAGTATCTACGCCAAATTCTGTAATGGTACTGCAAGTGATGGGTTAATAATAGTAGCGACAATTGAGTATTTGTGCCGAACACTGACCACAAACCCATGTCGTACGCTTCAGCAACTTTTATAGCTTCTAGTTTAGGTCACGGTGTTTGTGACCGTATGGCAAGTGACAGGTGTCACCCATACTCAGTTTATAACCTTATTTGTACAGCCAGGATATAGTACAAAAAATTATCTAAGGTTTTTAGTTCTCTTGGCCACATGCGAAGTAGGAAAGTGAGTATTTTTCCTACTCAATGATCTTAAATTCAGAGAATACTTTATTTTCAAAATTATAGATAATGAAAATAAACATAAAACTAACAATTATTAATTATTTACGCAGCTGCAAGCCTGTACGTTTTTATCCTAAAGTGAATACTGGTTATTTGCTAGAAAGTGCATAATGGATTTAAAAATAGGAACCCCATTACACGTTAATCCGTTTGGCAATTCAAAAGCGTAATAACAACCATTTGAAACCACAGCAGCCACATCATAACTTTACAACCAACAAAAACGAGAAACAAAAACGTCACTGTATCTGTTTGACGGTAGTTTGCTCTGAATGTGTCGACTCATTAACATTCCCGTCGCATTGTAACGGAATTCCGGCTTCATGAGACGCCCCAGATTCGCTTTTCGGGTCATAAGCTACTGAGCAACCATAGATTGTTGTCTATTGTTCATAAATTAATATCTGGCCAATACTAATAACGCTTTGATGGATATAAATCAACGGTTATCTTCTCTGCATCTCTTGATGTTATAAAAGAGAACCATTTTCCTATTGTCATAGTTCTTATCGTAATATTTCTTGTAAGATCAAGTGGGAGATGTGTAGTTAAGATTGAGGGGAACTATTCCGTAATTTAATATCTCCATGTGTTCCCTGCTGAGCTTGAACAGCCAATGTCCATTAGTTCGCGTTGTCTTGGCGCAGCTGAAAAATTATGAGAGTCTCACTCTTAACAGTGAACATTTAACTTTGTTGTTGCAACATATGGTTAACATTAACAGCGCATGTTCGCAATTTAAAATTTTAAAATTTCTCTTATATGTGGCTTTTGTTTGAACAACAGAAATAAACAACACTTTAGTAGACTAGTTGACTGGCCTGTTCGGCTGCAGGTTAGTGACCCTTATTGCTAAGCAGGCGTGGATAAAAATCGAACCCACGACGGGTTCGACTTTTATCTAAGGGCCTATGCAAACCACGTTTTTTAAACGCGCCGTTGACGCGCGTTTGTAGCGATACAGACGCGATACGCACGCAAGTCAGACGCAGCCTGTAGACCTTTGCACACCTGTATAAATTCAAACGCGCGTGTGTTGCGATATATATACCTCCACGACCGATTTCGGCCACGGCGACCTCTTCAACTCCCTTCTAGCTGTCGTAGGTGTGCTCGTGTATGGCTAATATAGCCGATCTTATTTGCAAAAGTTCGCCCACAATGCGGACAAGTGAGCACACCGTTGCAGTAATTATATATTATTGCACAAGGTGGGCGTGCCTTCAGTTCATCGCGTCGAGCATCTAATAGAGAGCAGCGATTCTCTTCAAAGCTTTTGACTCTGGTTTTAACCAAAGTCCTCCAATCCTGTCGCTGAAAAGCTCTCCGCTCCCACCCCCACGGCTCAATGTCGCACTTTTTCATATGGCGTTTAAGTACATCTTTATACCTAAGGAGTTGTCCACCATGCTTACGCTTGCCCTCCTCAAGTTCAGAGAAAAAGATGCACTTTGCCAAACGTTGATCGGTCATTCGCGACACGTGTCCGCACCAACGGAGTTGTCTGCTTATAAGATAGGCCTCCATCCCCATAATATAGGCTCTACGCAGCACTTCCGTGTTCCGAATGCGATCAGACCAACTGATGTTTAATATTTTGCGCAGACATTTAAGATGAAATCGATCCAGCGTTCGTATATGGCGGCGGTAAACGGTCCATGACTCTGAGGAGTATAATAAACTTGGTAACACCACCGCCCTATATACGTCAATTTTGGTAGCCAGCCTTAAGTCATGTGAGCTAAAAACCTTTCGATCGAGTTTACCGAATACCGCAGCTGCGGCACCAATCCGACTGTTGATCTCAGCATCAAGGTCGCACTTGGATGTTATAGTGCTCCCCAGATAACGGAAAGTATTGACCTGCTTAAGTACATCATTGCCAAGTTTGATGGTCAGTGTCTCTTGACCGTGGATGTCTACAGACATCACTTCCGTCTTTTTGACATTAATTTTCAGACCAAAACTACGGCAGGACTCGTGTAAGGTGGTAATAAGTTGCTGCAGGCCATCTGGAGAGTCGGTCACAAAGCATAAATCATCTGCATAGACAATTTCTGCGATAAGACATAAGACACTTTAGACGCGCTCTCAGATTATAGAACAAAAATCAGATGGAGCGCGCGGAACAGTTGCGTGAGGCCACTAAAGCAAATACAAATTGAAAAGCGAATACAAATCCGGCTCAGTGCGAAACAAAGCATCGTAAAGTTCACGCGCCCCGATCAACTCAACTTTTAAATTCATAAAATGCCGTCATGCGTTTTTAAACATTGTAAAAGTTGTTTTCAAAAGCAAAAACAGAAAGATAGAATATCTTTTCACAGTTATCTATGGATTATTTGACTGTCTCATAATTTAATTTCGATAAAATTCGTATTTCTGCAAAAAATGTGTAAGTGCTGCCAGTTTACGTCGACGCCGTTTACCCTGTATTATGGAAAATGCACTTGTCAATTGATTTATCTAATATGTAATAAGAATTGTCATGTTAATGAAAAATATATTAACATATTATAAAAGTATATTTTAGATATATGTTTATTAGCAAATATTGTTATAGGCTTTCCAATATGTATACATTGTTTTGGGTTCAATCCCTATACGATCTAAATATTCATGAACTTAATGTGTAGAAACAGAAATAATTGATTGCAGGTATTCATTTTTTTATAGCTTACGTTGTCCCACTCCTGGGCAAAGGCTTCCCCCAAATCTTTCCAGGTATGCTTGTCGCACCTAATTCCAAGCCAGATCTTGTGGTAGGCGTCTAGGTAATTTCGCCACCTGTTTCGTGGCCGGCCTCGGCGACGTCGTCTATCCTCTGGTACCCACAGTGTTGATACTCTTGCCCAAAGAGCCTCGTACATACGGCTGACGCTGCTCGCCCAGTTCCATTCGAGACTGGCAGCCTTTCTTCCCACGTCTTTGATGCCTGTTCTAGAACGCAGATCGGTGTTCCGTATCCTGTCTTAAAGACAGGATACGGAACACCGTTTAAGATCCAGGATGCAGCGCTCTATGGCTCTTTGGCAGACCCCGGGTGTGGTTAGGCGTGACTTGTGAAGCTGCGTAGTTGACCAGGTTTGAGAACCGTACGTTGGAATGGTCAGAATAAACAATCATATCCATGAGTTTGCGCTTCTAATATTAAATTTTTTTAATAGTAAAATTAGTGTTGTCTACAAATCATAATATTTATACTTTATTGTGTACTTGACAAAATTTCGCCGGTTTATGAATACCTTTACAAGGGTGAGAGAATTGATCTATATTCACCTGTATAGTGTACGTCGCTTTCATTAATGTCCACTGTCTCCGGTGCATGAATATTATACGTAATGAAATCTATTACAGTTATACAGTAAATTATTCAAGACCGCAAACAAATGTCAGTATATAACTTCCATAAAAACATTACAAAACTATGTGCAAAATAGTGGGAGATTGGGTGATGGATTAAAAAAACGGAATGTCACCACCCCATATAATACCATGGGTGTCGTAAGAGCCGACGGAGGGAGCATATTATGCAGAGAACAGCACTGTAAGAGAAGGAAAACTTGATACAAACCCTACACCAACCCGTTTGGCCAGCGTGGTATAGTAGGCCCATTCCTCCTTTCAATGGAGAGTCTTAGTCCAGCTGTGGACTGTTAAAGGCTGATGATGATGAATGGGAGATTATTCATAATCTGGCAACTTTACACGCACATAGACGCTCGTATCCGTACAGTGCAGTCGCCAAATGTCACGCAAACATACATAGATGTCAACGTGCCTCACTTTGATGAATGCGCTCCATCTGCCTTTTGTTCTAATAATCTGAGCAAATGCTTTACTAACGCGCGTGTGTATCGATACAGACGTGCCGGTGCGGCGCGTTTTTATCGATACAAACGACAACAAACTGCTCTGTAGGATAAAAGCGCGCAGTCGACGCGCGTTTTTGAAACGCGCGTCGACGGCGCGTTTAAAAAACGTGCTTTGCACAGGCCTTAAGACGAATATTTGTGAGATAATCATATTTATTTGTTCAGTGGTATTTTTTACATAATGTATGTATTTAAGAACACGTATGTCAAGAGTTAACTAGACACCACAACACGTGCTCTGAACTTTCACCGAATTTGGAATCATTATTACCTTTGAAAAAAAATAAAAAGGAAAACTAGTTATATAACATATTAAAAATTATGTAACGGGTCTAATACGTGTTAATAAACGAAGAGAAAGATGAAATACCTTTCTATTTGTCCCGACGTTTCGGCATGGGTTACACCAGCCGTGGTCACGGGATGACTGATGTTCGTCAGCGCTGCCTCCGAGAAGTGCGGGTTTTGGAACCTACCCTCACTTGGTCTTCACAATTATTAACATTATTATGTTCGGAACTGTCGGTACTTCGACACACAACACTAATGGTATCTTTACACTGCCGCGTAATATCACCTCGTCGGTGTCTACATTTGCTGATGACAGGATTCCAAGATGTAGATAAACGGTAACCATCCTCCCGGTTGAAATTTGCGTGCTTTTTGATTTCAACCGCTTCCCGTGCTATTCTTGAAAAATAGTGACGGTCTGTGGAGAGAACCTGGGGCCGATGTAGCTCAATCCAGTGATTGGATCCTGACTCCAACAAATGCTCAGCTATGGCCGACTTGGTGGTTTGTCGGTTTTTGACGGCCGTGATGTGTTCCTTAACTCGTTCGGCGATGGTCCTTTTTGTTTGCCCGATGTAGGAACTACCACAGCTGCAATCCACCTTGTACACGCCTGGTGTTTGAAAAGGGATGACATCCTTTGGAGTACGCAGGCAATTTGCTACTTTGGAGTACGGACTATATACAGTCTTAATGGAGTATTTTTGTAGTACTGTTCCAACTTTATCCGTTACTCCTTTTATGTAGGGCATGAACGCTGGCGCTCTGTTCACTTCAGTCAGTCTCGACCTTTTCCTTGAACCTCGCATATTGTGTTTGTAACCGTTTTGATTGAGTACCTCCCGAACATGTGTGAGCTCACTATCTAAGTGTTCGGGGTCGCAAATGTCATATGCTCTGTTTGTCAATGAAGCAATAACGGATTGCAAATGTCGCGGGTGATGATGTGAATTTGCGTGTAAGTACCTGTCCGTGTGTGTGGGCTTCCTGTAAACAGTGTGTGACAGGTTTCCATTTTCTCTCACCTTGATCTTCACATCGAGGAAGGCTAACGATCTGTCTGTCTCCATTTCATAAGTGAACCTTATATTAGGGTGTATGGAGTTCAAGTGATCTGCTAATTGTTCTACAACCTGTTTGTTACCCTTTATAATACAGAACACGTCATCGACATATCTTTTCCATATCTTTACGTGGAACGCTTGTAGTTGGATCCTTTCTTCAAAATGTTCCATCCAGATGTTGGCCATTACCGGTGCGACAGGGCTACCCATGGCCACTCCGTCAATCTGGAGGTAATATTGCCCACGATATAGAAAATAGTTCCCGTCTAGGCAGTGTTTCAGTAGAACAATGTATTTATCAGACAGACCGTTTAACCTTAGTTTACTCTCGACCACATCAAGGCAGTCTTGAATTGGGACGCTTGTGAATAGTGACTCGACATCAAAGCTCACCATCACTTCGTCGGGTTCTACTTTCATGCTCTTGATGACGTCTACAAAATGGCGAGAATCCTTTACAAACGACGATGTCTTACCTACTAATGGTTTCAGTACCGCTGCGATGTGTTTCGCTAGGTCGTAAGTGGGTGAATCGATCTGACTTACGATCGGGCGTAGAGGCACGTTATTTTTATGAATTTTCGGCAAACCATATACTTTCGGCGGTTGAACGGTCTTAGGTCTATAGAGGCGTTCAAACACATCGTCCGTGAAAAGATCTTGGTGGTCCTTGACAAGCGCTCGTATACGTTTTGTGACTCTGGCAGTAGGATTATATGACACCGGCTTGTATGTGGACACTTTGCTTAATAGATCCCGCATTTTATTATCATAATCACCGGAATTCATTACTACGGTGGCGTTTCCCTTATCGGCCTTAAGCACTAAAATATCCGTGTTTTCACGTAGCGCTTTTAGTGCTTGACGCTCTTCCGTAGTAACATTCGGTCTCGGTAGCTTCGACTTTCGCAAGATAACTGCAACATCCTGTCTCAGTGTGTCAGCGTCGTTGGATGGTAATTTGTTGCGCATTATAACTTCTTCGATGCCACTTATGATATTTTCATACGGAATCAAGCCAATATGTTCTGTGTGGCTGTGTCTATGTTTGTGCTCGATAGATTAATAACCGTGTTACTTTGGTTACACACTCCACTTTTTTGAACATACCTGTCGCGCTGACGTAGCAATTTAGTGTATTTCGCCTCATGTTTGATGCTACACAATTCATGGATACGGCTCGCTTGGTTGTATGTTACACGGTCGCACAGATCAAAATCTTCACGTGATAACACAGCACTGCACTCCACATGTAAACTGTATAGTTCACACTGCACACTATTTATATTGTACCTACAGTTCCGAATTAATTGTCTCAGGAGACGAACACTCGCGTTTTTTAGAATTCCTTCTGAGTGTGGTATGTCTTTTCGCGGTTTAATACGCACTCCCGAGGGTACTACACCGGCATCGCGACATTTTATCAAGAATACTAACGATGATTCTAAACGCACACGTTTTACGCGAAGGAATTCTAGATCTTTGATTTTATTTACAAACTCCGGCCCGTAGCGGTTTGTAATAACTACTTTTAAACTACCACGATTTGTACACATATTAAAAATTATGTAACGGGTCTAATACGTGTTAATAAACGAAGAGAAAGATGAAATACCTTTCTATTTGTCCCGACGTTTCGGCATGGGTTACACCAGCCGTGGTCACGGGATGACTGATGTTCGTCAGCGCTGCCTCCGAGAAGTGCGGGTTTTGGAACCTACCCTCACTTGGTCTTCACAATTATTAACATTATTATGTTCGGAACTGTCGGTACTTCGACACACAACACTAATGGTATCTTTACACTGCCGCGTAATATCACCTCGTCGGTGTCTACATTTGCTGATGACAGGATTCCAAGATGTAGATAAACGGTAACCATCCTCCCGGTTGAAATTTGCGTGCTTTTTGATTTCAACCGCTTCCCGTGCTATTCTTGAAAAATAGTGACGGTCTGTGGAGAGAACCTGGGGCCGATGTAGCTCAATCCATATAACATTTCGTCATCTATAATCAACGCCAAATACCATTTCTTCTGTGGTCCAATTAATAATATCATCATATCATATATCAGCCAAACGACGTCCACTGCTGGACATAGGCCTCCCCCAAGGTTCTCCACACAGACCGGTCTTGAGCCGCCCGCATCCAACCGCCTCCCGCGATCTTGACGAGATCGTCGGTCCACCTTGCGGGGGCCTACCTCTACTGCGTCGTCCGGTACGTGGCCACCACTCCAGAACCTTTCTGCCCCAACGGCCATCGGTTCTTCGAGCTATGTGCCCTGCCCACTGCCACTTCAGGTTGGCTATCCGAAGAGCTATGTCGGCGACTTTGGTTCTACTGCGGATCTCCTCATTTCTGATTCGATCTCGCATTGAAACTCCAAGCATAGCTCTGTCCATCGCCCTCTGAGTGACCTTGAGCCTTCTGATAAGGCCCATAGTGAGCGACCACGTCTCTGATCCGTACGTCATCACTGGCAACACACACTGGTCAAAGACTTTCGTCTTGAGACACTGCGGGATATCGGACGAGAAGATATGTCGTAGCTTCCCGAAAGCTGCCCAACCGAGTTGAATTCGACGATTGACCTCATTCTCGAAGTTGGACCTACCTAATTGGACTACTTGTCCCAGGTAGATATACTTGTCGACAACTTCGAGCGTAGAGTTCCCAACCTGAATAGGAGCAGGTACAACATATACGTTCGACATGATTTTCGTCTTGTCCATGTTCATCTTAAGACCTACTTGTTGGGAGAATCTACAGAGGCCATCGAGCATTGTGCCTAGGTCTTCCATGGTCTCAGCCATGACTACGATATCGTCTGCGAATCAAAGGTGAGTAATGTACTCGCCGTTAATGTTGATGCCGAGTCCATTCCAGTCCAGAAGCTTGAAAACATCCTCTAGCGCAGTGGTAAACAGTTTCGGGGATATGACATCCCCCTGTCTCACTCCTCGCTGGAGTTGAATAGGTTTCGAACTCTGGTCCTGGAGGCGGACTGACATAGTGGCGTTTTCATACAAACACTTCAGCACTTCGATATATCGGTAGTCAATCCGGCACCGTTGGAGAGACTGTAGCACAGCCCAGGTTTCGATCGAATCGAAGGCTTTCTCATAGTCCACAAACGCCAAGCATAGGGGCTGGTTATACTCCTCGGACCTCTGTATAACCTGCCGCAGCGTATGTATGTGGTCTATGGTACTATAGCCTTTACGGAAACCGGCTTGTTCGGGAAGCTGGAAGTCGTCTAGCTTGCTCTCGAGACGATTCGTGATGACCCTCGAAAACAGCTTGTAGACGTGGCTCAGAAGTGTGATGGGTCTGTAGTTTCTTTCTTAAAGAAAAGCACCACCACACCTCTGTGCCACGCCTGTGGCGTTTTACTCTCGAGAATAACGGAATTAAATAGCTTCCGAAGGGCTTCTCTAGCGGGTGCACCACCAGCCATCAGAAGCTCGCTCGTAATTCCGTCATCACCCGGCGCCTTGTTGTTTTTGAACTGTTTGAGAGCCACACTAATCTCGTGCATGCTGGCGTCCGGGATATCTTCGGTATAGTGTCGGGTCAATCCAGCTCTATGGTCTGATGCTGGAGTACTTGCGGGCTGTTGCGTTGTCGTGTATAGCTGTCAATAGAACCTTTCGATCTCCTCCAAGAGCTCAGGCTTGGACGATACGATTCTGCCATCCTCCGTCTTCAGCTTTGTCAACTAACTCTGCCCAACAGACAGATCCCTCTGGAACACTTTGGATCCCTTATTCTGCTCGATCGCCTCACGAACACATTTTGTGTTGTATTGGCGGAAATCGCGTTAGAGTCAGAGACTTAGAGATCTGTCTGTTGAGGTGCCGATATTTCAGCATGTCGTCGGAGGATAGCAGAACCATCTTGCGCCTTTCCTCTAACAGCTCGAGGGTCGGACCCGAGATCTTACTGGCTCTCTTGCTTTTCTGGGGCTTAAAGAATTTAGCCCCTGTTGTATGGACAGCATCCACAAACCCGTTACTGTACTCGCCCACATCTACGCGTTCGCCCAGGCATTCGAAACGGTTCTTGAGTTCGATTAATAATAATCTAAATCCAAACTACAAGAATGGAGCGCGCTGTATTTTTAGCCTGAAATATGAAATTAGGCCGCAGTTAGACGCGAGGGCTCGACACTCGACAGTTACAAATTAATCGTCACAAACTTGCGAATACGTGTACAAACATATACCTATTCGGTTTTGTTATTTTTAAGAAACTACGGCAATATAACTATATTGCCTAACGTAACTTAAGTCAGATATGGAAATCTCTCACTAAACTTAGTGAGAGATTTCCATATCTGACTTAAGTTTATTGAAATGTGACCTCTACCTCCTTTAATTATTAGTGGAGTCTCGCGAATCCGGCGTACACGCAGCGAAGCGCAAAGTAAAGCATCTGTCAATCGACATTGTATGTACAGCACGTACGCAGCGTGCTGTAAACATTGTTTTGTTATTTGATTTTTTTTTTGTAAAACGCACTGCGCTACGCTTCGCTACATGTGTGCCGGATTTGCAAGACTTCACTAATAATTAAAGGAGGTAGAGGTCACCGCGGTAGATTTTAATGCGTTAGCCAAACATATTTTGGAGTTGCATACTCCCGCGAACAGGGTCCGAACCCAACTTTTAGTAGTGGAAGGAATCCATACCTAAATTAAACGCGATAGAAAAAAACTAAATGCAAAGATATACCGTTAAAATGCACATACCACAAAACGTTCTCCGCACTGTATCTTAGAAGGCTGACTACGCATGTTAGCCTGTTTTCTAAACATTCAGAAAGATAAAAGCTCTGGAACTGCCATGTTTAGTGATTTTAGTAGAACGTCTATATACCTTTGAAATTGCAATACTTAGCTTAAATTTTATCATTGAACAGAATTTAGTAAGTTTAATGCCAATTAGTCCGTTGAGTGCTCATCAAATTAATTTTCTATTTGGCTGAAAATTTACGCACCAGAGAGCTGTTTTAGCATACTATACACAAAGTATTGCACTTTACTTAGCTTTCGATTGCTATTGAATTACTAATTATACATGATAGAGTTACTTTATTAGCATGCTATTAATAATTGGCTTTACAAAATTATGTTATAACAAAATATTACCTACCTACTTCTTTTCAGTCGTGTCGCTCTTGGCAGAGCGGTCGTGGTCACGTTGAGGCATCCTCATTGGTGGTAGTGGCGGATACAGCTCTTCGCACGATCTCCTGCCATTTCTCCCTGTTGGCAGCTTTCCTGGTGCAATCGGATACGCGGTTTCCTATTGCGGATTTCACCTGGTCAGTCCAGCGCATGGGTGACCTGCCGCGCGCTCTGGTTCCCTCCACCTTTCCCTGCACAACCAACCGCTCTATGGAGTCATTGTCCCGCCTGGAGACATGCCCAAAATATTGGAGTATACGCGACTGCACCACGGCCGACAGACGCTGTGTGATGCCGAGTTCCTGGAGTATGGACACGTTAGTGCGGAACTCCGTCCACGATATCCCGAGCATCTTCCTCCAGCACCACATTTCCAAAGCATCTATCTTCCTCTTTTCCAAGTCGCGTACTGTCCACGTCTCTGCCGCGTAAAGGAAGATGAGGAAAACAAGAGCGCGCACGAGCCTGACTTTAGTGGCTTTAGTAATATTGCGATTCCGCCACACTTTCCTCAACGTGTCCATCGCAGTTCTCGTTATGGCCATGCGTCGCTTAACTTCATCTACGCAGCCGCCGTTGTTTGAAATTAAAGCCCCAAGGTATACGTAGGTCTGAACCACGTCGCAGTTCGCAATATGAGTCACTTCGGGCGAATTGTCATTGACGCGATCCACGATCATAATCTTGGTTTTAGATCGGTTTATCTTTAACCCAAACTTAAGGCTTACGTGCTCCATTCTGAGAAGTAATTCCTGCATAAGGTTAGCGTTACTCGCAAATAGAGTGGTGTCATCTGCGTACCGCAAATTCGCAATTTTGTAGCCACCAATCGCAACACCATCGGTCCAGTTTTCGAGAGTGATTCGCATTATAAGCTCAGTATAGACGTTAAAAAGTAAAGGTGAAATTATGCATCCCTGTCGCACACCCGCACTTGGATGGAAAGTAGCTGAGAGGAGGTCATCTGTCCACACTGAAGCTGTTCCCCCTTCGTAGAGCTCTCTGAGCAGGTGTACGAGGTGTTGTGGTGTGCCCATGTCCAGTAGTGTTTTCCACAACGTTGGCCATTTCACCGAGTCAAAAGCCTTGGAGAAGTCAACAAAGCATATGTATGTCGGCTTGTTGAACTCTCGAGCTTTTTCTATAACTTGGCGAACGATGAGAATCTGTTCACGGGTTCCTTTACCCTTCACAAAACCGGCTTGTTCCGGCGCAATTTCTCTGGACGAGTATGTCTTCAGTCGCTCATTTAAGATGTGTAGCATTATTTTGCTAGCGTGTGTTATCAAGGCAATAAGTCGAAAGTTGCTACACTTCTTCGTGGAACCCTTTTTATGAAGCGGAGTGAACACTGTATGAGCCCATTCAGAAGGCCATTTACCTGTGATCCATATCCTGTTGCAGATTATATAGAAAATATGAACGCCAAGCTCTCCCAATGCCCGTATTGTTTCAATTGGGATCCCATCTTTCCCTGTGGCTTTCTTATTCTTGATTACCTACCTAACTTGACTTTAAAATCCTGGCATTATTTGAACTAGTTATTTGATTCAATACAGTTTCTTAAGAAATACACTGGCTTTGAATGGTTGTTGCATCGTTTCAATATCATGGCAATTTTTTGTACCTATTATCTGTATAATTATATAAAGTTCTTGCATTACTAACTGACCGACAGACAAGTTACAGCCAAAACTATTAGGCGCAAGAAGCTGAAATTTGGCATGTATGCCAAATTTCAGCTTCTTGCGCCTACCTTCTGCGGTCTTCTGAGATCGTAGGAGTGCAGCTGCGGGCGTCTTCTAGTTGCTAATAAAATACGTATTTAAAAGTACTTACAAATTAGACGGATGGTGCCGGTCTGCATTGCGACATTTGCAATACACGTGGTGTCTACGGAAGTACGGATATACGCCCACTGCCCTCGAATGATCACATTTGTACAAAAAACATAAATTTCCGAATGCCGCACAACTGTTGTATAAAAAAACATTACTTACAAAAAAATACCTTTAGTATCTTACCAATCATTGATCTAGTCTAGGCGCTCCCAGTTGCATCGAATACTTCCGCCTTAAAGCTTATGTCCTCTTTCTGGTCTAACTAAATTTGACAGAATATTATTTTTCTACAGAGTGACTGTCGTCCGATCTCCACAACCCAAAGGGGCTTAAACCAGTGTCAGTATACTCAAGGCTATTGACTTCCCATATCGACTGTCAAAGATCTTCATGACAGCCGGCACCAACGGCTCTATGAGGCACGAGACAAGCGAAAATTAACAATTTAATACGCATATAACTTCGGTAAGTCTGTAGTGCGCCACTTTTAGTCTCATACTATATCATAAATATCTTACGCTATATTAAATTATGTCACACATTTTTCTAGAAAAGTACATTATACGCGCAAAAAGTAACCTATCACAAATCAGGCTTGGAATCACATTCACGGTACTATAAAGGCAGGAATTATGGTGTCACTAAAAATACTTTATCATATGACATTCGTTGCGGTTCTGTGTCAAAGGTCGCACTAGGAAGCGAAAGAAGTCACGTATTCTTAATCTCACGCATGCTTGCCTGGAATATCAATCAAGACTCTTGAAGTGTGACTTTGATAAGTAAGTCTTGTCGTTAGCTTTTTTCTCATGAGAAATCATTCGTTTCTGTCATAAGGTACATATATTATGATGTACAGCCGTACGTGCGTTCTTATTGATGTAATATATAATATGCGTGGCAAAACCGATTTCGTTGTATTTATAACTCAGTACTTTGGCAAAAGTGTGTTTATCCATAGTTGAAATCGAGTAAACGTGAGTAATATATTCTTATCCTTAATTTTATAAAATATGTAGTGAATATTGAAATCCCAGGATGTTAATGTCATTGGCATCAATAAATAACTAAACATAGTATATAATATATATGTCGCCAGAAAATAACAAAGCCGCGCGTCATGTTGCGCGCCAGAAGGCAACGTCGCGCACTGTTGTGCAGCGTTGCCGTACATGTTGAGCGTCACGTGTCGCGCGCCAAAGGTTGCCTAGTGGAGACCCGGCTAAAAACCGCAAATTTATAAATTTCCTTGGAAATTTATATACTTTCGTAGGATTCTAAAATTTATCTCACATAAATTGTATTATTTTACGCCCACATTTTCGGAAATTGATAAACTTACCGAATTCATTCGTATAATAATAATTAAGCAATAACCAAACGCCCTGTGCGCTCTGATTGGTTGAATAAGTCACGATTTCCATTTCCTTCCTCGCCACCGCCGTTCGTCGCCACTTTTACGAATAAACCCAAACCTTAGCGATGTAAATGAGGATAAATGGACGGAGCCCTACTCCACAGCGCTCCTATTTTAGTGTTCAGGATCACAAGAAAACCTAAAATAACCTATTAAGTTGACCTGATGCCGACCTTCATTATCACCGACCGACCAATCAGAAAGCAGTGTGTTATTTGCCGAATTTAACGTTGCGTAAAATTAAAAGGTCTTCTGTGATTAGTCGAACTGTTTCAAATCTTACGAATGGATATCCGTTAGTTTATAAATTTACGATGAGACGTCACAAATTGATAAATTTCCGAAAATCTGGGCGTAAAATCATACAATTTATCTCTCGTTTAGAATCCTACTAAAGTTTATAACTTTCCTAGGAAATTTATAAAGGAGATGTACCATTTGGCCATACATTATGGGCCTGGCACAGACAAACACGACACCATGTGTGTTTTGAAGATAAATGACTACTCTATTAACCTGTATATTTTTTTTTACGTAACTTTTGGTGGAAATAAGATACGAGATATTTGAAATGGAAATTATTCCACAACTAAATATACCTCAAAATTGAATTTTGACATAAATATAATACCTAGATGTAAATAAAGGTATGTCTTTGTGTCATACAGAACAAAAACTACATAAAGAGAGGCCAATAATAATGAATAATCACCTGTGTACTAGAGAACCTCGTACTATGTATACTCGTCCAAAAAAACTAACCACAATCACAAACACCGCTGCATATTCTTAGCACTACCTTCTGTAGTGATCATTATTATTGAATTTTTATTCAATTACATTACAATTAAAACCGCACGAAAACACCAATAAATCAGAGCAAAATATTCACGATGCGCAGTAGCAACACGAATGACATGACAGATAAAAAATGTGTTGCAAATGGTTTGAAAAAATATTTCTACTATCGATTAAAAAACAAAACGATTTTTACCGATTAATAATTATGGAATATACAGTAAATTATATATTTCTTGATTCTTTTTACAAATATATTTATAAAGTAAATAAAAAATATTGTTTTCTAATATAATAATAAAAATATTATTTCCTTAAAACAATTTCTGCCTGCCATACTTAATTTTATTTTTAATGCTGGCAACATAAGACATTCATCCGCTATTACCATAGCCTATTCAAAATAATAATCTTTAAAAACTAAATTCTTTCACCGAAGCTCTATCAAGAAACGAAAACGATGTATAAATTTTTAAAATTAAATGTTTAATTTCAACGATTCACAACTTTCTGGCCGCTACAGGCCGTATTTGGTATTTCTCCTTTGCGGTTTTTGTTATTTTTCGGTGACATATATATTTATATTTATTATATTTGCACGGAATGATGATGGGCATTCAAACTATTGTAAAACGTAGCTCCACGTCTACGACCCGCTACGACGTCTGCAAAGTATAACGCTACAAAATTATATTTTTCCCGGATCGGAAACGCCTTCATAACTTCTTGTGAAATTAAGAGCTGAATAAAGAATAATACTAACCTAAATGATTGTTGAATACAAAATCAGTGGAATAATATGAAATTATATTTAATCTGATATTGGTATGCGATAACTGGCATGAAACTGTACACGTCGACATGCGCATAGAAACATACAAAAGTTTTTAAAACATACAAGTTTCAGTTAATAGGTGTTATTCTATGATATTTGTCATATATCGATTTGGTTTACGTTTTGAGGTCTAATTTTATCGAGCTGTAGAATCAAAATTATTTAGTCAAGAGCAACAGTGAATCTTCAATTACTAGGGTGTCTTGGTAAGGTTAGTTTACAGCTGAACCATAAATTATATTAATTTTCAATATTATATATATACAATAGAATAAAACTACTTATGTAACTAAACTAAACCAATAAAATTATTATTCTTTGTCATATTATTTATAATATACAAGTAAAGGTTAAAGTTTGTAAAATTTTTACTATAATTGAAATTATCATTATCCTAGAACAGTAATTTACCAAATATTTATTGATCAATAAAAGTTTGCTCGGTCAGACATCCCCGTTTTGCAGGAGAACGTAAGCCACTTTTAATAGATCGTTAATATTATCATGCTAAAAATTATTAATTGTGACAAATAATGTTTAATACACAACAGGGACCAAATTAAAATGAGCCTTTATTAAATAAATATAACATTTTATCTTACTTGGTAACTCCTTAAGCACCGTTTCAAATAAAGTGGGTGGGATAAAATTAAAAATAACAAACCTACTGGGAAATGAGGCACCTTGAAAGAGGCCTCGTTATCTTCGGCACAGAAGACTAAATAAAATAATCAGCGGAAAACAAATGAAACGGCAGGTAAGTGGAATAAATTCCAATCTTTTTGAATTCAAAGATATTCTACGGAGCTTTTGGACCTGTGATCTGCCTTGGGGACATTTTTTCGATTGTTCAAAACATTGCTGTTGGTATCGGCTTTTAATCATTATTATTTTTCAAACAATTTTGTGGCCCTAGACGCGATGCCGAGTAGATAATTACGACGTTCAATAATAAAATATTCCTCTATAAATTGAAACTACTCACTAAGATTCTTCATTAGCAGTGCCTAAGTTCTATTTAAAGTTTCGAAGAACATTTCGGTAGCTACCGCTCGTACAGTTCCACCATTTTGAATTAGCTTCTGAAGACTAATTTGCACTTGAAATCTATATAAACAAGAAGGTATATCTTTACATTTCAAGAGTTTAAATTAAAACGTTGACGTTTATTCGAGTTAATAACTTGGAATCACACGTTTCTGACAGGAGAGTGCAAAACGTGTCCCGAGTTTAAGAGACTGAGTAAAACAATAGTTTTAAAAACAAATATTTTAATTTTTTATTTTTTTTAATGATGAATTGCTTCCCGTTATTTTATCATTTGTAATAATAGGTTTACCTCAGATAACGGACGGCTTTTATTTGTTTCTTACGATTCGAATATCACTCCCTATAAATATGACGAGGAGCGGCAGGGCTCATTAAACTTGGTTTTTGTCATCCTGAATTATTACCTGTCTTGAAAAATATTTCCGTACCTACAAAAATGTTTTGCCTTTTGCATTCAAGAGAAATGCACGGTCTGGTTTTTAATTAGCTTTTGCCGGCTGCTTCGCATTCGTCAATTTCGTTAAGATAAAAAGTTTTTTACGAACACCCCTAAACTCCTCAAGGAAGATATATGCCAAATTTCACCTACCGCCCAGTAGTTTTGGCTGTAGCGTGTCTGTCAGTCAGACAGTAACGCAAGGATTTAATGTATGCAGGTTAAAGTAATTCCATTGAAAAATAAAGGGTTTTACACAAACTCTGATTCCCTATTCTACTCTCTTAGGGAAAGAATGTCCAAAATAAATACCTGGGTTGGTAAACGTCATTTGAGGATCCAATATAGAAAGTATGAAGTTTATCCCTTGAAGTATTCAAAAGGTTTCGTACAAACTTTGACTCCCCTTTTAATTCCCTTAGGGTAAGAATTTCCAAAAAGATTTTCTAAGTGTTCACTTACATCATTTGAGGAACCAAGATGCAAAAGTTAAAGTAAATCCATTGACGGAATAAAATGTTTCATACAAACTGTGACAACCTGTTTTACCCCCTTAGGTGGGAATTTCCAAAAATTCTCTCTTAGTGCGCCCCTACAATCTTCAAGGAACATACATGTCAAATTTCACCTACTTGCGCCTAGAAGTTTCGACTGTAGCGTGTCTGTCAGTTAGTCAGTAACGCAAGGATTTTATATACACAGATTTGTATTTTCTCTTGTGATGTCCCAGGTGTATTCATCCCAAGCAAAGTAAAACGCAGGCTAAATAAACTTTATAGAAACTAAAAAAAGATATACCCAAAGAGTTTAAAGCTAAAAAAGTCTTCTTTTTACATGGATTTACAGAACTACAACTTTTTTTGTTTCAGAATCGTGTGTGCAGTTTAAGATTCTGTACAGCATCCCTACACGAAGCTAATTTCCCTAGAGGACCGCAACATTTGTCACAGTAAATTTGTTACCCACTTAGGCAATTTACTTGAGGAAATAAAAATGCCTAGGACACTTTACCTTTGTAGTAAGGCCTATATTTCTATAGGCCTTACCATACCATATATGAAATATTTACAATTCTCAAGCGTCATACTCTGAAAGACCAATCGTCCATTTACTGACACAGCACATTATGAAAGCGCGATGACGCGCGCAAATGACGTCAGACGGGAGAAAATATCGTGGCGTACGCGGCCGAGTCAATCGAACTGACTTTTTCAACTTTTACTCAAGAATCTTTGTGAATTACCCAGCGCGCTCACAGCCGGCGCTGCAAAACTATTTTGCATTAATATGTGCCGAGTTTTAAATTCGTATTTCTTGGCACTGGCAGACGGAAATCGTAGGAAGAATTCGATAACCCATACTTTCGCGGTATACCTTATAACTGCAAACTTTAATCTCGAACTGTCATCGCTTTTATTTTGCGTGGATTTTGTTTAGGTCTGTCGATTTATATGAAAGTATTTTGTGCGCGAGATATTTCCTCTTTTCCCCCACAAACGACAATCTGCATTAACAATCTAGCAGATGCCATATTTTAACATGTTTCTTGTTATGTGGGTATATACGTATTCGAGCGCCAAGATATGTTGACATTATCTAAATCAACCCGTGGTACACAAACATAACCTAAAATAATATTATTTGATAACTGTTTGGAGATAAGGTATTATGTATGACAAACTTGTGTTTTATTATGCTAGTTACATTATGGTTGGAAGAGTACCATTTTATGGTGTACTGCCTTTCCCTTCTGTTTCACTTACTATCGAGATTTATGCATACAATATTTATGTAACATGTTACATTTCCTTGTACTGGCCTTTGTTTACAAGTGACTCTCAATTTATCCCACCTCTGAAAATTTTAAAACATTAGTAATCAGTGTACAAATAATAACTCATTGACGATAAGATAAAAAGGGAGTTTCTCCACGAACAGGACCGATATGAGTTTGTCGAAACGTCGGGTATATTATTTTTTAATAATTATTTAAAACGAAACGTAGTGTGTGAAGTGTTTTGAGCCTATTAGACGTAGCGGATATTTAGGCCGATTAGATATTCAAATTTCTAAGTAGCTTGTTTTTGTGTCACTTTATTATATTTTTTTATTAATTGAACCAAATCAGTTAATCACGTTGACATATCAAGCAATACAATTGTATCACACATAATTTTGCATAAAGTTATCAAATTTAAATATATGACTTTAGCTTTTATCACTTCGGAGTTTGACATACGGTTTCCGTCTTTAGTACTTTGAAGATAAACTGCCGGTCGCCCCTATAAATATGTCTGTCCATCCCTTCGTCCATCCGTACTTCTAACTTATAAATTTCTTAGACAAACTCACCATAGGCAAGATTTATTTGAGTGCGTGCCATTTTTATATGAGACACTAAGAACTCTAATGTGAAGGAGGTTTTTAATTAATAAAGTGGTTATTAATTTGCTTTGTTGAAAACGATGTTTTGGGAGCAATATATACATTTGTAATGCGAAATAATAGCCTTTATTCTGCTAATTTTCCAATAATTCGATATGAGTTAGATTTTAATCTTTGAATCCAGTTACATATCGTCGAAAACTTCTGACGCTTTAAATATCGCATAATATATTATGTATAACCGTTCGTTTAAACGCAGTAAATGTATGACAAAGAACAAACAGGTTTCACGCTTTATTAGAAATCCTGGCGAAGCCTACAAGCGTATAACTAGAAGAGAACTTTGTCTGCAAACAAACCCCAGACCTTATAAACTGTATACTGTAGCTATTTGTAATTAATCTATTCGCCAAGTATAGTGATATAGTAAACGTGCCTTACATTTTTGATTTGTCTGACAAATAACTAGATTAACAACTACAACATTTATCCCTCTACAGTTTACTATTATTCCCTCTACCAAATCCTCAGAGCGTTGGTGTGCATTTTAGAATTTGCTCTCCCAAATGCAAAGTTTGCATGTTTGGTCTAAATGCGTGTAGAATAATTAATAAACATGGTCATGCCTGCACTGCGGCCGGAAAGACCTGTACCCAACGCTGAGTTGAAAATTTACGACATAGACGCAGACAAAAATGTTCGTATTCATTTACTGGATGCAGGAATTTCTTGTTTTCAGTGCGTTGGCTTCAAGTAAGTCTGAGAACTGAACTCAAATCTTGCGGTTTAAATGAGGAAAATTTTAATTAAATTTTAGGCGATAGACGAGGGTGTCGTGTAGCTTGTCTAAGTGAGCTGCATCAGGGAAGTGTATAATTTATACTGTATTACTCATATTCGCAACATCGTATTTTTAAATAATTTGCTTTCTGCAGGGAATTTAAATAATTCATCTTTATGAAATTTTATGATAAAACGATATGAAATGCGACGAATTTTGTTTACATTGGACGTCACACTTGTAATAAATCTCATGCTCCCACAATTTACCAAACAAAAGAGCATTGTCATGTTATGCCGTGCATTTGCCGAGCTGTGCCAAAACTTGAATCAAAGGAATTCTTGAAACGGTATGCAATTTTAAACCGAGTGATGTGATTCGATACTGCTATAATCGATAATACTCTATTTTATTCAGATACGAACGACATATAAACGTATTTTTATTACCAGCATAATGTATTATAGTATCACACTATTTATAACTATTTCAAAGCGATTTACTTAACAGGTACCTTTATAAGTATCATAAAGTTGTTATATTTATCTTGTGTTAGTAACAATGCATCGATACTTGTATATGTATTTTGTTTCACAAAGTAAAGCTACGGTATATAAGACCAGTCATGACACACGACAGCATTGAATAACTAAAACTTTTGCTATCCCAACTGCTGTAGAATATATTACTACAAACTATGTTTTTACGCCAGTTATATCACGCCACTACGTGAAAGTATTTCTTGCCTAGGAATCTGCAGCTTAAGCGCGACCCTTGATTATAAAGATTCCACATAGAAAAGACTCACAAAAGAGACGATCGGGATATGGATATCATTTGGCCGGGCACGAAATAATGTAGCGTGTTTCGGAACAAACAAAAATATTATTCAAATTATTACATACGGAGAATAACTTTTAGCAAAATTTCAGCACAAACTGGCTTTCTAAAAAAACAAATTTCAAGTAATTTGCATTTCAGAAATAGACGACATAACTTGAAGCCTATAAACTTAGTAAAATATTCATGTACTAGTTAGGTAGTGTTATAAAATTTGTCCTTACTTTATAATCTGGAATGAGTTTGGCAATTGGCAAAATGTATGTGGCATGGCTATTCATTTGCATAGTTGAAACGGCCAGCGCGTCAGACACAGGGCTGATGACTCCATTTGAAAGTGCCTTATTGTACACTATAATAATAAATATTGTATGGTTCAATTCAACGCTCGTCAATTCATTGCGATAAGTGTGTACGTTCGTTATCAAATTGAAACAATGAATGTATGGATGTGCTTGCTTTGCTGTTGGTTTTGTTTTTGTGGTGATATTAGCAATTTGATAAACACATGAGAATATTATAGATTTATGGACTGGCATTTTAGCGGAATATATTTCAAAAGTGTTGAGAGTACACAATTAAATAGGCAGCGATAGCCGGCTATTCTCCAGTTGAAATTCTCGACATTCACATACTTTCTGATGTTAATTATGTGCATGTAATTTTAAAGTCGACCCATTTCACGTAATTAGGTTAACAATAAACCGATATTTAGCTAGAATTTGTTATAAATAGGAAATGTTAAAGCCAAAATCGCGAGCATATTATTATTAGGTTTACATCAATGATGTTAGCGACTTTACCCATTGCTGTTTATAAATTTTAAGAGTAGGTACATAGCCTTCTGCTCAGCATCCTTACATAAAGCCTCATATAATTATGCTATGACAAGCTAGTATACGGCAAATTAATCTCGCCTCTGAAACGTATTTCCATATTTCCTAATTTAATTAATTAGTAACCTAATTGGTGCTTAATCCTATTTAATTAAACACTGCAGGGTTTTTGTTCGGTTTAGCTGTTCTCTAGCGGACCAGTTTCATTATAACTAGATTTATCGTTTTAAAACACGTTCTTACAACATTCCAAAGTAGTTATTAACAGGCTTTAAGTTGTTGGGCGCCGACACAAAGCAGAGATATTGGATAAAAAAAATCAGAATTAGTTAGGATATAACATTACTCGGGCTTCTTGTAGCTAATTGCAGTTTTTCTTCAACATATAATAAATTTAATAAGCGCTGAAGTACAGAGTTAAGTTCTTAGTTCCCGTAACAAACTGCTGTATGGATTAAACAGCTTTTAAAACTTATTTAACCCAGATTAACTTCATTATTCCGGTAGGATTTGTGGCTCGGCTGCTAAATTAAAATGTATGTATAGAGGATGCCAGCAGCTACGCCTGCATATTTTTTAAATTTACCCGTTTGGGCCGATCCCGTGGGCATTTCGGGAAATCCCTTCTTAGTGCACCTCTACGGTCCCCAAGGAACATACATGCCAAATTTCAGCTTCCTGCGCCAAATGGTTTTGGCTGTAGCGTGTCTGTCAGTCAGTCAGTAACGCAAGGATTTTATATATTAAGATTATTTGGTTGTTCCACGGTCCCTGTTGTCCTCGTGTAGACAACTATTGCTCTATTTTGGAGTGCTCTCCCAATTTATTGCCAAACTTTGTCTAATGGATTTTATTTATGAAATGTAAAAAGGCAAACTGTGACAGTTTCTTGTTGCAATTTGAAATATTGTTTTATGACTCGTACGTACGCGAAACTAATGGCACTTACTGTAAATTGAGTTTTGAAATTAAATTGTGACTTTGTTATTGCATACATTCTAGATCGATTGTAAGCTACATGTACCTACGTGTTTAATTTAGTACAATATTTTAGTATAGCAAAAAGTTTTGCTACGTGACACAGACACAAAACGTATCAAATCCTTGCATTATTGACTGACGACACGCAGCTTAAACTACTGGGCGTAAGAAGCTGAACATTTGTATTCTTTGGGGAGAAGCGTAAGGACGCACTAAGAAGAGATTTCTCGAAATTACCTCGACATTAGGTAGAAACTGTTCATTCAAAAATTTTAAAAAGAAGTCCGTCGCTGTTTTCTACTCGTCTGTAGTTTATGACAATAACTTATCGTGTCGTCATTAGCACATTCCAAGGATATCCTTGAAAGATAATTTAAAGAAGTTTGTTATTGAAATTAAGCCAAGCTCCTTTTCTTTTAATTTC
Organism: Euclidia mi; assembly: GCA_944739405.2. NCBI lineage: Eukaryota > Metazoa > Arthropoda > Insecta > Lepidoptera > Erebidae > Euclidia > Euclidia mi. The sequence continues at coordinate 35,333,251 of OX123181.2, read as the reverse complement.
AATTGCTTCGTCGCTATTCATGACTCATTCTTAGCCGAAGTTGGTATTGTATGAAAAATACAAGCGGCATTATGTCGAGGATTTGCTAAATGGGAAGATGGCGAATATTAAACTAACGACATTTCTTTTTATTATCACTGCGTAACTTTCCTTATATCTTTGCCGATGGTTTGTCAAGCATATAAATAAATATTAACATGTATTTTTACAAAGATTATGTGATGTATACATGACAATAAAATAGCCGTGATTAGGCTTGGCACGCAGTCAAATTAATAGGGGTCGAAAATACAATATACAATTATTTCATGTGCTTAACGGGTTTTTTTATATTTTCTAGGTAGTTTCGCTGTTCCCGTACTGCCGTCGAATTGAGATAAGTACCATAATAAAACATGACAATTTAAAGTTTTGAATCAGGTGCAAACCAATAATTAAATGTAATTATATTAGGTTACTGTGCATATTCGTAATTAGCAGATCGAGATCTATGTATTCTTTTCAGACACTTTTTGCGCATCTATGACGCAGCCGGTTTTAATACTAAGCCCAACTGCAATATTTAGGTCGATGCTTTATGATTTAAATATCAAGACCGAAATAACTATAGATAGGAATTTCGGTCTTATTATAACATACTTTCGCTATTAAGAAATTTTACTAACTATATCTGCAATAAGTAAAGTTACTATAATTTTTAATTAGCATAGTTCATAATTTGTAATATTCATTTACTAGTTATAAGTGCAATATGTTAAAGTTATTTCAGATATGATACGTATCCTTATTTACGGTATTATACATGTACTAATTATGTCTACAATAAGTAGAGTTACTGCATTTATAATTACCATATTTCGTTACTTGTGACTCTCATTTACTAGTTATAAGTATAATGGCCTTGAGTTATTGCAGTTATCATAAGGGATCTTATTAATAATTATGAGAAGCATATTAAAATTGTTTTAGTAAGTAGATATAATATTGCATTTATTTCTAGGAAGATTAAATGAATACAGTATACCTACGTGATATCAATTGCAATAAATTCACCATTTATTGCAATTATAATACCATATGACACCAGGAGGTTAGGGGGTACGAGGAGAGTAAAATATTTTGTTCAAAAAATAAAACAACCTTAAAACAACTTTTTCACTATACATTCAGTCAAAAAAGTATCGGGAATGGATTATTTATTTATGGTTCCAAATTTTTTTTTTAAATGTTGTTAGATTGGCACAACTGTTTTTAATTTTGGCACGTAGTTTGAGTTGCATCTGTTAGTTATATTAAATACAGTGATGTTTTTAGATATACCATATCTAGTGTGTATTGTGAATTTCATTATGGACAAAAACAACACAAAAAGAGTTTGTCTTAAATTTTGCATTATCAATGGAATTTCGAGTTCGGAGTCAATGAAAATATTACAGAAGGCTTACAGTGAATCGATTTTATCAAAAACTCGTGCTTATGAATGGTATAAAGCGTTCAAAAGTGCTGCCGTCCTTACAAAGAGTGCAATAACTAGGTCAAACCTGACTTCGAGAAAAACGCAGGTAAAGATTTTATTTTGTTTGTATCTCCATCACTATAGAAGGTATCGGATTGAAACTTTTACTACATGACGTATAACAATGTAGAAAATATTATGTAGTACCTAATATTTGTTCCCGCATTTATTCCCGATATAAACACCAATAAATACAATAATATTAATTATTATTTCTATGTAGAAAGAATGTTTACTAGTCAGAACCGCAATAAGTAACCTATTTATTGCACTAATGGTTATGAAACCAACATGATGCATTTTTGAGTAGCAATTAATTATTTTTTTAACTGCTTCCTAACCAAATATGCATTAAGTTTCTTATTTATTGCGGTTTTCATTAGTAAGAGACAAGTTTATAACGCCAAAGTTTTAACTTGTTACTATTAGAAAAACGAAGATGTTACACTTTTATTTCAAATAGCTATGAATAAACAGAAGTTTGTAGAGCATTATTTTTCCTCAAACCGATTTAGCATAAAACTGTTTTCGGTAAATCCAAGTCTACTCATCATATCTGCGTTCAGATGTGTTTTGAAAATCGGCTATACTTTTATGAATAAAAAGAATTTATCATATTAAATCTTTTTTATTTCAAACTAAAAAAGCACAACTACAATGGGATTCACTTCGCTATTTTACTTTTTAATTATGGTCTATTATACATACATACATACATAGACTCACGCCTGCTTCCCCGAAGGGGTAGGCAGAGGCATATTAAACGCCCACTTTTTGACAGTATTTTGATCCCACGTAATAGTTGGCGAGCCTATTGCCGCTTATCGGGATATTTTGTTTGCCAGAGCCTCGTCCGTTGATCGGCAGGTGCAGGTGGTCTATTATCCAGCATTTAAAGTTCAACGGTTACTAATACTCTGTCAAGAAAGTACCGGGATAAGATCAATAATACACAAAACTGTTTGTTATTCATCCTTATTTATTTTATTACCTTCAAAGTATGTTCCTTCAGAAACGATACACTTATGCCAACGAATAATCCAATCATCAAAACCTTTTGAAACGTTGTTTCAGGAATTGAGTTCAGTTCTCGCCGCGAATTTTCCTTTATGTCTTCTACCACGGGTAAGACGAAGTGGTAATTTGAGTTTAGGAAAAAAAAGAAGTCGGCTGGGGCCATATCTGGTGAATGTGGCGGTTACTCGATGGTATTTGTTGAGTGTTTGGTCAAAAATTCTTTCAGAATGATGGCCTTGTGCGAAAGCGCATTATGGTGGTGCAAAATCCAAGAATTTTCTTTCCACAAATCTGGCCTTTTTCGTCAAATATTCTCTCTTAAACGCCGAATAAAGCTCAAATTATATTCTTTATTTACCGTTTGACCTTCCGGAAAGAATTCCAAGTGCACAACACCGCGATAGTCAAAGAAAAGACTTTGGCGTGGTTTTTTCGGTTTCGGTTCAGTTGGAAGGCCGAAGTTTGTTGACTAGTTTGCATGTCAAACTCGTAAACCCACGTCTCGTCACCAGTAACAATGCGTTTCATGAATGTTAGATCGAAATTGACTCGTTCTAGCATGCCCTCAGCGACTCTCATGCGATTCAGTTTTTGGAGAAAATCCAGGTCTTTGGGACTAGCCGAGCGGCAATATGTTTCATACCCAAATAATTAGTTAAAATTATACGGATCGACTCGTGAGATAAAGAAAGTTTGGCGGCTATCTCTCTCTTGAATGAGGATTTTCAGTCACTGTTTCCTTCACTTTTGCGATGTTAACTTCAGTTGCAGACTTTGATGGCCTACCAGAGCGAGGCAAATCTTCCATTACATCTCGACCGCTTTTGAGCGCTCTGTACCACTCATAAGCACGAGTTTTGATAAAGTCAATTTACCGTTAGCCTTCTGTAACATTTTCATTGACTCCGAAAACGAAATTCCATTCCATTCCAACAGATGCAACTCAAACTACGTGCCAAAATTAAAAAAAGTTGTGCCAATTTAACAACAACAAAAAAAAACAAAATATTGAATTTGCAACCATAAACAAATAATCCATTCCCGATACTTTTTTGACTGAATGTATAGTGATAAAGTTGTTTTAAGGTTGTTTTATTTTTTGCACGAAATATTTTACTCTCCTCGTAGGCCCTAACTTCCTGGTGCTATATGGTATTATAATTGCAATAAATGGTGAATTTATTGCAATTGATATCACGTAGGTATACTGTATTCATTTAATCTTCCTAGAAATAAATGCAATATTATATCTACTTACTAAAACAATTTTAGTAAGCTTCCCATAATTATTAATAAGATCCCTTATGATAACTGCAATAACTCAAGCTCATTGTACTTATAACTAGTAAATGAGAGTCACAAGTAACGAAATATGGTAATTATAAATGCAGTAACTCTACTTATTGCAGAAAGAATTAGTACATTATTTAATACCGTAAATAAGGATACGTATCATATATGCAATAACTCAAACATATTGCACTTATAACTAGTAAATTAATATTACAAATGACGAACTATGCTTATTATAAATCTAGTAACTATACTTATTGCTATTATGATATAGTAGGTGAAATGTCTTAATAGCGTAAGTAAGTTATTCCTATATATAGTTATTTCGGTCTTTATATGTAAAACATAAAGCATCGACAAAAGATATTGCAGTTAGGATTACTATTAAAACCGGCTGCGTCATAGATACGTAAAAAGTGTCTTAAAAGAATATAATATAGATCTCGTTCTGCTAATTCCAAATATGTACTTATCTTAATTCGGTGCAAAACTCAAGTTATTGCACTTTTCGTTAGGACGGCAGCCTAGTTATTGTACTTTTTGTAAGGACGGCAGCGTAGCATAAATTGATAACTGTCATAAAAAACCTCGATTCCCAATCTTAAATGTGTTTGATGTAATAAATATGACTGGTTTTATAATATTACGCGTTTATTTGATCTGCGATAAGTTGAAACATGTTCACACTAACGAAGATTGTAAATTAATCGAATGCAGTTACTGAGAAATTGGTCTGATTTTTTAAAATAACAAATATTGACGTCAGTATATATAAAACCCTTGCATTACTGACTGACAGCGTGACAAGCTACAGCCAAAAACCATCCTCTAGTAGGTACTCTATAAAATTAAAATGAACGGGTTCAAAACCTTAGCTACATGTAGATATTGAACCCAAATAATAAAATTTACTTAAATATAACAAAGTAGAGGGTAATTGAGCCACGCCTGCAAAACGAGAGTGAGATTTCACGGAACCAATTCGGTTTTATGCCTAGTCGAGGTACGGTGGATGCCATTTTTACACTTCGCCAAATGTGCGAAAAATACAGGGGGCACATGAAAACTTGCACATAATATTCATCAACCTTGAAAAGGCATATGACCGAGTGCCTCGTGAAGTCTTGTGGTGGGCCCTTAAGAAGAAAGGAGTGCCTGGAAAATACTTGACGTTGATTCAAGCCATGTACGCTGAATGCAAAACGCAAGTCCGATCCGCGGCCGGTATCACGGCCAGATTCGATGTGGCCGTAGGCTTGCACTAGGGGTCGGCCCTTAGCACCTACCTCTTACTGTTAATTATGGATGCTATACCATCGGACATACAGGAAGAGGCACCCTGGTGCATACTTGATGGCACGGGCTGTTTTCGCAACTCCACGTCTTGGCGTGTATTTTGCGTGCTGGTGGGAATGGTGTCGTCATTCGAGCCAACCCAGCTCTTCGAGGAAGGCCAGCAGACTCTTGATGTGGCCCACGGCTTCCCTCAGGGTGCTGTATCTCGTCAGGTACTGCTGCCTGTACTGTGCGACCTCAGGGCAGTCGAGGAGCAGGTGGGCTGCCGTCTCGTCTGCTGCCATACAGGCCCTGCACAGCGGGCTGTCGGTGATACCTATAGTAAATAGGTGTTTATTAAAGAATCCGTGTCCTGTGTAGGCGGCCGTGACTGTCCGCAGTTGTTGTTTGGACAGCCGGAGGATTTGTTTGGCTATTTTACCGTCTACTGCGGAAAGAGCCTCCTTGGCCTGCCTACATGTTTCAATACCAATCCAGGACTGTTTGTGTTGGGTCCTGGTCCTATTTCTTACCAGGTTGCGATAAAAACCAGAAGGGAGGGGAATAATGGGCTCGGGTCCCACCACCTTTAAAGTGGCCCCTCTTCTGGCAAGTACGTCGGCTGTGTCATTCCCTCTTGAGCCACTGTGGCCCTTGATCCATTGCAGTGTTAATTTGTTATGTATACCTACCTCTGTTAGTTTCTGTTGGCATTCAAGCGTGAGTGCCGAGGTGATAGTATGGCTTTTGAGGGCTTTTAGGCCTTACTATCTGAGGGGATCCTAATGGATCGTTCCCTTACCTCAGGTGCCATCATTGCTGTGGAGCTAGGATTATGCCAAAACATTGGGCCTGGTAGACCGTGTTGTAGGCTCCCAGCGGTGCTGCGATGTTGATGTTTAGGTCCTCGGAGAATACTCCTGAACCCGTACCTGTATCAGTCTTAGACCCATCTGTGAAGATGTGAGCTCGTTGTGATTAACCGCTTCTTCGTGCAGATCCTCGTACAATTGGATTTTGTATTTCTTGTCGAACGCAAATTGTTTCGGTATTCGGTCGCCAATGGCTTGTGTGAGAGGAACTTCTTTAAAAAGTGTATATAAGTTGTTAGTATGCGGGGTGTTAGTGTCTTTCCAGTATACAATGATGATTGCGTTGGTACGATACTGACTAGCGTACAATATGTAAGTGGGACACGTGTTGGATGAAGATTTAATTAAGAATTGTAAACAGGTTGACGTATTCATGTTACATGATAATCAAATATTGGATCAACTTATCTGCTAAGTATGTATTATATAAAAATGGTTATTTTACAATTTTACAAGATGATGTAATCAACATGCGCTTAAATTACTAATGCTACAAATTATTCACGTTGAAATTTTAAGATACGTATACGGTTTCTGTTGTTTTGCGTCTAGGACTTGCATTTTATGCCCGTTAAATGATTTTTTTTAAAGTCTCGAGCGACACATAATTTATTCCTAGTACGATATTTTTTTGTTTATTCTCCCTATTTATAGAGTCAAATTTCTTATACATAAATGTATCGTAACGTATCAATACACGCAGTTTCTCGTTTCTCCGTGAAATTCCGTTTATATATATACCAGGCTAAGTAGTGGGACGTGTCTAGACACTTTCGCACATTACATAAATGGCTGAAAAGGGGAAATCATCGAATTTGAGTTGTCAGATCATACTGCACAGTTTCTTAAATGTCCTATCAAAAAACATGCGCACTTTTAAGTCTTGGCGTATAAGGCGATGAAACTATTGCCAAGAAAATATAGCAAAATTTAGAAATTGTATTAAAAGCCTCACATTTTCTGACCTGTACGACATGTCTGATCCAAACGACTGGACGAATGGATCTCAAATGGCATTAAGAAATGTAGTAGGAAAAAAGACAGTTGCTATGGCAATACAGAGCTAAGCGCACTACGAAGAATAAGCGCAACTTCAAAAAATATTCCGCATGGTTTAAAAAAATACTGACATTAACACAAAAGTCTCAGAATAATTATTATATTAATAAAGCACAAAATAAATCCAGAGTGGCATGGTCAATAATAAATAAAACGAAATCTTTACCTAAAGAGCCGATAACTTGTATAAAAATAGACACAACAGAAATAACAGACCCTTTTGAAATAGCCAATTATTTTAACGACACTATTACATTGACCAAGTGTCTAACCCACTGTATAACGCATCACCAAAAGCTCCTTTGGAGACCACAGTGAGATCCTTATTTATGGAACCAACCCTGCCGCAAGATGTAATGAACCATATAAGAAGTTTGAAGAATACATACAGTGTTGGTTATGATGGAATATGCACAATGGTTATTAAAGAAGTATCTCAATATATAGCTGCACACCTTAGTCACATTATTAACCTTAGTATATTAAACGGAGTATTTCCTGACAAGCTGAAAACTACAATAGTCCAGCCATTGTATAATAAAGCAAGACAAAAAACAAATGAAAAATTATAGGCCTATTGCTTTGATACCTGTATTTTCTAAACTGTTCGAATAAGTTATTCATAAATCACTCTATACTTATCTGGAGAAATTTAATTTACTAGCGAATGAACAAAAAGGCTTCCGTAAGAACATGACTATTAATATAGTCATATGATTTAATCAAACCAATAATATCAAATATGGACAACAGAAATGCAATATTTGCTATTTATATGGACCTTTCTAAAGCATTTGATTATGTAGATTACAAAATACTGTTAAACAAACTTAACAGATATGGTTTTAGAGGCAATACCCTCAAACTCCTTGAATCTTAACTGAATAAAAGAAGGCAGTATGTAGAAATGGTACAGGTATGCCAACTCACTGGAAACGAAAGAAAATATCGATCTTACAGTATACTAGTAAAATACGGAGTGCCGCAAGGTAGTGTCTTGGGACCTCTACTATTCTTACTGTATATAAACAACTTGCCTAGCCACATAAAACATCCTATGGTGCTCTTTGCCGATGACAGTACAGTAGTTATAAGATGTGACGACTATAATACATATTAAACTGAAATAAATATGACATTGCATAAAATAGTAGAATGGTTTAATAATAATAATCTGAAGATTAACTTAGAGAAAACAAAAAATAATGCATTTTTATCAAAGAATTCCGAATGAAAACATTGTAATTATATACGAAGACACCAAAATAGAGACAACAACAATGAATAAATTTCTAGGCGTAATCCTAGATAGCAATTTGTCATGGAAACCCCAAATAGAAGAGACTTGTAAGAGAATTTATAAATTTGCGTACGTTCTCTACAAACTAGTAAAAATTGTTAATTTAGAATCTGTTCTTACGGCTTATCACGGCTATGTTGCGTGTATATTAAGATATGGCATTATATATTGGGGCAACTCAACAAACAATAATTGTGTTTTAAGGCTCAAAAAAGGTGCGTTAGAGCTATGGGTGGATTGCGCAGTACAGACAGCTGTCAACCTTTATTCAAAAGTCTGAGAATCCTAACTGTTCCATCCTTATATATTTATGAAATAAATGTATTTGTTAAAACTAACATCACACTATACTATGTTGCTTTTAAAAGCCACTATAGGCAGTAGCGTGACAAAAACAAATTAGAGCTGGAAATTCCACAGGCATTGACGGCTTTAAAACGAAAAAGCTTCTTTTGTATGGCCCAAAAAATTATAATGACGCTCTAAAAGCCATAGATTTAATTAATTTTAAGAATAAACTGCGCTCTATACTCATTGAGAAATGCTATTACAGTATTAATGATTACTTGAATAACAATTTATAAAGACTCATGACATAATATAATACATATATAATACATACATAATAATAATTAAATGTACGTACCTACATTTAATTATTATTTAAATTTTACGTGACATTACAATATCGTAATGTATTATATTAATTGCTACTACTATCTCAATCAAAATTTAAAAATGATTTAAATATATTATGCTGTTTCAGCTGTCCTGTTAAATTATGCATGCAAAATTTATAAAATTATATTAAAATCTCTGTCGGCTACAAAAGCATGTTATAAATTGTAATATTATCGTTGTAATGTATAACCTCATATTTGTACGCCGCTCGGCAAAACATAGTGATACCAACTCTTTTGTAACAACTAACATGTAATTAACCTATGTTTATAAATAAATAAATGATTATGAAGATTATGATTATAAATGGAGCTTACAACAAGTAAAACGGAATCAGATTCTCTGGTATAGACGACAATGAATTCTTATTAAAACTGAACTAAGCTGGCAGTAAATACGATGAGATGCAAAACTTGTCACACAATGTTCTATGAATTTATTTTTTAAATTAATGATAATAATTCTTAGTCTATTTTCTATAATCTAAAACAATTAAGACAAAGACAAAGACATTTATTACTGAAACTGTGTGCATACATAGGTGTTTAAATAAAATATATAGTTTCAACAGCCTACCCAATCGGGCATTGTAATATTATTCTTATAAATAATTACATACTACTACTACTTAAGACTAACATTTATTTTGAAAATATTCATTCATATTGTAAAAAGCTTTTTTAATTAGCCAACGTTTTAAGGCCCCTTTAAACAATTGTCCTTCTAGTTGCTTAATATCTACGGGTAAGTGGTTAAAAACTCGGATTGCAGTTACATACGTGCTTTTGTAATATATAACATTGTTTATAAGTGGTAATTTTAAATTGTATTTATATTTATTTCGCACGTTAGGCTTAGAAGTACACTTAAGATTAAAAAATTGGATATTATTTTTAACAAATAAACATAATTCTAATATATAGATACCGGTAAGTGTAAGGAATCCCTTTTCACTAAAGACAGATCTAAGAGAGTCCATACTTTGCATATTATTAATAACGCGGAGACACTTTTTTTGTAGAACAAATGTAGATTGTACATCACATGAGTTGCCCCAGTATATTACTCCGTAGGTTAACAATGGATATACATAACCAAAATAAGCTAATTTCGCAGTATTGACAGAAGTTGTTTCGACAAGTATAGATAGGGTATAACTGTATTTCGATAACGTTTTGTTTATTTTTTCAATGTGATGTTTCCAATTTAAGTTATGGTCTATTGTAACTCCAAGAAAATCTATTTGCTTTACCTCTTCTATAAAATGATGTATCCGATTCACATATTTTAAACGATGATGGCTTATTTTTATAATTTTGAAATTGCATCAATTTTGTTTTTGTCAAATTTACTTTTAAGTTTATTGATTTTAGTCAGCTAGTTACGCTATTTAATGTATTATTTATTTCAATTTCATATTCAGTGTCATTTAAGTTATCATTACATATAAAAATGGTAGCATCATCTGCATACATAATGCATAGATGGTTACTTAAGTTAGGCAGGTTATTTACGTAAATTAAAAATAACAGTGATATTAAGGCAAGAGATATTAAGTAGCCATTTGTACCGCGGCTATTTGGCTCGTTCTTGAGGAGTACACTGATTCATGCCTTATTGACATTTATTTTGTATCTGATAACCTATGAAAGATCTAAGTGGAACTGATAAGCACCACTATTTAAAAAATAGCATATTTCGATAGGCACTTTTGCGCAACCTTGCACATGGGTTCTATGCATGCATAGCGTATACATAGCGTAGGTTTTTACAAACAAAATTGTAAGTTCACCAATATAACCAAATTGAAACTATCGTATAAAGCATCGCCTACTCCGTGGGTCGCTCTCGGTTTCGAGTTTTTAAATTAATTACACGTGCATATACGTTAAACACTACCGAGAAATTTAAGCCATCACAAAATGTTATTACCGTAAAAATATTTTGTAAATTTATTGTATATCGTAATTCTCGAAACACGCAGGCAGCTTCACTGCAATGGATCGATTTATTTAAAAAATTCCAATTCGTAACGAATAAATGAATCGCCTTTTATTGAAATATGGCCCCAAATCAAAATTGATTTATATCTCAAATATTAACTTTTTATATTATTGCCAACAAATAGGTCTTAAGATGAACATGGACAAGACGAAAATCATGTTTAACGTTCTTGTCATACCTACTCCTATTCAGGTTGTCGACAAGTGCGTTTACCTGGGACGAATGATCCAATTGGGTAGGTCCAACTTCGAGAAAGAGTCGAATCCAGCTAGGTTGGGTGGTGTTCGGGAAGTTACGACATATCTTCACGTCCAATATCCCGCATGAACAATACTGCCACTTCAAGCAACTTATACCATATGACCTAGACTCCATACTCACAGATGCAATTGCCACCAACACATTCATGACACACCTAACTCACATAGTCGACACACTCCAACTTATCAACAATACATAATCTCGCACACACAGAAACAATAACACCGACATACTTTTCCTTTTGCTCTCAAATTGTTATCTCTATTTCTGTATCAAATAGCAGAAATTTCGCTCACTATCTCGCAATAAACTCCTCTCGGGGAAGGTTTTAACCTCCGGGAGATACTAAAAAAAAAATTTGGGCAAGTGCGAGTCTGACCCGCGCACCGAGGGATCCGTACGCATTGCATCGTGTATCAAGACGAATTTTGCCCGTTTTTATGTCGAGTGCCGTTATAGAATATTGCTAAAATAAGTATAAGAAAAGTTTTTCTACTGTTAACATGAATGACCTCCTTAACTTTAGCAGTAATCGCGAAAATATTTAAATACATTCCTATCTACAAAACCGTTCTTGCAGTTATTCTTGTCTTCATACTGTAAGACCTTGCTTCTTGCAAAATTAAAGTACTCTAAGTGCACAAAAGCACCCTTTAGGTTTTTATTTACAAAATTCATAAGAATTGGTAAGAAATTACGTATAAATGGCCATATTTTTTTATTGCACTGTGAAAGATCCTTGGTTTTTCACGAAACTATGGCACTGTAAATTTAAGTAACTAATAACTCTCGAGCAACTTTTAAAATAACAGATGAATTCATTTTTCGACGTCACATTTTCAGTCTATCGCGAACAAATCGTAACGCGCATGCGTGACTTGACTTGTCCGTTTAAGCGACAATTATACACATTATTATTAATGAAAGACATTTTGTTTACCATCTCAACTGTATTTTATTCATCTCGCTGATTGCAAATAAATATTTTCTTTCACACAATAGCACAATTTTATTTATTTACCTTATTTGAGGTTGGTGCTAATTACGCCAGTCATCTAAATCTGTATGAGCGCCGATACAACTTAGAGGACTAACTTAAATGGAGTCTACTATGTATGTATGGGGACACCCTTCATTTTCCACTTTTTTATTTCTTGTAATTTTTCCTTTATTTTTGCTGTAAGACCCTGCTTTTGGCCAAATTTCGTGATTCTAGTTCAACGGGAACTACCATATAGGTTTTAAATCCAAAACCTATAGGGTACTTACGGTTGACCTAGAATTGTCAAGTTTGGTTAAAACCAAGGTCTTTCAGCACAAGTAAAGGAAAAATTCAGAAAAAAATTAAGGTTAATTGTGGTACTTACAAGTTTTCGCAAAAATCTAATTTTGACCATATCTTTTTATCGGGTTGACCCAGGACCCTGATTTTTAGACACCTAATAGGAACTATAGACCTCAGTATCTGGTATAAATTTCAATTTGCTAGATTCACCCGTTCCTGAGAAAATCGGTGGTGACACACGGACAGACAGACAGACGGACAAGAAAGTGATTTTATAAGGGTTCCTTGTTTTACCTTGTGAGGTACGGAACCCTAAAATTTACGGTTTTCGAATTTTTTCCTTTATCTGTGCTATAAGACATTGTTTCGTACCAAATTTCTAGATTCTGAGTTCACGGGAAGTACCCTGTAGGTTTTGATTCCCTTGCGAGTTTTTAAATTTGCGGAGATTTGCAGCATAAACGGCTGTATCTTTTGATTGCGTTGGTTTGGAAGTTTGATTTTTTCACAGCTTCAAGGGACAAAAGACTTGACTGTTTGATATAAATTTCAGTTTGATACCTCCACGCGTTTCAGAGAAAAAAGGTCTTGACAGACGGACGAACAACAAAGTGATCCTTGGATACCGTTTTTTCATTTCGAGGTACGAAACTCTAAAAAATCCCATAGTGTCTCAAGATGTCTTTGACCAGTGTGTGTTGATAGTGATGATCTACCGGGCTGAGACGTGGTCGCTAACTATGGGTCTTATCCGAAAGCTCGGGGTTACTCAGAGGACGATGGAGAGAGCTATGCTCGGAGTTTCCCTGCGAGATCGAATACACATAGAACAGAAATAAGGAGATCCGCAGGAGAACCAAAGTCACCGAATAGGCAGGGCACATAGCTCGAAGAACCGATGGCTGTTGGGGCAGGCGGGTTCTAGGGTGGCGACCACGTATCGGACGATGCAGCAGGGGTAAGCCTCCCGCAAAGTGGACCGGCGATCTGGTTAAGATTGCGTGAAAGGGTTGGATGCGGGCGGCTCAAAATCGGTCTGTGTCGAGAATCTTGGGGGAGGCCTATGTCCAGCAGTGGACGTCTCTAGGCTGACACTATGATATTTATTCCGTCTACACTTCAAATTTCAAACGTCTAGATTTAGAGAAATTGGCTGTTAGGCATCCAGTAAAGTTGTTCAAGTAAGGTTATATCAAGGACTTAATCACATGTAGAAAACTTTACTCTTTATTTATTGATCGTGATTTTTAGCTAAGTGTGATGAGCCTAGAATCGCTAGCTGCAATATATACCATGTAAATGTTAAATTTTGTGATATATAAACAATATGATTTGAACAATATGTTGTCGATCTAAAAGAACTATGTCTGGTATAATCAAATTTATTTGAAATTACCATAAATAGCTCCTGCTAGAAGACAAACATCTTAAAATATTCTTTCATGTAAATAAATAAGAATTGCATTCTATAAGGCAAACGTATTGACAGTAATGTGTCTGGAGAACGTAACTTAACCGTATCAATACTTGTACCTATTCATTAAATAATGTTAAGTACATTATTAACTGAATCATCATCATCAGCCCACTGCTGGGCATGGGCCTCTTCTCACTTTGAAAAGGGTATGGCCATAGTCCACCACGCTGGCCAAGTGCGGGTAGGCAGACTTCACATGTCTTTCGAGAACATTATGGAGAGCGCCGTGGATTCGAACCAGGACCCTCTGCGTAGCAGTCTGTTAGTCTCTCCACTAGGCATCGCTGCTATTACTTTTTACTGAATACATTTCTATAAAATATCCTTTACATATTTACATGCTAGACGTGTATTGTTTTGAACCTTACCTCTTATACAAAAATATTTTGAATATGTATTATTGCACCCACGTTTTTGAATAAGTTGAATCGGTCTGGCGAATCAACTCGACTCTTAAAGCATTCATTGAATTTTAGAAAACTATATGGATTTCAAATGTTCAACCGATACTTATTTATTATTAAATCAAAGGCGTTTTGTAAGAATATTAAAATTGATGCAACTAAGAATATATTTGGGAGGTGAAATTAATGTCGTTATTGTGACATTGCCAATGAGATTACAAGTGATGTTAAAATTTAATATGAAGCGCATTTTGCTATTAAACCAAGCCACGTTCTCTCACAAGCTTTCATTGCGCGTGAAACATAGCAAGCGTTATAAAATGCCGGGAAATGCTGACGTCATTTTATCACTTTGTCAATCGTTTAAGAATTGACACCAAATAGCAATTTGCTGAGCGCAAAGAAAAGACCATAAAATAAAAGAAACACGGGATTGTCTCGGTGTAGGCAATTTCATTGAATAATTGTTTCGACATTTCTGTTTAGGACATACTTCAATATATTTTTCTTTAATAATTTAACTTTGCGCACAAATTCTATTAGTATCACTGCCCTACAGAGAGTGAAATTTTACAAATATGTTGGTCTCATGGAGCCTAAAATAATAATTGTCTGGCTGAGGTCAAAAGGCAGAGAAGCTGTGTGTAAAGTTTTAATTATGTCTGCTGTTAGTTTTGTTAGTGAAATTAAAATCTCGTAGAATATACTCGCATCTCATCATCACCACTGGATCAAATCATCCACCCACTGGATGTTTTGCAAAATGTTGAGGGTCGCATATACAAGTATCTTCTAACACTTTCATAATGCCTCGTGACAACCTATTCAATCAATAACAACAAATTATTAGCATATTTTAGTGTCCGACTGCACTGCCCACTTACAATTGTCATTGTTACTGCAAATATGAACTAACATAAAGCTGATTTCAGCAAAAAAATTAAATTTAATTGCCTACTCAACCTGTGTTAATATTCACTACATATTATAAAACAAAGTCTGTCGTCAGTCTATTTGTCACTATGTATGCTTAAATCTTTAAAACTACGCAACGGATTTTAATGCGGTTTTTTTAATAGATATAATGATTCAAGAGGAAGGTTTATATGTATAAAACATAATATATATGGCAGTACGAAGTTCGCCGGGTCAGCTAGTACCGTATAATTTGTTTGGCTTACATAGAGCAGAACACTACAAAGTAACCAGAGAGACTTGAAGAAATAATTCATGTGAAAAAGTACAGTTTTAAGACTACAACTACTGATAAAAAGTTACATCAACGCCCTAACGCCCTACCTATTGTAACATTCAGTTTTGCGTCCGTCATCAGCTGGCTGTCCAATGAGCAATCGAGCTGACATTTAGTCGACCATGCGACATCAACGAGTGAGCAACGTATTATCAACAAAGCTTTAAGCTGCGTATCGTAGTAGCTGAGCGGTGTGCAGAAAAATAGCGAACTGAATTATTTTCACAGTCTCGCTCACATACAAGTATATTGGATGCATGTAGCCTTGCACATCTCACCCTGCCCGTTTCTGCTGCCTGCTTCATCTTTCAGAAGAACGCAGCTTGTTGCTCGATATCAAGCATGCATTCGCTGCAATCAAAAACTACTACAGCACTATCAAACTGCAGTGTAACCGTTATTGACTGGGTGGAGTGCGCTCACCGTATGCTCACTTGGTCCACGAGGATTGTAAGTACTTTGTCAAAGATCGGTAAACGAACAAACGAGTGGTGCATAGCCTGCGAATACGCAGCATGCAACGCAATGTTAGTGTTACATATCAAAGGAATATGCTTCATGTAAATTGTTTTACAACGGTAGTAATCTAAACCATGAAATATCGCTTTCGCTTTGCATGCCAGTCTCTCTGCGGAAAACCTGATGTTTTGTTATATCTGGTTAGACTAGTAAGCGGAACCCGGGCTTCTTGGCGTGTAAGTCTTAGATGCAACCGGGATAACGCTAGGACAGTGATGATGACGAGTGGTTATGAGAAATATGTACCCTTGTACACAGTTACACAGCTGATCTAAGCTATGGAATTTCGTTATCCAGTCACTCTTTCAAATTTCTTTAGGTAAAAATGCGGACCTTAGATGCGGACACCAAGACAAGAAAGTATTAGATGTTGCCACTAGGACGATTATGATTAAATAAAACCGGCCAAGTGCGTGTCGGGCCACGCGCAATGTATGGTTCCGTAGTTGCCCATAATGACTTGCTGCAAATGTACAACAAATCCGACTGTTTATTTTGCTGAAAAAATAATTTTAATAACACTATTATAAGAACCTAAGTTTTGTTTAGAAAAATACTAGCTATGTATCTAGTTATGTATTGTAAACATAAAATGTGGTTTCCAAGATATACTACTACTATACATACGTAGTACCGTAGTACATTACATACCAAAGTACGTATATCTTTAAGATTGAGCCAGCGCGCCCAATGTAAACTCACAGAAATAGGTATTTATAAGTTAACCGACGATTACTCGTAAACTAGTGATATCTACTTAGCCGTGATAGTTTTCCTTTTAAATTCGTTATATGTACTACATTTGTAATTTTTTTCACCTCTTCCAAATTAATAGTTTAGCCGGCAGAGGGGGGGTGGGGACACTTGAGTCTAACAATTTTTTTCACTTCAAAGTTTGATATTTGACAAACCAATCACTTGATCGAAAAATGATTTGAGCAAACTAATAATATTTTTTTAAAACCTATCCAATGATACCCCACATGATGGGGTATCATTGGATAGGTATCATTGGATCAACCAAAAAAAAAATTCAACCCCACTATATATGTAGGGAGATACCCTTAAAAAAAATATTTTCCTTAATTTTATTCTACAGTTTTGTTACAATATTTTATGTCTATATTCATGTCAAATATCAGCTTTCTAGCACCAGGCGTCTTTGAGCTAGGCTGCGGACGGACAGACGGACGGACATGACGAAACTATAAGGGTTCCTTGTGGACTACGGAACCCTAAAAAGGAAAAGAACAAATTGCTTCACTTTCCTAGTATTTATACATACCTATACTATTCTTTTCACAAATTAGTGTTTGCATCGTGTAGGTTCCTGACGGCCAATCGTCACTTATTAAGTGACGCTCATGCCGAGTACCAATATCACGGTACCCAGGAGGAAAATAAATGCCTTAATTGGCACTTTTTATTACGCTCTGTCATTGGAATATTAGCAGGCAAGATTTTTCTAGTATCTGCATGATTTACCTACAATAATGAACCTCATATTCCATTCGAGGAGTCAAC
This sequence comes from Euclidia mi, assembly GCA_944739405.2. Lineage (NCBI taxonomy): Eukaryota > Metazoa > Arthropoda > Insecta > Lepidoptera > Erebidae > Euclidia > Euclidia mi. The sequence goes on along the minus strand of OX123181.2, from coordinate 35,315,512 downwards.
ACTGACATCAAAAAGCGAAGCTTGAATTAAATAGATCGTATAATTAAAAAGCTTTCTGGACCACACCTCACTGGACTAACAGTTTCTAGCTGACTTAGTTCTAGCTTGGTGTAAATATTTTGTATTTCGTGTCACCCTGTGTATACCTTGATGTATTTAATTTTAGTAGCAAAGCTATGCGTAACGTATATAACTTTTAATTTACAAGCGAGGATAATTTGAAGGCGAGATTTCGTCGAAATACCACGAGAAATTAGTTTTTATAACTTGAGCAGTTCTGAATACAAACATAATTTAATTAAAATAAAGCACGTAAGCTATTAAACATAAATCAAACTCTTCGACTTTATTATATTATGGCAATTATGGCAAAAGTTAGATTCACAACATTGACTCATATCCCGAGGATGTTTTATTTAGAAGTCAAATACAAGTTAAAGCAAATTATTCGAATTGAAAAAAATATACTGCAACTGAAATAACCTTTGGATTCCCTAACTCATAAATGCTATGCGTGCTGCGTTTTATGCGACTGCTCTCTCTTGATATATACTCTTAATATTTTAAAATACCTAGTGAGAAAATATGTCAACAAAACCCGTTGTTGCCTACGCGCATATTTCACTGAAACTATTTATATCCTCATGCTCCATGAATGTCAAATGAAGTAGAGTTTAGGGTGTGAGATGAAAGAAAGTTCTTTGAGACGTGATAAAGTAGGAAATTTTCTTTTGAATATATTTAGACGTGTTTGTGTGTGTAAAAATTTGTAGTTATATATTCCACTTTCACGTCAGGGCGTGATCTTGAAAGTATTGACTCTCAAACGATACTAGCTCAAGGTATCGAACTAAGGATGATATGCGCATCTTTAGAGGTCAATGACCAAACTAAACGTTACTGGAACTTTGTAATTTCATGGTTACTCCGACATACGATGTAAATTTTTGATTCGTTTCTTATGGACCATCCAGAAAAAGCCTTCATCAAAAACGTACAATCCAGCTGACCAAACTAGTGAGCAGCTCTTTGAATTGAAAAGAATCAACCGCTCTGGTGCTTTTAGGGAGCTAGCTATCAGTGATGAATATTATTCAAGTGAGGTGGCCTTGAAACATGCAGTGACACTTGGCTATTTTGGATTCGTTCTTCTTCTTCTTGTCTTCCAATAATATGAGAGTGAGGCCAATTCTGGTGCCGGAGTTTAAGACATAAGGTGTAAGTTAAAGACAATGAGAGAATATTACGTCTAAACACGTACGGGAACTTTTGCGTCTAAATCTCTTCTTTACTCTGTTTAAAGTTTGGTGCAAAATCTGACGTTTTTGTCAGAATTTAAAACAGTGCAAGAAGCTTAGTATCACCATATACATTATAGGCAGAGCTGTAGTAATCCTTTCCTACCAGTATTGTGACACAACATTTTAAAATCGTTAAAGAAGTAATAACAGCGCCCTCTTGACTCTACCTAGTTTATGATCAGTTGACTGTAAGTATGTGAGTTTTCTAAGAATATTTCTTTTTATAAACAACTCTCGCACTATATATTGTGCTGTATTTATAACCTTAGTAAAAACATTTCTAAGAAATAATTCATATTTCTGCATCCGTTGGCGTTTCTTGGAATGCTATTTTCTTGGAACGACAGCTATTTAACGACACTTTAGTGAGAATTTGCAATAAAATAATATGCTTATAGCATTTTCTTTAATCATACTTTGAATTTGTCACCATGGCACATGTTTTCAGATTTACAAACGGCAGTTCGTGATTTTCTTTATTTTTCTCCTGAAAAAATTAAATTGTTGTTTCGCCTCGGGATGTACTTTGTGTCCAACGATTGTATGTTTGTAAAGTTTCCCGCGACACACGACTTACTCCTAGTGCGAGAGTTGTTTATAAAAAAAGGCGACAAAGATCTTTAAACCACAATATTGTTGACAATTGATCTGATATTCATGCCACGTTCCACAATTTATTTTGGGGAAATCGACAAATTAAATTATTTTGTTACCTTTCCAGTGAGAAATCCTTTATTAAACATGTTTGTTACCTAAATGTTAATTTTATTTGGTATAAAAAAATATATCCATGCTTAGATTGGAGATAATAATTAATCGTGTATTCATTTTAAACATTATATCGTCCACTATTTAGCCAAAAGTTGCGTAGATCTAAACTATATATTTCGCCTAATATGCTAGTCAGACCGCTCCGTGTCAATACACGAAGCGGTCTGACTCCGTGTGTGTCGACAAAGGCTAATGCCTTTGTCGACACACACGGAATAAAACGGGGCAATGACATTTTATCATTAATCTGCATAACAACTAGATTAGCAAGGAGCGCAAAGATTTGTTGCCATGTGTTAAAGGTCCGTGGACCTAATACTGTCACATTACCATTAAGTGACAAATTTGTCGACACGAAATACAACTATTGTAAAAAGGGTGAATAAGCAGTGAAATATTGCAATTTACGTTGATAAAGAGTCAGGATATTTTAAATTCAAATTCAAATTCAAAGCGTTTATTGCGAACCAAGTGTACAAACATAGGTGTTCGGTTACAATTATGGTGCTTAAAACTTAGTGCCTTTTACAAGCATTGCAATATCATCTAAACAAAATTTCAAAATAGATATTCACTTATAATAATTGCAACTAATACTTATATTTAAACAATACTTATTAATAATTATACCAGTAGCTATTGTTAGGAAGTTTTATTTATAATAACAAGTATAACATGTCGCTTATGCGCATACATAGGTACTTACAATTAAATTAATGATAAAAATAATGTCTTATATCATAATGTTTCAGTCTAGGTTGCTGGTCGTCATAGTAATTTATTTTTTTTATGTTTAGTAATTAGGTTTGGTAAATTTTTTATTTATTTTCTAGGTATTCTGCGATTGAATAGTAGCAGTTATTTATTAAATAGGTTCTGATTGACTTGTTGAATGAAGGTAGAGTAGTGGTGTCTTTGATGTATTTAGGTAACTTATTGTAAATTTTTACTGCCATGTAGTAAGGACTTTCGTTTAACATTTTTATGCGTGATGGTGGTAAGTGTAGCCTATCTTTATTGTGAGTGTTAATGTCGTGGACATCATGTTTTGTAGAGAAGGTATGGATGTTTTTATATACAAAGGTACATATATCCAGTATATATATTGAGGTGAGTGTTAATATATTAAGCTTTAAAAAATACGGTTTGCAACTCTGTGTATTATCTATTTCAGCAAGTATTCGAATACATTTCTTTTGGATGATGAATAATTCTGCAATATTTACACTATTACCCCACAGCATGACGCCGTATCGTAACCATGAGTAGGCGTATGCGTAATACGCAGATAAAGCTGTTTCTAAATTGGTGCTGTGTTTGATTTGGAAGAGAGCATATGTAAAACTTGACAGTTTAGATTTAATGTGTTCAATGTGGGATTTCCAATTGATATGTGTGTCTATATTTATTCCTAATAATCGAAATGAATTTACTTCTTCTAAAATTGTGTTTTCATAGATAATGGATATGTCAAGGGGAGCTTTCTTGTATGACCTGAATTGCATTACTTTTGTTTTGTTTGAGTTAATTTCTAAATTATGGTTGGCAAGCCATTGTGTAATAGTTTTGAGTGTATTTTGGATTAAACTGTTATAATTTTGTAGGTTGTCACATTTTATTAAAATAGAAACGTCATCTGCAAATAGTACTGGAAGCGAGATTGTTGGATCTAATATTTTTGGCAAGTCGTTGATATATATGAGGAACAATACGCACCCTAGTACACTTCCTTGAGGGATGGAATGAGTTAGCTGCCTCACTTATGACCGCATGGATTTAATTTCTTTTTTATTATTGTCAAAATGTTCAATTTGGATTATTTGCGTTCTATTGTTTAAATAAGACCTAAACCACTCGTAAGCAGTGCCACGTATTCCGCAGCCGTAGATTTTCATTAGGAGTATGTCATAAAGAACTTTGTCATAGGCCTTCGTCATATCCAACAGGATCCCTATGACGTGTTTTCTGTCGTTAATATATTGTAGTGAAGTTTGTACATATTTGTATACTGCTAGTGTAGTTGATTTAGATTGCCTAAATCCATTCTGGCTTTCATCAAGTATGTTGTATTTTTCTAGAAATGTGTACAGGCGGTTACACATGGCCTTTTCAAATACTTTAGCGAAAGTTGGTAGTAAAGCTATGGGTCTATAATTATTTGGAGTTGAAAGATCTCCTTTTTTGTGTACAGGTTTTACTAAGGAGATTTTAAGTAAATCTGGGAAACAACCCTCACGAAAACTTTGGTTGACTAACAGCGTCAATGGGATAGATAGCTCAGTTGCACATTGCTTTAATAATATAGGTGGTATATTATCTACTCCGTAACTATGCTTATTTTTAATTATTTGAATGATTTTGACAATTTCTTTTTGGTTTACCGGGCGTAAGTATAGTGAGCATAGAGGGGGGTTTACGGCTGGTTGTCCGGTCGGGTAGGTAGAGCTGGGCTTATTTTGGTCTTGACCAACAGTCGCAAAGTAATCATTGAATATGTTGCATATTTTTGTTGGGCATTTAATTATAGTACCATCAATTTTTAAAGCCAGATTTTTTCTTTTGTTCGTTGTAATTTTACCCGTTTTTGTGTTGATAATTTTCCACATTGTTTTTACTTTGTTGTCGGACTTTTTCATTTGTCTACAATATTCTAACCTTTTTGAAGCTTTAATTGTTGATTTTAAGGGTTTAGAGTATTTTTTGTAGTAGTTTTTCAGAATATTATTGTTTTTGGTTTCGTTTAATAAAGTTTTTAGGGATCGTTTATGTTGACATGATTGCTTTATGCCGGTTGTAAGCCATCCTTTTTTTGGCGCTGATTTCATTTTTATTCTTTGTTCTGGTATATGTTTATTTAAACTTTGTGTTATTATAGTTATAAAATTGCTGTAGTTAGTGTTAATGTTATGATTTTCGTTTATAATATCGTTCCAAGATATTGCACCTAGTGATTTTTTAAAGCACTGTATTTTTTCTTCTGTGAATATTCTTTTTGTCATGTAATATATTTGGTTTTTGCCGAAGGTTTTGTCTGGATTAAGTTTAACTGTGATAGCTTTATGGTCAGAGAGGCCGTAATCTTTGACAAACGACTCGCATATGAGAGGTTTGTAATTTGTGAATAGTAAGTCAATACAAGTAGATGTTGATTTAGTCACTCGTGTAGGATCTCGGATCAGCTGTTTTAAATTATGTGTTTTCATAAAATTTATTAAGTTTTGCGTATGTTTATTTGTATTGTGTACATTAACATTAAAGTCACCGCCTATTATTAAGTACTTATGACTGTTTTTTATGTCTAACTTCCGTAAAACTTTCTCTATTTGTTCATAAAATATTTCGATATGACGATCTGCCCTATATATGCCTATAAATATGCAGTTAAGTTTAGGAACCTCTATTGCACTTATTTCTATAATATATTCTTTAGACAAGTTTACAATATCTATTCTTTCTATATATTCTATTTGTTCTTTTATGAATATACATACACCTCCACCCTCACGGGTTTTACGGCAGAAGATAGATCCTATTTTATAACCCGAAGGTAAAATGGATCTACAATACTGTTCGTTCTTCCACAATTCCGATAAAAATAACATATCAATATTATAATCTAATAGTAAATGTTCTAATAAATCAATCTTATTACCTATGCTTTGGATATTTTGAAATACAATCGTTGAGTTCTTAGCGAAATGTCTTATCGATGGGCTCTTGTCTTGACTTTTTGCGTGTATCGTTTTCTGGTTGATTTGTGTTTCCACTGCTATTTTGTGTAGCGTTGTCTGTATGGAGAGGCTCTGTGTTCGTTGGTGAATTTTTTTCTATCCAGATTTTTGTAGGGTCATGTACTTGTCCATTAATGAATAATTTATTGTCCCTTATTACAGCGTGGTCACCATTATTTCTGGCCATTCGGAGGTTATATTGAAGTTGGTGTCGTTGTTTAAGAGTTTCTTTATCTAAGAAGGGTCTTACAGACAAACCTGTGTTCTTGAATTGTCTTTGATTTTCATGTATGTATTTTGTCACGCGTTTGCTAATCAGTTCAATTTCTAGTGGCCTTGTACTACCGTGCCTGCCTATTCGTTTTATGTCCTCAATATACGGAGCAATATTTATGTTTAAAATGTCCTGAAACGCGTGTGAAACACGGTTGCAGATGTCGTATTCTGTTTCTTGGTATTTTTCATCGAGACCATATAAGACAATTTTATTAGAATTCTTCAGTTTTTCTAGCTCTTGTTGAATATGATCTATGTTTTGATCTATTTTTTGGATTTTAGTGGTGGTTTCTTGTTGAGCTTTTAACAAGTTATCCGTTGTTAAATCTATTTCAGATTTGAGTATTTTTATTGAATTATTAAAATGTTCTTGAATTGTATTCTGAATGTCTTGAATGATAGATATTTTAATTTTGTTAAGCTTGGCATCTAGTAGTAGGCTAATGTTTTCTAGAGTTAATTCGGTTGTTGGTAGTTTTTGACTGTGTAGTAAGAAGCTAGAGTCTATGGTGCTGCTGTTAAGTGTATGACCGACAATGTCGTCTACTGACTGATCTCCATCACAGTTGCTCGTTATGGTTGCCTGACTGGTTTGTTTCCGGCGAAATGTTATGTTCATATCCGTTTCTTCATGGTGCGCAGCTCGTATCGGAGTATTGGTGTTGTCACCCTTTGGCATTCTGCATCTGCAGCCTTGACATTTCCATACCTTTTTTTGTGATATTGTCATAGTCTTATAGTTATCAATGGGCACATTTGCGCATAATAGGTCATAGTGCCTATTACAAAGTGCACATTTTAGGGAGTCGCTGGTAGCGGTTTTTTGATAACATCCTGCGCATTTGATCATTTTTATTTCTGTATTCATTTTAATTATAAAGGAAGATAAGTTGCAATAATCAAGTTTTGTTTGTTATTTGGATGTATACTACCATCTATTGTAGTTTACTTCGTGCAAAACCTTCGTGCAAAAACTCCGTGTAAAAGCTCCGTGCAAAAGCTCCGTGCAAAAGCTCCGTGCAAAAGCTCCGTGCAAAAGACTCTGTGCAAAAAATCCGTGCAAAAAGAACGTTGTGCAAAAACTTCGTGTAAAAAGCTTTCGTGCAATATTTCGTGCAAAGTTCCTGTAGTCGTCGACGCGGCCATGTGCCAAATCTTGCGCGTGTGTGCGTGCACGCTTGTGATTGGTGGAGATTATAAATGGACGCTATGTTTGTACACTAAATTAGAAGTTCGTTATTGAGTTTATTGCATATATACACTGATTACACTGGTTGTTCTAACTGAAACTACATAGTATTTAACGGTAAACTACGTCACTTATATGGAGTACACTATTTTTTTAAACTTCGATAACAATTATCACACAATTTAATTAAAAAACTATGGCGGATTGATGAGCGTGACCCTAACAGATATGCAAGGCAAGTGTTTATTTCACACTTAAGTTGTAAATAACAATAAAATTCGCCAAAAATTCATTGACTACCGGAATTATAGGACTCATTCCTTGTTTCTTACTAAGACTTATTCCTTCTATAATACGAATCAGCAAAATAATTATTTTAACCCTTCATGCGTTCAAGTAAACGAATGGGTGTTCATAAAATTTTAGAAAAAAGTCGTTCTATTGGTCGCGGATTTTTTTTGTTTTACTTAAAACAACAACCGATGATAGTAATTATTACATCGTATTAGAAGGGCGAGGGAAAATAAACGTGGCAAAAAATATTAAAATATAATTATCTGTGTCTCAGTTGCGAAAGCGTCCACCATTGTTGAGTTTTGTTCCGCGATCTTTATAATAAAAGTTGTCTTGTGGAAGAAACCATATATAGATTTACTCATAAATAAATAAATATTAATTGTGAAGTGACCTTATTTGTGACAAAGACAAGAAATAACGTTGATAAAAAGAAAAAATCTTTTTATAATGGCTATTTCTACTCTTGAAACTCGCTATTTTCGTAATAGTTTTATGATAAATATTCTTTTAATAGTTATGAAAAACATAAAAGTATCTAGATTATTTATCTGAAAACATATTTAACCCATTCCCAGTCCCATGAACCACATGTGGCTCAGGACAATTGAATTTCTATTGTGTCTGGCGGTCGGACAGTGAAAGTGTTAAGCAACTAAATACTAGTATTGTTGTATATTTTCACTGTTATCGTGTTTCAAATGGTAAATAATTCACAGCTACAGTATCAGTTACAGCAACATGACTGCCTGGCACGGCGAACTTTTTGTTTCGCGCTCGGATTATAAATTTGTTAGTGGCGTTAGATCCGTTTGTTACAAATAAATAAAGTATTGTGTGAAACCTTTAACTTGAATTTGTTAAAATCTCATTTGAATTTGTTGTTGTAGTGTTAATTAGTCAGTTTTGATTAAAAACATAACAGTTATATGTATTAATTGACTTATTTAATTGTAAACATTGAGTTTTAAGCATTATAATAACCACATTTGACTTTACTTAAATAAACTAGTTACATTGATAAACTTACAACTTACTTACAAATAGTTCAACTCAGTTGTGCGCGCGGCCCTATGTGTGCGTGGGCTTGTAAATATACAACTTTCATTCGTTTCACACGTTTCATTTGAGTTGTATTGGGATTAGAATTTTCAAAAGTATACCAAAAGAAAAGTCATGTAAAAACAGATGTATCTTGGCCATCACGTTATAAATTTGAATATATACAAAATTATAATACCGAAAATATGTAATTTCCTACAGCCGACGCGCTCTCTCCGGCGTCGTTCAGTCCCGAGCAGGATGTAATGAAGACAGGACGTATCGCTAGTTTGCAGAGCGCACCGCAGGATTACGAATTATTTTATCGTCAGTTATGAATGTCATCATCACTTATTGATAAATATATTATACCTATGTTTAGTTTGTAAATAGGTATTGTAAATTTTTAGTAAGTAACTAGAGGACGCCAGCAGCTACGCCTGCATTTTTTTAATTTTTCCGTTTTGGCCGATCCCGTGGGAATTTCGGGAAATCCCTTCTTAGTGCACCCTTACGGTCCCCAATGAACATACATGCCAAAATTCAGCTTCCTAAACCCAATAGTTTCGGCTGTAGCGTGTCTGTCAGTCAGTCAGTAACGCAAGGATTTTATAAATTAAGATAAGAGTGTATATCGGTAATTAGTATAGTTTTGAAAATATCGTTTTAATTATCCTCCTCAGTTTCAGTAGACTTCGTTCCATTGCATGTTGACAGGATAAAATTTTGTTTTTTACTCTTTCAGTGAAGACCCATGTCTGGCTAGCGTAAGTTAGGCTTGGGAGAATGCAAGAATCCATTATTGTCTTTTTTATATCAAGGCTATAGTTCCCTTTTAGAATTTCTTTTTGGGCCCAGTGTACCTATATACGAAAATAAAAATGTGAGATGTGCCTAAAAGCTATACAAGCGAATTTTATAGGTACCTACCTACCTACATAAATACAAATATCCGCAGTTACCTGCATGGTGGTATTTATGGTTACTGCACCACCCTCGTGGGTAGTAGCGTGATGTTATTTGGTATAACCTTCCTCAACAAATGGGCTAGAGAGACAAAACAATCTTAGAAATTGGCTTGCTAGTTCCTAAGACTAGCGCGATCAAAAACAAAACAAAAGTTTTGATATAGATAGGTAGATTTATGAATTTCTGTATAAATATATTCAATAATTCTATTAACTATTTCCACCAATAATATCAGGTTCTTGAGTGGCGACCGTGTCTCGGCAAACGTAGTGAAGAGCGTCCTGTAGCTAGGTGGGGCGATGATATTCGAAGGGCAGCGGGCAGGGATTGGAAGAGGAAAGCTGAAGACCGAGCTCATTGGCGCGCCATAGGAGAGGCCTACGTCCAGCAGTGGATTGGATATAGGCTGATGATGATGATGACCAATAATATCATTTATTTCCACACTATTACCAAACTCGGAACAATGGATACCTAATAATATTATCGTATTATTTATCACGCCGAGGAAGAATGCACTGGTGTCACAGCTTAGAAATGTTCGGTAGGTAAGTATATCAATTTGACTAACAAATAATAACGAAAACTAGAGTTTATTATTGGTTGGCGGAAAATAAGCGTTGTGGGTGTAGGATTTCGTACGTATGTATGTATGTATAATTTTAACTTTTTTTCACTACTACTTGCCGATGGCAGCGCCTAAAGGAGATCACCCAAATTGGGCTAATTTTTATTTTGCCGGCCAATCAATAAAATTGTATTATTTTAATAGAACACACTGTTGTTAACATTTTTAACTATTACACCAAACTTCCAAGACAATTCTCTGAAACAATATTTAGGTTTGAATGAATGTCTCAAAGTACTGTAGAGCAGTTTTGTTTTGACAAAAGTGATAAATCAAAGAGGTGGAAAGGTGGTCAACTATACGTTTTCAGCCCAACATAAAATACGTGAGCCTTAAAATGCAGTGGACTCATAAAAAAGTATAAAACATTTTTTTAAACCTTTCTAGGAAGGAGTCTAAACCTTTAGTAGGAATGTCTATGACCGGCCAGGTACAGATGTCTTGTATACAGGCATGGCACCATAGTGGCGCTAATTCCCGTTCCCAACATGTGGTTGAAGAGATGTTGCGTCGCGACATTCTCACTTTCCGTTGTTTCGGCCGTTTCTTGTAGAGAAAAGGCCAGGAGGAAACGCCTGGATATCACTATAGTGACAGCAGCCGCAACCCTGTCCAAGAAGCGGCGCTGCAAATGTTGGCGGAATGCCCGCTTATGCGTCCCAGCGCCGTGAGCATCTCCATCTTTAGCCTTTTCCGACCATTTTGGTGTAGACCTCTACAACAACTTCCTTTCCCTTCTGTATTTGGCAGTCTTCAACCAATTACTGCCCGCTATCTTTATGATGTCTTTTTTTATCTCATTAGCAGTCTTCCAGCTAGTCGTTTACAATCCCATGGTTGCCATTTTAATATTTGCTTGCACCATGTTTCGGGATTTCTGGCTACATGTCCGGCCGCCTTTTGGCAACATCTCATACTAGACTTTCTTTTCGGAGCTATTTATTCGTTTTTCTGTCTCTGAGTGTCACTCCTGCCAGTTTTCTCTCCATTGCCCTTTGAACAACTTCAAGTTTCTGTAGCGCTGCCTCTGTAGTAACCCAAGTTTCGGCTCCCTAGGAGAGCACTGGCAGGACGCACTGGTTGAAGTTGCTTTTTGTTGCTTCGTAAAAGCAAATGCCAGTTTATCGAAAGCAGCCCAACCCAAATGGATACGTATATCAATACTGTTCACCTGGTTTGATTTGCCCATTAATTGAAGAATTCTAATCGAGTACATCCTACTGCAATTGTTATTCCGCTGGAGTTTTCACTGGTCATGTTTCGAATTAGCCGTAAACTGATCGTGGCAATTCTTACAGTCGTACCTTCAATATCTGCCCTGCCCATGGTCTGGTGCGTGATGGCTTGGAACTTCACCGTCTCTTTCTGTGAGGCAGTAATGCTTATCAATCAGATATTTTGCTCTTGGCTTACTAACTGCCATTACCTGATGCCATTTAAATTGCAACTTACATTATTTTAGGCAAAAAAATAACAATAATTACTTAGGATTTATTTCAGGAACAGAATAGATTCTTTGAGCTCGAATATGATCTCACAGACTGCACTTAGAACCTTAGTGTAGTAATAAAAAGTGTTTATTTTGTAATATTCTATAATAATATTAAGTTTATTTTAGTTGGCCGGCACTTTTAGAATTAGCCTAAGTCTGGGTGATCTCCTTTATTATGCATGCACGTGTGTTTGCATGAGTATATTGCTATAACTATTGCCCTGTAATAAACATTTTGTGTATTATTGATCTTTTTCCGGTACTTTTTTGACAGAGTAGTGTCTTAGAGATTTCACAGTTAAAATAAATATAACAAAATGTAATCATTGGTGATTAAAAGTAGCCATGAGTATCTTACCCGTTCTTATTATTGGTTTTATGCCGTTGTTTTGCTGACAGTAGCAACGAATTAATTAATTTATATTAATATAATTCTTTTCCCTAAGATTGATATCTAACAAGCGATACTTTCGCATCGCGAGCGATCATAAGGTTTTTTTATAATTAACAACAAAGGTAATGTTCATAATATTACTGATTACTTAATTATCGTCACTATGAACAAAAGCTATTTTGTAAAACTATTTTCGAATTTCATAAAGGTTTATTCAAAACAGAAACGTTGTAAATTATTTATACGCGATAAGTAAGTTTATATTTCAATTGATATACTGCTTAAATGTTCTATACTATGGCGCGAAAGTGTTATAACTGCGGCAGTGGCGTCGCGTCTCGCGTCGCGATTGATCGTAGTTATACTCGCGAACTGGGGAAGCGGGGAGCTTCAAAAGCTTTGAGCGCTCGGAAATCCTCACCATAAGGAGTCAGGTAAATATTTTTTAATTTTAACTTTAGATGTAATTAATATTTACTATGATTCTATATACGAAGAAAATTATCCTTGTTGACGTTTACGTATTATTGTTTTAGACTCGAGAAACCATTGCTAAGGTATAGGAATTTCTGAATATAGATGCGAGAGATCTATTGGAACTAGTAAGTGATCCAGTTTGCAGTGCAAGTCCAATTTTATGATCGAAATTAAGTGAACATTTAAATAGCGTACGGAAAAGAACAGCAATGGCAGAGAGAACAATTACTAATATATTGGCTGAAGGAAAAGAATCTGACTCTAAATTTAAATCTCCGCATAAAGACCGTAAAAACGTTGAAAGAAGTTAGAATTAGACAACTTTAACGTTTATGTTATATGTTCCACTATTCAAAATTACCATTTAGAACATCGCGAGTTACCTACCTTGCTAAAGTTGACAAGAATATTTCAAGATAATCTTAACTATGATGGAAGTATTTCGACTCTGCGTACAGCTTTGTTAAAGTTGGGATACAAATGGCGACAAACTGTGAAAAAAATATAGCTTTTAATCAAGATATGAAAAAAATTGAACTGTATGATTTGATTAAAAAAATAAAGAAAATATATCAGTTACAAGATTGACAAAATACTTCAGCCATATGGCATAAAAGTTCTTCGATTATCATCATATTATTCTGAACGTTTAGTTCCCATATAAAATACGTGGGGAATTTTCAAAAATTATGTTGCTTCACATAATGTAGACCAAAATGTGATGGAAATAATGAAACTCATAAATTAACGTTTAAGTAAAATTGATGAAGGGATGTGGGGTAATACTTGTCGACATGTACAAAAGAAAGAAGAAGTATACTATAGACATTGTAACATGGAGTCAGAAATCATAATTAACCTTGGTGAGAGCAGTGAATCCGAAAATTCATCATTTGATATTTCAAGTAGCGATTCAGAATAATGTTCAATAAATAAACATTAAATTACGAAATAACTGTTTTTTTAAACCCGTATATAAGCCGTAAATAAGTGTATTTGTATTTGTACCCGACTGTACCTCTTGTCACGCACACAAAGTCACTGTATATGTATAAGGTTCACCCACACATAGGGCCGCACGCACAACTGAGTTGATTTATCTATGATAACTTTTGTTCTGTTGTAATATATTGAAAATATCAATATTGTTAGGTAACACATACTGGTGTCTACCTAAGGCTATAATATATAGCTCAGTTGGTTTGTTTGTTGCAAATAATTGATTCTATGTGAATAATCATTTTAGTACGGATACAAAACTGCTGTTGAACAAGACGAAAGCAGCTGCCAAACAAAATAACTTCAGTTACGTTTGAGTGAAGTATGGCAAGATTCACGTACGTAAAAACGATTCTTCTCGTACATTCATAATTAATCAGAGCGAAGATTTAAACCGAATTGCTTAGCAATTTGCATATTAAGTTTAATCGTATATTAATGTTATAATCTAAGAGTGTTCATAGGATTTATCCGAGTGTTCATATTATTTATTATAAAAATCAGAGTCCTGGGTCAACTCGATAAAAAGATATGGTCAAAATTAGATTTTTGCGAAAACTTTTAAATACCAAAATTATCCTTAATTTTCATTTTTTTTTTAATTTTCGGAATTTTTCCTTTACTTGTGCTGTAAGACCTTGGTTTTTTCAAAATTGATAATTCTAGGTCAACCGTAAGTACCCTATACGTTTTGGGTCGAAAACCTATATGGTAGTTTCCGGTTCACGTTGAACTAGAATCACGAAATTTGGCACAAATAAAGTAAAAATTACAAAAAATAAAAAAGTGGAAAATTTAAGGGTGTCCCCATACATACATAGTAGACTCAATTTAAGATAATCCTCTAAGTTGCATGGGCGCTCATACAGATTTAGAGGACTAGCGTAATTAGCACCAATCTCAAATAAGGTAAAATGCGTTCGGAATCCTCGGTACGCGAGTCAGACTCGCACTTGCCCGAATTTTTCTTATTTATCTGGTTTCTTATTTATCTGGTAAACAATTAATCACACAATTGTTCGTTGTAGTTGGAATCTTGTTCAAGCATTTTTTGCTGAATATTAAATTCTCTACAACTTTGATTTTTCAAATAAAGGTTTTTCTATGATATTGTTTTCTTTGGGTTATTATAACGTTTCTTCATGATTACTGAGTCTTTAGTCTATTTATGAGCCAGGCTGCGGCTTATGATCTAATAGATGGAGCTTTGGTATTCAATTATTGATGAAGAACTATAGAAAAACCGCATTTGGTCGGTAAATCATAATTGCCATTGATTTTTTCAATTAATATGCTGCATCTCTCCCCAGAACATTGAGGTGCTGCAGAACTAATGGCTGAGCTGGCAAAGGAAACTACAGTTTCCTTTGCATGGCCGGAACATCAACTTCAGAAGCCCAAAGAGTGCCGTAGTTTAAGATTTTTGTCCAAAGTTTGCCAACCCCTGTTTTCATGGTCTTTGTAATGAGTAAAAATTTGACCTAATGGTAGTCTTGGAGGCTGCGGAGTCTCAAGTTAGAGGAGTGACTCTTGTTTTGGAGGCAGTTAAGACATATTAAATGCATTTTTTCTTACTGAGAATGAAAAATCTACATCAGATTGAAAATAAAATTAGTTGCGAATTGCATTCGATTTTCGTTTGTAACTTTGTTATTTTTTATTTTACGACTAAATGCTACGGGGCCAAAGTTGTAGATCATCATGTTTTGATTTTTTCTGCGCAGCCAATAGTTTGCCAGCTATACCTACTAGAAAACCCGTTTCTACCACTCATTTCAAGATGGCGGCCGCAGGACAAGGGCTGTAACCCGACAAACTTGGATTTAACTTTACACTAACCCTCTAGGCATCTATGAAATAAAATTGCGTCTTCTGACATATTCACGCTAAGCCTAAAAAATGTAACATTTCAATGGACTATATACAAATCGCGAAAGTTTAAAATAGTTTATAAAAGAGAGAATACCAAAATACCAATTTGGAATTCCATAGATAAACGAATCAAAATATCTGAATATATTTACACGCCCAGCAACATTAACAACATTAGAATATAGATTATAATAATTTAAAAACTTATTTGCAATCCTAATCCTAATTACCATTAAAACTGAACAGTGATTGAGCACAGATTACCTAGTTGTCATTATAATTAAGCAACTATTGATAAACTTTCATTATTTACCTGCTAATCTGTTCTAAGCAAATTATTGCCACCATCACAATCGAATTAATAAAGCTAATTTTGTTGATTACCTTATTGTGAACTAGAGCGTCCAGAAATTTACCAAGACAGAAATTAGGGAACCGTCGTAAACCGCAAACACAATGTGACTGAAAGTGCAGTGCTGGGTATTATGCTGAACTGTAATTAAGTTTCAAAAAGAAAAATAAGCATAAAATAAAATTAGAAATCTGATTTCAGTCTATTCTCTACTTTATGTACTCACGTACCGATTCTAAACAGACCACGAGTAATACATCGCTAGTGATTTTATTAAAGTCAAGGATAAAATCATTACTTTCCTTTCTTTTTAAAAAAACTCAACATAATCGGTTGAAGACTTCGCTTTAAAAATCAGTTGCAAGATTCTTCCCTAACGAAAAAAATATAAATGTCACCAGAAAATAACGAGAACCGTAAATTTAGAAATTTTCTAGGAAATGTATAAACTAACCTAACCTATCCGCAAGTTTATAAACTTCCTGAGAAATGTATAAACTTGCGGATCTTTTTATCTGCCGATGACATATACATACATTGCAAGTTAAAAATAAAAGCTTTTAAAAAGGCTAAACTATGGTTTGATTTCAATAACTTTTATCCTTAAGAAAAGTAATGATTATCTTTAGGATTGTAATTATAATTTTATAAGTAGGTATGATATAATTTTAATTTTGCTGAACTGACAATAAACTC
Source organism: Euclidia mi (assembly GCA_944739405.2). Lineage (NCBI taxonomy): Eukaryota > Metazoa > Arthropoda > Insecta > Lepidoptera > Erebidae > Euclidia > Euclidia mi. The sequence continues at coordinate 35,299,030 of OX123181.2, read as the reverse complement.
CATATTTTACTAAACCAAAATTTTAAGGACACTAAGTAATATACATTGAAAAGTTCGTTTTTTGCGCTAGCTAGCTTAGGTACTTCTTATAATTTACCCGCATTCCACATAAACTCTTGGACTCCAATCAGGATCTTATAATCTGGATGCCAAAAGCTTATTGAGTTAAACACAGCGATAATATTTTTGATGTGTTTAGCGAAATGTAAGAGAATTAGTGCGCCGCGTTTAAATGTTGTCTTTAAAATTGTAGACTTCCTTAAAATTATAATTGTTATCACATAGTTAAAGTAGTAAAAATCCCATAAAAAAATACTTGTTTAAAAACCAAGTCTCGCAACACAGTTCTTTTACCGTTAAAAGTTTAGAGATCCATATACAACCAACCATATCGGAAATTAATTTAACGTTTTAAATAAATAGATTGACTGGGATGGGATCTCATTTCTTTTTGTAGATAGTCCAACTTTTCCCTATCCGGTACCTTCTACTTCTTGTATACTTAGAATGAATTTGCATAAAGCCCAAACTGCAAATGTAACTTTGTAATCCTATATATTTATATAAGATTACAAAGTTATTTATGCAGTTAATGTATCTCAAAAACTGGACAGAAATTGAAAAATATTTTAGGTTTTCCTTAATTTATATACTAAACACTAATTGTATTCTAAATTTGAAGCTTCTATGTCTGCTAGAAGAGCCTTAGACTTTTGATGATCGGTCAGTGAGTGACAAAATTAGAAAACTGCTTCAAATTGAATGAAATTTGAAATATACCATGTTTATACAATACCTGTCTGGTAATTGAAAATTCAAGCTACTAGTTTTATCCACAACGAGGTTATAGGTGGTCGAAAATGGCCTGAATTGCTTCGCGAAAAGGATGGTACGGCCGTGCCGCTTTTTCGCTCGACTTGGCGGGGTCACTGCCGTGCCCCCATATATAATTCTTATATAGTATTTATCTTTATCTTTACAAAGATATGCGGATTGAAAGAAAACCAATTTGTTCAGCTATCCATACGATTTCTTAGCCTGCTTGATTTTACGCGTGCTTTTGAGTGTATTAATATTTCATTGTTACTTTCGAAACTTTCATATTACGGTTTCGAGTTGAACACAATCAAATGGTTCGAAAGTTATTTAACAAATAGGGTGCAGCAGATCGAAATACGTAAGAGGGACGGTTCTATAATGTTGTCGACGTCACGACCCATGCCTCGGGGTGTTCCTCAGAGATCACTCCTGGGACCCCTCCTGTTCGTTTTATATACTGCCGATATAACAACCAACGTCAGGGACTGCATGTAGCACATGTACGCGGATGATACGCAGTTATATATATCATTTAACCCTGATAATACTGCTGCCGCCATAGCCACCATGAATGCAGAGCTCAGCAGGGTAGCGGAACGGTCTAAACCTAACTCACTGGTACTAAAACCACAAAAATCAAAATTTATGGTAATGGGGAGCCAAAACCAGGTTAAACTAATAATGTCACTTAATCCAAACATTGAGATGATGGGCGGTAGTATTCAGCAAGTGCAAACTGCACGTGACCTTGGTCTTATGATTGACCCAGAGTTGCGCTTTGAGGATCACATCAAAGGCGTTGCAAAAACCTGTTTTTACAGACTCAAAATCCTCTACAGAGTAAGAAATTATCTTAGTGTCACTTTAAAAAAGAGGCTCGTGGACAGCTTAGTGCTCTGAAAACTGAATTACTGTGACGCCGTGTATGATCCATGCCTCTTAACTAGGACACAACATCGTATAAAGCGTATACAGAATGCGTGCATCCGTTATTGTTTAAATATTCCCCGGCGTAACCATATTACACCTCACATAAACAATCATGAGATACTTAAAATGTTTGCAAGGCGTAAACTTCACTTAGCAACGTTATTGTTCGGCATTATGAATATGGGCAAACCCAAATACCTTTATAACAAACTAAGTTGGAGACAGGATCACTACAGCTATTCTACTCGATCCACTGCCAGGCCACTGTCCATTCCTCGATATAAAACCACAGCTTTTAAGGGATGTTATAAGTACGCTGCCACTCACATTTGGAATGACCTACCCCCGCCGATAAGATCCCTGAATACAAAAGGTACCTTTAAAATTCACCTTAAAAAACATCTATTACTTGAACAGAAATGCGATCAGAACAAATATTACAAATAAATGATAATTTAATGCACAAGACTACAATAAATATTTATTAACGTTTTGTCATATTATGTCAAATGCTTACGTTTTGTTTATGACCTTCGAGTAATAACATAGCGAGTTTATAATATCAGTGAGTGTGTGTCTTCCAGTTGACATGTTGTGGCATGATTTTGGGTTTTCTATGTAAATTGTTGTGCCTTTATACTTAGAGCCTAAAACAAAAATACATGCTGTTTAAGATAAAAATATACAGCAGGGTAAACATTAATTTATGATTGTATGCAATATAAGTACCTAATATTGCACGTAGTTAGAATTATTATATTATGATATCAATCAAACAGTATTACGCTACCTGTTGTTGTTAAACATTGGAGTTTTATAGATATATTCTTTTCCTTTAGTCTTACTTTCTTCATAGTATGCAACACTGCATTTGTACCCACTAACAGTTGTATGATAAGATAAGATAAGATTATACTTTATTGCACACCAAAATAAATGTTTACAGTATAGGCTTAAAAACTACGAGTAATGCAGAATCGGCGGCCTTATCGCTAAGTGCGATCTCTTCCAGGTAACCTTTGGATGGACAGGAATGATGTTAGCGTTTTATGAGGCGATAGTGTAGTTAATACGTAGAATTCGTAATAATAAAGATTTAAATAATATACATACATACATTTACATATCACAGATAAGTACTCACACATACATAGATTAAGTATATACATGATAAATACATGCAATATATATTATATATAAATATACATATACATATTTAACGAACATGATATATACATTGAAATACATACCTAGAACTCGAGTAAAAAATAAAACTACGTAAACAAATTTAAATACGTTAAGAATTTAAGTAGTGTTTGTATAACAATTTTTTAAAAATAGTCTATGATGTAGCTCTTCGAATTTGTAATGGCAATGCATTCCACAGACGCACTGCCTGAACAGAAAAGGATTTATCAAAATAATTTGTGAAATGCTTGGCATCTCCAGAGTCAGATCCTCAGACGACCTCAAAGACTTTATGTGTGTTATGAAGGAACTTGAAACGTTATTTGAGATAGGACGGAGGCGAGGATTAAATAGAACATTATATAATAATGTAGGAATGTGAGTATTCCTGCGAAGACGAATTGGGAGCCACTTGAGTTTGTTGCGAAAATCTGAAACGTGATCATATTTGCGCAGACCAAATATAAATCTTATGCAAAAGTTTTGGAGACGCTCAAGTTTATCCATCTGCTCCTCTGTGGGGTCAAGATAGCTGACATCAGCATAGTCAATTATGGGGAGAAGCAAAGACTGAGCGAACGCAATTTTAGTAGCAGTTGGAAGGTGGTTGCGTAACCTACGCAACGAACCTGCCGATGCAAAAAGCTTGCGACTTGTCTCTTGCACTTGAGATTTCCAGGACAAATTTTCATCCAAAGTGATCCCCAAGTTTTTCACCGTTTTACTGAAAAGGAGATTTTGTCCATCAAAACAGATTTGTGGCAGATCGGACCAACTGATTTTTGAGACCAGTTTGGGCTGCCTATAATAATTAACTATGTTTTTTTGGTATTTGTTATGAGTCCGTATTTCTTGGTCCACTCACAGATTCTGGTCAGGACTGCGTTAATAGTATTGCAAGCTTCTGCCAGCTTATTTAAAGGGGCTTGCGTATAGATCTGCAAATCGTCTGCGTAAAGGTGGTAGGATGAAAGTAATAGGTTTGAGATGGTATTAATAAATATAGCGAAGAATAGAGGAGAAAGCACGCCCCCCTGTGGCACACCGGCATTAGTGTTAGACCAAGTGGAACACGAGTCTTTGATGCGTATACGTTGCCGGCGGCTGAACAGGTAACTATGAAACCAGTCAATTGCCGATGGAGATACGTTAAGAGAGCGTAGAATGCCAAGTATGATGTGGAAATTCAGGGTGTTGAAAGCATTACTAAAATCAAGTAAAGACAAGACCGTTAGATTTCCATTGTCCATACCAAGCCTAATATCATCAGTTACGTGAACCAGTGCAGTGGTAGTACTGTGGCCAGGGCGGAAACCGGACTGATATGTGTTTAGGAGACAATTTTCATGTAGGAAGGAACTGAGTTGAGCGTGAACTAAGCGTTCTAGGACTTTCGACAAGAAGGGAAGTAAGGATATGGGTCGATAATCTGAGATCAGTTGTATTACGTAATGTTTTGATAACGAAGCACTCATCCTTGGGAAGCGCGGCGCGGCGGCTAAATGAAAATTATGAAATGAATGTGCATCATTCGATGTTGCGTAACCGGGCTCCCAGTCAACGCTATGTGCAAGCGAGACGGTAGGACTGCGACGAACTAACCGGTTTACTCAGGCGTCTGGCCGCTTCGCGATTGGCAAAATTATCGTAGGTATTTTAGTGGACTTGAGGTGTTGTATACCTGTATAGTATAGATATAAGTATTTTTTGTTTGTTTACATTATATCTACGCTAATCCGAAGATATTTTCTCGTATATAATGTTATATTGGTTTTTGATATATATGTTTACTTAGTTATGTATTTATCTTTCTTTAATTCATATGTCCTTATACACCTTAATTAAATCTTATGTAGGTATATTCTATTTATTACATATTATATGAAATCTTGGCAGTCACCGACATATTAGTATAAGGTTTTCTTTTTGTTATTTTTCTGTATTGTATGAATTAGATACTGTATGATGATATCTGTATCGTCACTTGGGGTCACCAAATAAAATCAGGGTTGATTTGAGGTGTAGCCTCAAATCAACAATAAGCCTGAGTAGTGACCTCGTTTTCACAACATGCATACTGTTACTTTTCAATGTGTTTACGAAACAATATGTAACATGTGCCATATTATAAGGTAAAAAAAAAACGTATTATATTCATGTGTGTTGTGGAAATAAATGTTTTTCTTCTTCTTCTTCTTCTTCATATAGGTATAAGGGGTAGGATAACTAGGATAGGATATTATAGGTGATAGGCTAAGACTCTAGGATAGTGTAGGTTAATAAGTTAGATAAGTCCTCTAGCATTTAGGCATTCCTGTACAGTTGGGATACTAGCGTAGGGCTGCTATCCCGCTGTTTATGCATGAAAAAGGCATTGTAGTAGCTATTCATTGACTACAAGTTTCAATAATTACAGATAATATCACTTTGTTGGTAACATGAACTACCTACCTTTAACATATACCTTAACCATATTGTTGCATTTTTTTTTAAATTTAACCATTTCTGCCCGATCCCGTGAGAATTTCGAGAAATCCCTTCTTACCCTACGGTCCTCAAGAAATATACATTTCAGCTTCTTGTGCCTTATAGTTTTGTCCATCAGTCAGTCAATAACGCAAGAATTTTTTACATACATACATAGACTCACGCCTGTTTCCCGGAGGGGTAGGCAGAGACTACGGAACGCCATTTGCAACGATCCTGACATACCTCACTTGCTTCACTCACTCCCATTAAGTTTCTCATGCATGCTCTTCTGTTAAGGGTACTTCTGACTTGTCCTTTTTTCAGGATGTCTCCAATCTAGTCAGAGAACGTCCGCCTGGGTCTTCCCCTTTGTCCTGTCCCATTCACACTTGCCTTATATATCTTCTTTGTCAGTCTATCGTCATCCAACCTCTCCATGTGCCCAAACCATCTTAACATGCCTTTCTCAATGCTGGTCACTACATCTTCTTTTACCCCACATCATTTTTACATACAGATTAAATGTCTAGCAACTAGCTGGCCATACATTTGATTCATACGTATGTGGTCTATAAGAGACTGAATAAACGAGTGGCTATTTTGTTCAACAATATTTTCTTTTGACCATTGGCTTGCTCCACAACTACTTGTTACACTAAAATGTAAACCTATTACAAACATTGGCAGTGATCGATGTCGTTTCCTGGCATTGAACGTCGAGTTACCCGTGTGCCGGTACCGTGTCCCTCTACCGGTTTATTTTGAATGGATCATGTCAAATAAAATCAATCTGTGTACATTCAGAGGGTACCCTAGCAAACAAATTCCCCTTTGCATCAAAATACCTTATATTCAGGAGCAAATTTAAAACAAATATAGTGTTTGAAATAGAATTAGTTTTTATTATAAGTCAAATCGATTAGATCGATTGAGTAACATTTTGTTTAGTCTATTGAAAATTTCTGACAATGGTCACACTGAACTGTCACTTCCGTCTTCCGCTTGAAAAATTAACACGCCGTTTGCAAGCTCGCGTGCCTTGTACCTAAATTAAATTGATCGCCCTTTGAATTAACGCGAATTGAATCAACTCGTAATTAACTTAATACGTAATTGCCGCTTTTGACTTCCGGCAAGGTTTGTTGTAAATTGATGACATAGTGAACTTTTGTGAAAAGTTTTGTGAACCGCTAACGTGCATCGTGGTCTGGAGAAGGACTTCGCCGAATTGTAAACTGGTATCCATTGATTCTCTTGTTATTTTGGCCAAAATTATAAGTTAATCTATAGGTCCACTTCAAGAACATCACCAGGAGCTATAAGGTAAAATCTTCTTATAACTACTTTATAATTTGTCATCGCTGAGAATCTCAGCAATATATGTCAGACATTTGATTACTTTAGGACAACTGGATGAATATAAATTAGCTTCCACTGTGCTTACAACCAATTCCCAGTGAGCCTACGGTAATTCTAGACATAATTTTGATAGCAAGAGCGTGGTTAACTGCCTATATTGTAAACTTGTATCTTAGCTGTTGATTGTATCTGAACTCAGATTGGTGTTGTATGAGCTATATATATCACCTTGTAGACAGTATTGTAGTGTTTGTCAGGTCAGTTATTGTCTAAAATACATAATATTTAATTGTATAAGTTGACCTAGATAATTTGAAACACATTGTCACATAACCTCAATCAGTAATTGTTGATTTGTATTGTTGGAAAATCTAACTTAAATTTGTTGTTGCATTAATAAGTCAGTTTGTTTGGATACATAACAGCTGTATGTATCAATAAATTTAGTAAATTTAGTTTATTGCATATATTCATAAACATAACAACCAACTTGACCTTGCCACTTGGGCGGGTCACATTAATAAACTTTGTTTTGTTATAATATAAAGATAATATTGTTAGGTAACACATATTCTGTGCTTACTTCCTATTGTATATCATAAATAACACAGTTAGTCTGTCTGTTGCAAATAATTAATTAATTAAGTTGAAGTTTCAACTTTATTAATTTGTTATAAGTTATAACTTTGATAACTTTTGTGTTTGTTTCAATATACTGAAACCTTAAATTTTGTTGGGCAGTAAATACCTGTCACTTGCCTTCACTTGCAGTAAACAGGCTAATACTTTGTTGGTTTCAAAGAATTAAGAAAAATTAAGTTTTGATTGTTAATTTTATTTAGCGCTTGTCCGGGCTCTTTTGAATTTTGATTATGTCAGCTATCAAGGACTTGCGTGCGGCTGCTGGTGCTATTGCATCAGATTTGCGCTGGTTTGCCTCGGCCAATGCTTTAGTGAACCGGCCTGATCGCCAGCAGGCCTTACTTCAGAGGTACGAGCGGATTGACGATCGCCTGGCAAGTGTGGAACAGCAATTCCGCACTTTCAGCACTTGCTGTCTTGAAGTGTCAATCAATGATTTCACCGCTGACCAGCGAAATAAGGTCAGCGAAGACTATGCCCAGGTCTTAGACCTGTATGATGCTGTCTCCAATAGTGCGAGACAACTAGTTGCCGATAGGGAAGGGCAACCCGGCCTGAAGCAGGAGCTTCCTAGGTCAGCACCGGGGCTGGTGAGTAGGCTCCCTACTTTGGACCTCCCCCATTTTGATGGCTGCCTAGGAAGCTACCTGGGCTTCGTTAATTTGTTCGACAGCCTAGTCCATGATAGGGCTGACCTTCGGCCGGCACAAAAGTTGGCCTATCTAATGTCGGTTCTGGATGGGGAGGCTAAGGGCCTCATCCAGCATCTGCCCGTGTCTGACGAGGCGTACCAGACGGCTCGGGACCTAATTACCCGTAGGTACCATAATAAGCGTGGCCTCGCCGACACGCACATTGAGCAGATTTTGGGTTTGCCGACGCTCACCCGGGTCTCTGGGTTGCGCACCCAACTGTTGAACCCGCTCTTGGTGGCCATCAATGCACTTAAGTGCCTTGACCTGCCCGTGGACCAATGGTCCTATCTATTGGTGCACATTGTGCTGAAGAAGCTGCCTGCCGACCTGAGGTCGCGTTTTGAACAGCGTTTTGGTGGGGATAGCGCGACCCATCTGCCCCCCTTTGCTGACCTGGAGAAGTTCCTGGAGGATGAGTGCCGGGTCTTGGACAACTCCGGTGGTGACACGCCGGCTAAGACGCAGCCGCCCAAGGTCAAGGAGCAGGCTCGCGTTCACACCCGAGCCAATGTTGACCGGCGCCCTCCTCGCTTTGCAGTCACGCAGAGCCCAGCGGAGTGCTCTTACTGCAAGGTCACGGGGCACAGAACGGCCAGTTGTAGGGCATTCTTGGACCTACATGTCGCTTCTCGTAGGCGCATCGCGACTGCCCGCCGCCTTTGCTTCTCTTGTTTGGGGTTCCACTACCAGCGAGACTGCCCAAACTCTCGCCCCTGTCCTCACTGTGGAGGACAGCATTTGGACATTCTCTGTATGAATGCCAGAGAGGTTGGCCGCTTGTCCAACCAGCCGACGCCGCGCACGGTCGGGTGTTTTGAAGGTGGCAGCCGAGGCTCACCGGCGCGCAGCCGAGAGTCACCTCGCTTAATTGATCGCCGCTCACCCCGCTTGGAGAACCGTAGCGTGCGCACGCCTCCTCTCTCTCGCGCACCTGAATGTGCTGTTCAACGTCACCAGCACCATGACTACTGCCCCAGGTATTCTCCACCTTTGGCGGAGCGTCCCCGCCTTGACTCGCGCCCACCTCGTTTTGGGCGGGTGCGTCACTATGACCCCCCACAGATGGCGCGCGGATCGAGTCATCGCGCTTTTGAGGACTTCAAGCCGCACCCTCATTTTGACTTGCCAGGTCCTGGCCAACGGTCGCCGCCCAGGCAACAATAGGTCATTGACCCCTGCCCTATAACTCCAACCTCCCCCATTGAGACCGTTATCCTACCAACGGTTGCTGTTCGGGTCTGGGGACCCACGGGGACCTCTGTTGTTGTCCGTGCTATATTGGACACAGGTTCACAAGGTTGCATTGTTTCCACTTATTTGGTAGGGCAGGTTAAATTAAATATGGGCTCTTTTCCGAATTGTATTCGGGGCATAGGTGACGTAGCCTCTAATGTTGAAGGGCAAGTTAAAGTTTTGTTTGGCCCTGTTGAATCTTCACACCCGAGGATTAAAACCTCGGCTATTGTGTTGAAGAATATTTTGGGTATGCACCCACAGAAACAGCTACCCGCTGCTGTGGTGAATTTGACATCGGGATTGGAACTGGCAGACCCCAAATTTGACACACCGGGACAAATCGACTTGTTGATTGGCTCTGATGTCCTCGGTGGAATTTTGATTGGTGGGAAAAGGGTCTTGATGCCAAATGGTTTGACTGCCATCCCGACCATATTTGGATTTGCTTTGATGGGACCTGTACCTAGGGACCCCCCTCCACCTGAACTTGACAATTTGTTAGCTGTAGGCTCCGCACTCTCTGATGCGGTTCAGAGGTTTTGGGAGATAGAGGAGCCCCCTCAAGTTGCCCGTTTGAATCCAGAACATGAGGAGTGCGAGCTGTTCTTCCAGAACAACACTGGTCGACTCCGTTCTGGTCGGATTATTACGAGGCTACCCTTCCTGTCTGTTCGGCCTCCGCTTGGTGAGTCACGACCTTTAGCCGAAAAGAGGTTGTTGGCCATGGAGCGCCGCATGGGTCGTGATCCGGAGCTCAGACAGAAGTACATTGAGTTCATGAGGGAATATGAACAGTTGGGACACATGTCTGTGTCAAATTTGGATTGGCGTTCGGTGGAGCATTACTTTCTCCCGCATCATGCGGTATTGAAGCCATCGACTGGCAAGCTGCGCACAGTGTTTGATGGTTCTGCGCAGACTTCAACAGGCGTATCCTTGAACCAGTGCTTGCATTCTGGTCCTAAGTTGGTCAAGGACCTTTGTGACGTCATCACCAGCTTCCGACGACATCAGGTTGTCTTTGTGGCCGACATAAAAATGATGTTCAGGCAGACGATTATCCACCCTGATGACCGTCGCTTCCAGCTGATCCTTTGGAGAGAGTCTCCTCGCGATCCCATGGTCGTCTACGAGCTCAATACAAATACGTACGGGTTAAGGTCAAGCCCCTACTTGGCAATACGTTCTCTTTGGGAGCTCGCAGACCGCGAAGGCCTACGTTTCCCAAGAGCCTCCGCCATCTTGAAGGACGATATTTACGTCGATGACATTTGCTCGGGCGCCTCCACAGCGGACGAGGCGATCCTCCTGCGGGACGAATTGATAGGTATTTTGGCCTCCGCTGGTTATGAGTTGCGTAAATGGATTTCCAACTCACCAGCGCTTTTGGAAGGCTTGCCAGAGGATCATCAGCAGGATCCACATTTGTTTGAGATTGTTGACAACCCCGCCATGATGGCTGTTCTCGGCGTTCAGTACAGACCAGTCCAAGACATCTTTACGTATAACGTAGACTTGAAATTGCCTTGTTCTTGGACTAAACGTCTCGTGTTGTCTACTGTCGCCAGAACCTTTGATCCGAACGGTTGGATTTGTCCTATCATATTTTGGGCAAAATGCTTCTTGCAGAAGCTTTGGACAGCAGGATTGACCTGGGACGAACCTCTGCACGGCACTCTTGTTGAGGAATGGACCTCCTTTGTATCCTCACTTCCTGCCGTCAACGAGATCTCCTTGCCTCGTCCCATCCTTCCTCCCGGGAAGTACAAGGCCACCCTTCACGGGTTTTGTGACGCCTCGGAACGTGGTCACGCGGCTGTGGTGTACTTGCGCACAGTCAGTGCCTCAGGTCAGGTGAGAGTTTCCCTGATCATGGCAAAGAGCAAGGTGGCACTCCTTCGGACATCTCTGACCATTCCAAAATTGGAGCTCTCGGGAGCAGCTCTACTTGTACGCTTATTGAACCACGTGTCTAACACTTTGGGTAAAAGCATTTGTATTAATGGGACCTACGCCTGGACAGACAGCCAAATTGTTCTTTGTTGGTTGAAGGCTTCTGTCCACACCTTGGAGGTATTTGTTGCTAATCGCGTTTCCCAAATCCAGAAATCCGAAGTCAAGCTTGTTTGGAGACACGTGCCAGGTGAGCTCAACCCCGCTGATTGTGCCTCGCGCGGATGCTTGACGCCTAGTTTGATAGGTCATTCGCTGTGGTGGGGTCCGGAATGGTTGAGTCGACCAGAAATTGTTTGGCCTCGAACGCCAGTTTTGAATACTTCTAATTTGCCGGGTCTACGAACACTCGCTCTTGAGAAGGTGGAATGCGCCTTCGACCCCGATTTTTTGTTGAATCGTTACAGCTCCCTCGACAAGTTGTTAGGTGTCACTGCTTGGGTAAAGCGTTTTGTTTTTAATTTTAGGCACCCACAACAGAAACGACTGACACCGTTTCTCTCACCACAGGAACGACAGGAGTCCCTCACCTTTTGGGTTCGTTCTGTGCAATTGGCGCATTTTGAAAGGGAGATTGCTATCCTCAAGTCGGGGAAATCGAAATTGTCGGGAGCTGTATCTAAATTGAACCCCTTTTTGGACGAAACGGGTCTCTTGCGCGTTGGAGGGCGTCTCAAGAACGCCAACCTCCCTTACGGGGCTCGTCACCCCCTTTTGTTACCTAAGGACGGTCATTTGGTACGCTTGTTGGTAACCGACCGTCACCTTAAAAATTCGCATGCTGGTTGTAATGCCCTGTTAGCCATTTTGCAACGCGAATTTTGGATTTTGTCTGCCCGAAGAATTATTCGGAGTGTAGTCTTTCGCTGCATCCCTTGCTATAAGCTCAAGGCTTCTACCATGCAGCCCTTGATGGGAGACTTACCGGCAGATCGCGTAACTGAGAGCAGGACGTTTGACGGTGTTGGCACGGACTTCGCAGGTCCCTTTTTGGTGAAAACGTCGACACTTCGAAACAGCAAGACTGTTAAGGCCTACTTGTGCGTTTTTGTTTGTCTCTCCACAAAGGCCGTACACTTAGAACTGGTCTCCTCGCTTACGACCGAGGCGTTTGTAGCCACATTTGACAGATTTGTATCCCGCAGAGGGCTGCCTTCCTTGATCCGTTCTGACTGCGGCACTAACTTCAAGGGCACTTATAATTATCTGAATGATGTTGTTAATTTTCTTGAAACCAACAAAGCTGATATAGGTGATAGGCTTGCCCGACGTGGGATAAATTGGTTGTTTTCCCCACCAAATTGTCCACACTGGGGTGGTATATTTGAGGCCGCCGTAAAATCGGCCAAAACACACTTGCGCAGGACAATCGGTGAATCTGTCCTTACATTTGAGGAACTCGCAACTGTGTTTTGTAAGATTGAGGCCGTTTTGAACTCTCGGCCATTGTGCCCGATCTCCTCAGATCCGAATGATTTGGAGGCCCTTACGCCGGGCCATTTTTTGATTGGTCACCCACTTGTCGCCTTGCCTGAGTACTTCTATATTGATACGAGACCTGGTCGTCTCTCGCGTTTTGAATTGGTACGCCAGATTACTCAGAGCTTTTGGAAACGCTGGAACTTGGAATATTTGCACATACTCCAGGAACGCGTTAAGTGGACCGACAAGACCGATCCACCCAAGATTGGTGACCTCGTTTTGATCAAGGAGGCTAACCTTCCGCCACTCAGATGGCGCAGGGGGCGCATCCTTCATTTAGTAACTGGGGCTGATGGAGTTCCCCGATTTGCTGAGGTCTTGGTGGACGGTTCGATTCTGAGGAGAGCGGTTGCAACATTGTCACGTCTACCAACCGATTAGCGGACCGGTAGGCCGGTCCGGGGCGGGTGGATGTTTGAAATAGAATTAGTTTTTATTATAAGTCAAATCGATTAGATCGATTGAGTAACATTTTGTTTAGTCTATTGAAAATTTCTGACAATGGTCACACTGAACTGTCACTTCCGTCTTCCGCTTGAAAAATTAACACGCCGTTTGCAAACTCGCGTGCCTTGTACCTAAATTAAATTGATCGCCCTTTGAATTAACGCGAATTGAATCAACTCGTAATTAACTTAATACGTAATTGCCGCTTTTGACTTCCGGCAAGGTTTGTTGTAAATTGATGACATAGTGAACTTTTGTGAAAAGTTTTGTGAACCGCTAACGTGCATCGTGGTCTGGAGAAGGACTTCGCCGAATTGTAAACTGGTATCCATTGATTCTCTTGTTATTTTGGCCAAAATTATAAGTTAATCTATAGGTCCACTTCAAGAACATCACCAGGAGCTATAAGGTAAAATCTTCTTATAACTACTTTATAATTTGTCATCGCTGAGAATCTCAGCAATATATGTCAGACATTTGATTACTTTAGGACAACTGGATGAATATAAATTAGCTTCCACTGTGCTTACAACCAATTCCCAGTGAGCCTACGGTAATTCTAGACATATAGAGTAAATGAAATCTGTACCTTTCTAATAAAACAGATTGATGTTCAATCCTTTAAATAATTGATTGATTGAGACAAGTGCTTTTGGGCCATAGTATTTAGTTCAACTTGATTGTCTCATTATTACACTAAAACTGTTAAGACCCAAACAATTCATTACACAAACAAATATAAATTGAATCAACTTAAAAGTAAAGTTTTCTTTTTGATTCTGAATTTGATTTTAGATAAAGAGCATTTTACTTACTCGAGATTATATCTGGGACTATCGTTAATTACTTAAAAGCAAAGTAATGTCTGTAGACAATGGCGTGAAATATACTGTATCCATTTATTAGTGCTGACTTTGTTCAAACAAGTTCGTACATAAAAGCACGTTTGATTTTAAATTGTACACTTTTTCGAACATTTTAAAGTGTTTTGTATGTTAATGTTATTATTTCTAGGGTTTATTATTATTTCTACCGTTAAAGTTTATCGAAGTATTTCAATAAAAAAATACTCCGAAAAACTTAATTTGGACGTGAAATATTTAATACCATCGTGTGTAAAACCTGCTCAAATGTATGGGCTACCAAAAATACACAAGGAAAACGCTCCTCTGCGCCCGATAGTTAGTCAGATAGGCGCACCAACTTACAGACTGGCTCAACACATGGCAAAGATTCTCTCACCGCTCAGAGGCAATACGAGAGCACATGTGAAAGATTCCTACCATTTTGTCAGTGAAATCAAACACCTACATCTCTCTGACAAGGAAACTATGGTTAGTTTTGATATACAGTCATTATTCACATGCATACCAGTACATGACTGTGTAGAAATTACTAGAAGGAAGCTGACAGAAAACAACATGCCTGAGGAATATGCAGAAATACTCAAACACTGCCTGACAACGGGCTATCTGTTATGGGACAAGAAATACTACATACAAGTAGACGGTGTAGCAATGGGCTCTCCAGTATCGCCTGTTGTCGCTGACATCTTCCTGGAGGACTTCGAGGCGCGAGCCCTGCAGACTGCCACCATCACACCGAGGTTCTACAAGCGATATGTAGATGACACTTTCACAATTTTACCAACAGATAGTGTTAATGCTTTCCTAAATCATCTTAATTCTATTAATAACCAAATATAATTCACAATGGAATTAGAGGCAAACAAATCTTTAGCTTTCTTAGATGTACTTGTCATCAGGAATAAAAACAACTCCTTAAGCCATACTGTGTATAGGAAAAAGACCCATACAAATAGGTACTTAAACGGTGAATCTCACCACCATCCTAAACAGTTAGCTACTGTAGGAATGTCTCTGTTTCAGAGAGCTCGCGGGATCTGTGACAAGAACACCTGGACGCTGAGCTTCAACATGTCAGGCAATTTCTGCAAGACAACAAGCTTCGACCGCCGCGCCACTGACACAGATCCCAGAAGAAAGAAAAACCAGCCACAGTAGAAAGACAACCTGCTGTCCTCCCATACATCAAGGGCGTGACCGACAAAATTGGCTACATCTTGAAGCGAGCTTCTATCAAAACTTACTACAAGCCGCCAACGAAGATCAGTCAATTATTACCATCTGTCAAGTGTCAGTTACCCTTGCAAGAGGCCGGTGTCTACAAAATTGACTGTGAATGTGGGCTCTCATACATTGGACAAACCAAGAGAAGCATAGGCATTCGACTCAAAGAATATATAGCTGACATAAAACATAAACGCTCAACAAAGTCTGCTGTGTGTGAACATGTGGAACAAGGACCCAACCACTACCTGCGATTTGATGAACCACAGATACTCGCAAAAGAACATCGTTTTCTTCCAAGGATGATACGAGAGGCTATTGAAATTAAAAAACACCCTAATTTCAATAGGGAAGATGGTTGGAATGTTCCTCCAGCTTGGGACCCTGTCATAAGGCTAATGAAACCCAAGAAGGACAAAGTCACTAGAAGACCTAAGGACACTGTGAGCTCATTCTGCGTAAATAGTAACACCAGTAGTTGAAAAATGTTCGGGCACTTTGAGACAACTTACACATTCAAGAAAAAGACAAATATCACCTCAGTCTGCCGTGAACATGAATTCTGTAAAGAATTCGAAACGTCGGCTAGTAATAAATTAAAAATATAGTTTCTAGATCTTTAGTTTCAAATGTAATAACTTAGTGAAACCAATACAACGCGATAAAATCCGTAAACTGTAGTTTAATTTCAAAAAAGAATAGATCTACATCAGTCACTCACTAATTGACAAAAAAGACTATATAAAAAACATAACAAATTAAATTTTACACGAACCCATATTTCACTATCACCAACCTTTGCTTGTGTTTCGTTGAACGTAAGCTTGTACTAGTGAATTGTATCATCATTTCAATTGAGCTTGCCAAACTGCAGACCAGTAATTGCCAACGTTCTTAATGCCAAATAAGTCGTTACCCTAAATAAATTCACGTTTGTTGATACTATACAGTATATACTCTCAGATTTACTTCAACCAAGTTGTTTGCTCCCTAAATAAATCCCTAAATAGTTTAAAAGGAAATCACAACGGCGTTTCGCACAAAAACAACATCAATCACAAAAGCCAACATTAAAATTGTTTCGTAATCACAGTTTAAACACCAAGCTCCTTCAATACAGCACCAATAGTCCTTTTTCAATTCGAAAATAAATTATCTACCAGAGTGGTTCTTCCTTAGAGATCGACATTGCCAACTTTATCTTTACTTGTCGATTAAATGCGTACCTGGCCAACGCCGAAAGGGAAACTTTTCACCTCGCTAATTAAACTTGAAACTTACTCCAGTGAGTTTTGCTGTTTCTTTAGGATTATTTCGTAAATAAAATTAACCCCGGGTATAATCTCACTTTTTTTGCTAATTCGTTTTTGAAATCCAGTTTGATTGTGTTCCTAAACAATGGTGGGTTTTTTTATATTTGTTTTATTCGACAATTTAGGGTAGTTGGATATATTTTTATTTCTCTCTTAAATTTCAATGGCTTTAATACTTTTAGAATTACGTTAGCGGATAAAATATTGCCGTGAATTATGTAGGCTAAGGCAATATAACATTTTATTCGAGAAATAACAGAACAAAACCCTTATGATCAAGTATTGTTAAGCAGTTCTACTCTTTATTTACAAGAAAATGCAAAGGAGAATGACCAAAAGTGGTCTAGCAATGTTTCATGTTGCAAAACCAAAATAATATAGAAATTATTTTCTTATTTTTTACAACCTTTTGACGTCAGGAATTTTATTTTCGTATCCGGAATTATGATTTAAAATAAACAGTAAATAAAAATAGCTACGCATTATTTCCGTATCTGTATTGACGTTCCGTTCTCTTCATTTGTACGAACTATGTAAGTATGAGCCTTTAGAAATAAACATAACAAGAATGATATGAATTTCATAAATAGATAAATAGTCTGTAACATAATTACGTTTTAAAATATGTATATTTAATTAATATTTTATAGCTTTGCTATAATAATAACTATTATTATTTTTGTGTACCGTCTCACGCAGACTGTTAAGCCAGATGACAACCGACGAATGGGATCGGCAGCATCGGCCATAACTCTTTAATGTGTTGATTGAGAATATTTATTGCGATAATCTCTCCGTTTAAATAGTAATACTTACGAAACTCCGTTTGAGTGTTTATTTTCAATAACTTAGCGTGTGTTTCTTAAAACTTACGACAGAACGTTTTTGTATTAAGTTACCTAAGTGTTTTATTTCGACAGGGCGTTTCATGTGTTGTGTTTATGAACTCTTCGAGTCTATCTGTAATCATGTTGATGCTTGATCCTGATCAACCAATACCGGTCGTAATGCAGAGAAGCCGATGTGTGTAGTAAGTTCATGATAATCTTTGGTTTTAAGTTGCGAGTAGGTTTAAAACATAATTTTAGGTTATCTCCGTTTTTGTTAAATTACTTAAAAGCCCGGGTATTTGAAGGAAAATGAACAATTTTATTTGATAATATATAAAGTGTAGTCTATAATAAATAAAGAATTATTGTGCAACAACTTGAGACGGAATTCCATACATAGATGGTCATTGTCCTTTGTTTCTCAGTGCGTTCCATACATTGATCTATTACTTTTTCATACCACCAAATTCACTTTTCCTAGTCTGCTTTCGTTGCCATGTATGTTAGTATATTGCAAGCAAAAGGACAATAAAACTAAGACAATTACATATAATCCTAAAGATCTTCTAGAAAACATAAAATATTTACTTCTAATATCAACAGAAAGATAGAAAATTACTTTGTCGATGACAAAATTTGTACAATCGTTAGTAGTTAGTCACGCGTAAACAGTGTATCAAGATCTGACAAATCGCTACTCAAAAATAATGATCAACTGAAGTACTAATTTGACTAAAACAGACTGCACGCTTGACAATCGTTATTCATTACTCAACAATTGATTGAGTAGCAAGATGAATGAAGGCTAACCTCGTGACGGTTATAAGTAATTTTCAGCTAGAGACAGTATCGCAACCCGCTACGTCCCTTATCCGCTTGATAAATTGATGTCCAACACAGTGATGTATTAATATCAAGCTAAACATGCTGTTAACTTTCCTTATTTTTATAGGGTGACAAGCTTTTTCCTTCGTCGTTTACTAGAAATGTTGTACAAGATTACTTGCACGCTATTCTCAGATTAGAGCTTTTGGTATACAAGCGTGTTTTATATACCTTATTACTCCGCCTTTGGTTGTTACTTGGCCCACGGTGCCACCGGCTTTATGCTTAGTTTTATCAATAATATTTAAGCTTGTTATTCTCATTTATCGCCGAAATCCGATGCAAGGTTGTTTAATAAAAATCTCCTTAGGCCGAGCTACTTAACTATCATTGAAATGTCAAGTTTACTCGAAGAAGTTGCGCTTTAGCGTTTGAAAGAAATTACCTTTAATTAATTACGCCCACCCATGCTTAACTGCTAAAGGTACACAATACATGAAACTTATATAATAACATTCTCTCGCGTTGGAGAAGTAAGCATAACTTTGGTATGTAGCTTTCGCTTTGTAACACAACTTTTATTTAGAAATCGTGTTTTCATGTAAGATTGTTTTAAAAGAAATAACGTAACTTGTGCATTTGATGTTAGAAATGGACGAAAGATATCTAATGCAAAAGTTGTTTATCATTTCAAATAAAAAATTAAGAATACGGGCGTTTGCAAAAGAGGAAAGTTTTCTTGCAAACTTTACATATTTCTACTTTCTTTGTGGTACTGAAGAAGTGCTTTGAATGGAAAACCAAGCTGTGCTTTAACCATGTTCTAGGGAACTATGTTCAAACTTTAAGATTGCAATTTCAGTTTGGTAGACAAACGTGGAACGTAAATAGCAGTGCAATAAACTTCGTAAGTACCTGTTCGGAATTCAGAAAAGGAATAGTGACTAGAAATACTCAAAATATATCATCATCATCATCCTTACGTCATCCCGGTAGCATCAAAGACTTACACTTTGGAGCCCGGGGGTCAGCTTTCAAGTGTATCCAGGTGTAATAGAATTCCACATTCAGCTTTTCCACAGAGTGACTGCCATCTTATCTCCGCATCTCAAGGGACAGCAATTTACCGTGGCTTTGAAAAGTATCAGTTTATTCAGTGGTACTGCCTTCCTATAACTATTCAAAGATCTTCATGACAGCCGGGACCAACGGCTTAACGTGCCGTCATGGGCACGGGGCAAGCGATAATTAACAATTGAATACGCAATTAAATCTATTTGGTTGCCCGATACAGAAAGTCGAAATTCTGATATATTAATTCTGTTACTGCCCTAAAGTCCATGACTTAATTTATTTAAATTTAGTGCAAGTGTGTATTGTTGTAGTTTTCATTGTGTAACTAAATAATGCAGTTCTAAATGATTGATTAAGTTTAAGAAGTGTTATACCTGTGACGTGGTTAAATGAAAATTGTAATTTCTATTACAACAAAAATCTGTTTAATTCGTTAAGGAAACTAAACATCCTTCAGCAACGTATTTAATGGAAAATTATTAACCAAATTATAGTACTAGTTACAAAGATAGAACCAGGGTCGCGTGATTCGGCGTAATCTTCGGGAATCCTGGGAATACGTTTTCGGTATTCAGGAAGACAGCTGGAGTACTTAGCTTGATTCCACGGGAAGCGGAAGAGAGAGAGAGAGGGCTGGTCATCGCTGCACGGCCGTATTTAAAGGCCCGAAGTGGAGTGCCTGAGGTGAGGGACGGAGGTGGAGGCGGCCGGCCACGAGGAGTGGGCGACAGCACGACGTCACATATCATGTTTTTTTATGTCATAAGCGGCAAACGAGCAGACGGATCGCCTGATGGTAGGTAAGCAATTACCGTCGCCCATGGACACAAGCAACACCAAAGGAGTCACAATTTTGTCTTTGGGTTAGGAAAAGGGTTGTGAGGAGGAGTGGGATAAGGGAGAAGGAATACGGGGATGGGGCCTGCGTCACTCTCACTCACCGACAGAAATGCAACAATATAGGTACTGTTAATTTACGTCGATTTTCTGTGAGAGGGTAGTACTTCCCAGACCGAGCCGAAATTCATGCTGAAATCAGCAAGGCCTTTGTATCAGATGTGCAAATCAAACTTACAATACCTTGGCATAGTGTTAAACGGCAAGAGGACTGCGACACAAACACTTTCGACATGCAGACATGTATCAAACAGCAGCAAAATCATCTCTGAAAACTAATCTAACTGCATACAACTCAATAAAAGACAACTTGTGAGGTACACCTAACAGTCTGAATCTAGTTAGTGTAGAAATTAGGTTTACTCTGTGACTTCAGACTCATCGTCATTATGTACCGAGTCTAAACAGCGCTTTAAAGCATCTAATTGAAGTTTTAAGTGATCATAAAATGCGTTAAAAGACTTTGAGGACATTTTAAAATAACTTGCACTCACTTTGCCGTAGTCCGATATCTGCGAAAAACAGCTAGTTGAATAGTTAAGT
Organism: Euclidia mi; assembly: GCA_944739405.2. Classification (NCBI taxonomy): domain Eukaryota; kingdom Metazoa; phylum Arthropoda; class Insecta; order Lepidoptera; family Erebidae; genus Euclidia; species Euclidia mi. Next base: position 35,278,238 of record OX123181.2, on the reverse strand, counting down.
TTGCATAAGAGATTCTTTTATTGAGATTTTTCTGAAAGATAATTTGATTTTATGATACTAACAATTTTATTGTGAATCAATTGAGCTTTAATGGTTGCACGAACCACGGCACTTTGGACATATTAGATGCGATTTGATTAAACTGACTGAATATTTTGAAGCCAGATGTTTAGTTTTCTAATAATGCATTATAAACATTCTCAATGGGTATACTTGATCGTAGAAATTGCGTGATAAAATCTATAATCATATCACATTTAGTTTCTTTTAAGATGATAACTGTATATATTTTCGTTCTATTTACTACAACGTTAGTTAGTAAATTCGTAAAACTACTATTTAACTTTCTAAGCAGTTTTAGTAGTAATATTGAAGGTAATGCCAAGGTTTAGGCACCTATTTGTGCAAGCAAAGAAGTAACTAAATATAAAACATACCTAGCACTTTATCAGAACGGACTATAAAACGTGAGTGTCATGATGGTGGATATATACTTCAAAAAATATGGACGATTGAAAAAACGTCACAAAGGTAGGTACCTTTGTGACGTTTTTTCAATCGTCCATATTTTACAAGGACAAGACAAGGGTTACTAAATATTTTGTAGTTTAGCAGAACCATGCTGACTTTTTACATTTCGCACTAGATTTACCTGCCATCTCTAGAGAATGCAAATATTTGTTCAGTTCGAGGTTGAGCTTGCCACACATTGCTTGTCGTGAGATGCAAGCACATTAAGAACTAAAAAAAAACAACTTAAACAGATAACAGTTCTAGGACTAAATCCTGTATCGTGGAAGGACTTTACAAACGTCCATTTAACTACTTACCGAAGGGGTGGGTGTTAGTCGCTTAAAGGCTTATCCAAAGTAGTGTGATTATAAAATGGATTAGATTATACTTACTGGGAATGCTAGAATTCTTCGACATGTTCCAAAGGTCGTTTTGAAGTGTAATATTCGTCTTGCCAACGGAAGGATATCCATGCCAAGACGTTGTGTATACGATGTTGTAGCTTTCGTCGAGCAAACTTTAAATATTAATTTCATAATCTACCACAACTGTTCTGTGTGTACTTAAAGTCAGTAGTATGAGTCTGCTGTATATTTTAATGCTTAGAGACTATTTTGTTTAAAATGTTAAATTTAGCAGTCTGCTTCCTTACCGTCTTTCAGTCATTCATTTACCGCTATTTTGCCATTCATAATGTTTTGCAGTAGACCATATTGTTGACTTCGGAGACTATGCCAGATGATAAAAGCCTTTCATGGTTTAATTGTCCGAATACCGAACCTAGCATATTTTAATGATATAAATAACTCACCGGTCGCAGATAGTAACAAAAAAAAGGCTTTCAATTGCAATACAACAAAGTAATTTTGATTTAGATATACCTAAATTCAAATTAAAATTTTAAAATATCATTTTCGTAACAATTTTTAAGCTAAATTGTGTTATTTGGTTGGAATGGAATTTGTAATAGTCTAGCCAATTCAATGTAAGTGAAACCATTAGTATTTTTTGCGATGAAATTCAGAGTGACTCCGATGAATATAATAGAAATAATGTCAAAAAGCAGACAAATAGACTAAATCCTTCCACTCCTTATTTTGTCCAGTACCAATTCCTAAATAGCTAATGACATTTATTATCAGAGATACATTGACAAAATGAGATCTGTTACTGCAGGCAAAGTAATAGACTACACGTATGATGTAAACTGCCGCTTTGCCACCTAACACTACTCTGAGTATTGTGGGTTCGATACGAAAAATCGTATCGTGGCCATTTTTTTAGTGTTTATTATTATGTAAAGTTCTCAGTGATGAATGACTTTTACCAGCCAAGTGCGAGTTAAACATGTTTTTTTAATGTTTCTGTTAATTTTATCCATGTATACAAATCGGCTTGATATGTTCAAGGTTTATTTGTGAACAGCCTACATATAAACGTACTTACTAAATAACTTCGAAGTTACATGAAACTAATTCAAGTCAGCTGTTACTCTCCAAGATTTTCTAATATTGGTTGAGTAAGTTGATACTATCAATCAATATGTTACGGTTGCTAAGATTTTCTGGGTTATGAAACAAAATAAAAGAGGTCATTTTACTTATGTAATCTTATGAAAACAGATACTGTTCAATGTATGTATCCGTAATTCGACACGATGTATGGCACAGTTGCCAGTTTGCACTTCTTTGGCCTCATCATCATCATACGAGCTTTCGCAGTTCACTGCTGGGCATAGGCCTCTAACTCCTAACCTCTCGGACTAAGTTTCATAGCATTGTGAGTCAAAAAGAGTATTTAGCATACTACATAACGCTGGCCTTTATGTCGTTTCCTAAGGATAATTCTTCTTCTTTAAAAATATTGAGTTGAAACAAATAAACGACCTTTCTAAAGGATAAAGCTAAGGCTTAGGTTCGCCTAATATGAATCAGTTGTTTAGAAAAAAGTACTATTCAGATACCTGTTTAATAAAACATCAATTTTTCACATGTTATATGACTCACAAATACAGGTGGGTATTCTATTACACCCACATTTTGTTAGCTTTCTAGCTTAAAAGATTGATCGATGCCTTGCGTGTCCAGAAAACTCGCATTATTTTGACATAAAAAAATATCTCCCCTTTTCATATTTCCCATACTTTGGATATGGATACCTACACTATATGAAGAATATGTATAGCACTTTCTTCTTTAACCATGTTTGCATTATTATTATACCTTTAACGCTAGTTTGCACTACGTAATATTTGCAGCGTTAATTTGAGCAATGGCACTGGTCTCAAGGTGTCTCTGGGATATTTAATTGAAAGAATGTTCTTTGATATAACACTTTTGATTTATTCACGTGAAAATCCCTAAGAGAACCTTTCAGTCCGACCAGTGCGCAGTAACTGGTCGGCCGCACATACAGTCACGCAGACATACATTTTCGCTTGCCTTGCACTCAGCCTAACACATATACATTTGTCCCTACACTACACCCCCCAAATTTTGAAAAATTTGCTGTATCTAATTGCCTTACATACACAATTAATCAATATACGCAGTGTAGCTTAAAAAAAAAAAGTTACACAATATTCACCAATTTATCTTGATATTAATCTTTATTCTCAATACAACTTTAAATTTCTATTCACATTGATTGCTTTTAAAACACCAAATTACATTAGGTTCCTTTTAAATTGCAAACTTAGATAAATAACACTTTAAAATTATACACAAATGTAAACAAAACTTACACTATTGTACCGATTACACTCTTGTAATCGACGATACATAATAAAACCATGACGTCACCGCAGCAGATACAATGTTCTCGTAATACGTACATAATATGTTATTCGTAGGTAGCCGCGGGTGGCTGCTGAGGAGTGGTGCGCATGCCTATTGGCCCTGGCAGCACCATTTTTACCGTCCCGGATGAACCATTTACCTCTCTCCGAACCCATTTCTTAACACGATGGCGGCATTGACGCCATGCAACAAGTAATACAACGATACACACTGCCGTAGCAAATACCGCAAAGCCAATATTATATTTGGTCATATGCGTTTCTACTGCATTGTTCTGAGCTATTATTACTTCTTCCTTACTATGTGTCTTGCCCATGATTTCAATTGATTACGTAAGTATAGGATGTTTACTCAACTACAGTAAAATATGTAATGTAAACGACTAACGGAATATTAAATAAAATCAATATTATTCTATCATGTTGACCTACATTAATACAAAGTGCGGAGCTGTTACTTCAGTCCGTCTTAATATTTTATAAATATTGGATCACTATACAGCGTGTTTCAAATATATATTATTATACATTAAGGGTAGTCACCATGCCAGCCTACTCTGCAATAATTAATAACCACCCCTTGGGGCCCACAGTACCCGACATGGTGACGCCGGAAAAATCATACACACACCATAAAGAAATAACATACTCGACAAACACACATTTTATATTATACTATTTCTCAACTCATTATTATTACGCGAAGTTTTCATTGAGACCCGGAAAAACTGTGAGTGACATCTTACCATATTATTAATATTCACATAAAACAATATACCAACTACATGATCTAAATATACATTTCGTAAGCTTCTGCAATGCTCTTTGTCTAAATTGCAAAGTGGACAATTAATAAGTTACTCATAACATGTTACAATGTACTGTATAGGTACGTGTTATTTTATGCTTGGTACGCAGTCTTCGCAGAATAAATTGTTATGACTACAGGCTAGCCTCACCTCTAAGGAAGTTTACACACTATATGTTAAATCTTACCGGTGGCCTTATCGCTCGACCGGACTTACTTCTCTTGGTGCCTTTATCTTTATCGCTCTGTTTACACGCTACTGGTGTGGCAGGGAATTTATCAACGTTTGGTTCACACATAACTGAGTCTTTCACGGTGGTCTTATTGTAAGGTTGTTCGGAGTCGCCCTCTCTCTCGCTATTTAATAGGTACGCGGGTTTAAGTTTGTCTATGGAAATGTTAACTACTCTATTCGGTAATTGTACTAAAAATGTCTTACTTTTTCTGTCTATTACGCGATAGGGTCCTTCGTACGTCGGCGTTAAAGGCCTGCGAACTGCATCGTTACGAATAAAAACATACTCGCATTTATTAAGATAGTCATGAATGAATAGTGTGCGTGAGTCTTTACGGTGCCTTGGTACCGGTTTTAGTTTATTCAACGTACTCCTTAACTGTTCGAGAAATTCATTGCTGCCTCCGCTTCGATTACTAGAGGTGTTATGGAAATCTCCGGGTAACCTAAGCGTCTGCCCATAGACATACTCTGCCGGACTCACGCCATTATCGCTCCTGCTTACCGCTCGCAACCCTAATAATGTAGTCGAAAGTTCATTGCACCACCCTGAGTTATCTATTAGCCGGGCCGTTAATGCCGATTTTAGAGACCTATGCCACCGTTCTACAATTCCGTTGCATTGTGGATGGTACGGCGTGGTACGCGTTTTTTTAATACCCATTATTTTTATTAATTCTGTGAACAGTGAGCTCTCGAATTGACGACCCTGGTCGCTCGTCAATCTTTCTGGGCAACCGAATCTGCTAATCCAAACATCATAAAATGTTTTTGCGATAACGTTCGCTGTGATGTCCTTGACCGGGGTGGCCTCGGCCCAACGCGTGCCCCGGTCAATCATGGTTACGCAATATTTGTACCCCTCTTGCGATATTGGTAAGGGCCCTATAATGTCAATATGTACGTGCGCGAAACGTTCAGCATCCACGAAATGTTCTAAATCTGAAACCGTATGCCTATAAACCTTTGACCTTTGACATTGTAGGCACGCTTTTGCTCATTGTCCTACATCGCGGTTTAGTCCCGGCCAGAAAAACCGTTCAGCGATCAATCTGCGCGTAGCTCGAACGCCCGGATGACTGGGGTCGTGCACCGAATTGAAAGCCATTCTCCTGAACTTTTCAGTTATATACGGTTTACATGTTTTACCTGAGATTTGACAATAAATAGGTACCTTGGAGTACGGCACAAAATATTCCTTAAGGCTATAATTCTTATCTGTTTTTCTAAGTAACGTTGCAAGCTCGCTATCAGCTTCCTGTGCGAGCGCTAATTCCGCGTAGTCGAGTACAGTCGGGCACTGAATTGTTTCGACTCGCGATAACGCGTCCGCTGGTGCATTGTTCCCGCCTTCTATATACCTAATATCTGTTGTGAACTCGCTAATAAATAATAACTGTCTAGTCCGTCTGGGCGTTTCACAATTACTTTCTAATTTATTGAACGCATATATCAACGGTTTATGGTCCGTAAAAATTATCAATTGATTACCTTCAAACAAGTAACGAAAATGTTTTACCGCCATATAAATAGCCAAGAGCTCCCTGTAGTAAGTGGAGTACTTTTGCTGAGCTGTTGTGAACTTCCTAGAGTAGTACCCCAAAGGCTGCCATGACCCGTTCACTTTCTGCTGCAGGACTCCCCCCGCACAGCTCTCAGAAGCGTCGTCCATAAGGGATATGGGTACGTTCGCCTGAGGATGAGCTAATAAGACCGCATTCTTTAGACCGACTTTACACGAATCAAATGTTTTCATTGCGCTATCATCCCACTGTATCACGGTCTTATCTTTACGTTTAGAACCCTGTAGAAATTCATTTAACTTCGCTTGATGTCTGGCAGCGTTTGGTATACTAGTCCTGTAAAAGTTTACCATATCTAGAAATCGTCGTAGGTCATCTATTGTCTTGGGCAACGGGTATTCTGAGATAACCTGGACTTTGGAGTCGAGAGGGCGAATACCACTGGCTGACACTTCGTATCCTAAAAATTCAATGTTCTCTTTGCAAAAATCACACTTAGCGATGTTTATTGTAATGCCAAATTTTCTAAACCTATCGAAGACTATACGCAAATGTTCTTTGTTTTCTTCTACGGAATCGCTCGCGATGATGACGTCATCGACGAAATTGAATAGAAATTCTAGGCCTTGTAACACACTGTTCTTCATAAATCGTTGGAATGTCTGACTCGCGTTTCGTAGACCATACGCGGAAATTCAAACAATCCAAATGGCGTTATGATTGCCGTCTTCTCAATATCCTCGTCAGCAATTTTTATGTAATGATACGATTTATTAATATCTAATTTAGAGAATACTTTCTTATCTGCTAAAACATAAGTGAAGTCATGCAACCGTGGCACGGGGTATCTGTCCGGTTTGGTGATTGCGTTTAGCCTGCGGTAGTCACCACACGGCAGAATGTCCCCATTCTTCTTATCGACCACATGCAGTGGACTGGCCCACTCGCTCTTGGATGGTCTGCAAATCCCCATCTCCTGCATTCGCCTGAATTCTTCTGTCACCTTCTGGTACCTGTTAGGGGGAAGCGGTCTGGCACGGCCATGTACGGGTCGTCCTGTCGTCTCAATATGGTGCAAAACAGTGTTACTATTGCTAGATGAGTCATCGTCCCTAAACGGAATAGGTTTCGTAATATCGGCGTATTCCGACAATAACTTATATAATGGATGACCACTATCTACGGTGTTCAGGGTTGGTTCCCGTGCCGAAACTATGCTACCAAGCGTTAATAAATTCGTCTGCCTGTCGATTAGTTTACGAGCGTTTAGGTCAACTAATAATTTGTGATATTGTAAAAAATCAGCTCCTAAAATCGGTTGATTCACATTAGCTACGATAAACTTCCATCTAAATGGTCGTCTTAATCTAAGATTTAATTCTAAAGTCTTTGTACCGTATGTATGAATTTCGGAACCATTTGCTGCATATAATTTATAACCTGTAGATTCACTCACATTTTTCTGTCGCTGCGTTACGGGTAGAATAGATACGTTGGCGCCGTTGTCCACTAAAAATCGCATCCCTGTGTTGTCGTCTGTGACGCAAAGGCGGTGTCCCGGTCTCTCGATGCAGATGTCCGCCGCTGCCTGCACCGGCTCTAGTTTTCCGCCCAGTCTGGGTCCTCGGGGCTGCGTCTTCTCAGCGATGTATTGCCACGTTGACTGCTTGCCGATCGACTCCGGGAACGTTGCGCGTAGGGTTGCCGCCACTGTTGTCTGCCTCTATCCATCTCGTCCAGTCTTCTGCTTAATTTAGCTATTTCCGCGATCAAGAGTTCATTGCTGGTTGTTGTTGAGCTCGTGGCAACCTCTACTATCGTGTCATTATTCTTTATGGTTTCCGTCATCTTATCTGCCATCTGCGCCAATTTTTCCACGTCGGACACTTCGCTTACTATCAAAATAGCTCATACTGATGTTGGTAAGTGCCCGATCCACATGACTCGTAATGTATCATCCGGGCACTTCTCTCGTGCAAAATTTTTCATGTTTCGAAGAAGTTGAGAGGGTTTTTGGTCTCCCAGTTCAACTTCACTCAGCAATTTCTGAATTTTCCGAGTTTCCGATTCTTCGTACACCGCTAGTAACCTTTCTTTCAATGCAGTGTATGGCTTCTCTTCTGGGGGTTTCGTAATTAGGTCTGCGACTTGTTGTATGCTCTCTTTGTTCAGCTTCGTAATAACAAGATTGTACTTTGTTTCTTCGCCGCGCTTTTGATTAGCCAGAATCGCCTCGAACTGGGCGAACCATAAGCGCGGTTGATCAGTCCAAAACTCAGGTAAACGAGTAGATATTGTAATTTGGGCTAACTCACTCTGTTCAGATTTCTCCATCTTTGCCGCAAGCGTGGGAGTTCGTGGTGCTGACGTCGATTGCTCCCAGCTCATGCTTTCCGAGATGACGCAATACTCCGAAATACGTGTCACTTAGTTCAATACGGGGTCACCACTTTAACGCTAGTTTGCACTACGTAATATTTGCAGCGTTAATTTGAGCAATGGCACTGGTCTCAAGGTGTCTTTGGGATATTTAATTGAAAGAATGTTCTTTGATATAACACTTTTGATTTATTCACGTGAAAATCCTTAAGAGAACCTTTCAGTCCTACCAGTGCGCAGTAACTGGTCGGCCGCACATACAGTCACGCACACATACATTTTCGCTTGCCTTGCACTCAGCCTAACACATATACATTTGTCCCTACATACCCTTAATTTATATGAGTGTTATATGTTTTTTTCTTTTATGAATCCATAAAACAATTTTATTTGTGTTCATGCCACAATTTGACGACCGGTTGGTGCCGTGGGAGTGTAAGCAACTGCTACGCCGAAGGTAGCGGGTTCGATTCCCGCTCAAGTCAAACATTTTTGTGCCTGAAAATGGATGTTTGTCTTGCTCTGGGTTTTTCTATGTATAATATTATGTATGTATTTACAAAAAAAGCATATTTTGTATGTCTATACATTGTCTAGTACCTATAGTACAAGTTTCTGCTTAGTTCGGGACTAGATGGTGCTGTGTATAATGATAAATTAAAAATTAAATTTAAAAAATAACTTGCCAAATATATTATGTATGAACTTCTCAATACACGTGTCCCGTCCCATGTCCAGCGATAACGTTGTTGTAGTAATTCGTCACAGAAACATATTATTTTAAAGTTAAATTGATTAACATTGGAAATGTGTTAGGAATCTTCCAAACTTCCAACATGTCTAAAATTAAAGTTGGTATGTGTTTCATTTCCAGAAGCCAAAGGATACTTTATACGATAAATAATATCAATATCTGCAATAAAACGTAAAACTACTTGGCATCCTTCACAATAGGCATATTATTATAATAGTCCATACAAAACTGTTAACTGGATATTCCTTCATACATAAACGTTTCGCCTTTGTCTGTTTCACGAACCAAACACTCTATTCATAGTCAAACCCACACGCAAAAAATATAATAGTTCCTAGAAATTACGTACTATACATACATATTCGATGAAATATAACATTTGAGTAGCTATTCAACCACTCGATATGGAGTAAAGTACGGTCTTATTACCAGTACATCAATTTTACTGTCGTTTTTACTGTTCTATGACAGGTGCCCTATAAAACAAGAAATATTGGCTAGTGAAAGCTCACAAATTATACTTCTAGACGATTTATAAACTACAGACGTACTATATTTTGAGTAGTAAACGGAAAATATATTTTGTTTCTATGCCAAACAATAGAACAAGAAAAATCTGTGTTTCGGTAAATGTATATTACCCGTGATATTATTGTTTTATTTGGTCTGATAATAAGAAAAGAACCGAGTGCGTACATATCAACGCTGTTATATATCTTACTGCAATATTGATTATGACTGCTAGTTTTTGTATATAATGAAATGGTAATACTGCTTTTAACAGGGGCTAACGGGTCTCCGAGAACGCAAGTTGCTCGAACACCCATGTAATCCTCACTGGAAGTCACTAAAAATTTACGATCTTTAATACAAAACACTTCAAATTCTCTAAAACTGTGGATAGTGAATACATACATACATACATAGACTCACGCCTGTTTCCCGGAGGGGTAGGCAGAGACTGCGGAACGCCATTTGCAACGATCCTGACTACCTCTCTTGCTTCATTCACTCCCATCAAGTTTGTCATGCATGCTCTTCTGTTTAGGGTACTTCTGACCTGTCCTTTTTTTAGGATGTCTCCAATCTGGTCAGAGAACGTCCGCCTAGGTCTTTCCCTTCGTCCTGTCCAATTCACACTTGCTTTATAAATCTTCTTTGTCAGTCTTTCGTCATCCATCCTCTCCAAGTGCCCAAACCATCTTAACATGCCTTTCTCGATGCTTGTCACTACATCTTATTTTACCCCACACTACTCTCGTATCAAACAATTCTTTACTCTGTCGGTCAAAGACACACCGCACATACTTCTCAGTGCTCTCATTTCTACAGCATTTATTCTACTTTCAAGTCTCTTCTGCCATACCCAACTTTCACTACCATAAATAAGAGTAGGCACTAACACCCCTCTATGCACAGCCAAACGTGCCTTTTTGGACACGTTTTGACTGTTCATAAACGCCTTCAGAGCTCCATTCACACTATTACTGAAACATAGGATAGTGAATAAAACAAGAGAATATTAATTTTCGATTTGTATCTTTTTGTTTAAGATTTAGTTATTCTCAAACTGATTTTAAATAATTAATAACTCATAACAAATAAAAATTATATTATTACTAGAGAATTAAATACAGCGTCACCCGCACATTTTATTTATTTAACCCTTTCTTCTCGATTCCGTTTGAATTTAGGGAAATCCCTTCTTAGTGTACCCTATGGTCCCCAAGGAACAAACATGCTCAATTTCAGCTTCTTGCGCCCAATAGTTTCGGCTGTACATTCTCTGGCAGTCAGTCAATAGCAGGAGAATTTTATATAATTATACAGAAGTTAAAAGATAAAACATTTGGATTTCTTCAATATACATAAGCTATATATCACCACAATCTTATTTAAGCTATATAAAGAGAACATTTACGAAAATATACACATAAGTGTATTTTCGTAATCGCCTTATTATTTCAAGAACTGATAAATGTGCCACTTTAGCCTTCGAGAACGACATCGCTTATGTAAATATTTTTAGCTTTTCAACATTAAAAATGAACTGTGTAATAACTCATTACCGAAGTGGATATCATCTGAATGAAAAGTTTTCGAACCGTAAAACCTTAATTTCTTTGTAAGTGGCAATGGAAGGGTCCTTCAAAGTTTGTAGATGGAAAAATTGTTTAGATAAGCTATAAAAGTGGCGTTCTGCCAAAAGTATATAGTCCATTACGTGAAACTCAGGCTAGGAAAAGGGTTCATGCAGCACGCCCTATAATTTGACTTGACGTTTGTAAAAGATCAGCAAAGTTAAGCAACGTTACCAGTTGGATGGGTTACCACATGTTGTATTATTTAAATTTACAGCCGCTATTATCCTTTGGATGGACCGACGGCCTAGTTCTTGTCTCAATTAAAGATTCGATAGACCATGTCAGAGGCCTTCTGGCGGTCTATAAACTCCGACACCAGAGTAGGGCACAATGGCCAAAATAAATAAAAAATAATGAGAAAGAAAAGAAAGCTTTACATGAACTTAAATTTACCAGCTGTATATAATAGCAAAATAAATTAAACAGTCATGAAATAGCAGACGACTCTGTAAGAAACAGGTGTGGTATTTCTGCAACTAGCGGGAGGAATCTCTGCCTAGGCTAAAATATAGTCTGGTGCGCCGCGTTCCGACGGATCTAGCAGGGACTAGGTTTAAACAAATAATAATCACATGTGAAACTTCTAAGAGCGCGTTTTTAGTTATTTGCTGTGACTTCGTAGTTTTGTCAGTGTTCGTTAGATGTCGGCAGTGCTTGTGCCTGCGCCACTGTACAGGAGATGACACACTTACATGAAATGAAGAAAATCACGCTGTATATTGCTAATAATAAAGCAAAAAAAAGAAAACCTGTAATAACTACACGTGTTAACCCGGCACACGTGGATATTACGAAGTCGCTTTATTTTTAAACAGTGAATCCTTTGCCTTATTTTATTTGATATGGAATACGAGCGCGTGTACTGCACTTTCCCGTACTGTATCTGTAATTGTTTAGTTGATGTGAAATAAGAAAGAAATAAAGAAGAAATATATATATCTTTATTGCAAGCACGCTGCACAGTACTCCTTAATTTTACTTATTCTAAAAAACAAAAAAGAACCACACTAAAAACATATTTTGGCGAAGTCAATAAACACTAACTCAACTAAGACCAATGACTTATGGCCCGGCTACACGCTCCGTCTTGCCTGCGCAGTCCGGTTTGTGCAGTCATGACTGTGCAAAAAGATGGAACACACTGTAGTGGCTAATGGCCCGGCTACACGCTCCGTCTTGCCTGCGATCATGCCTGTACAAACCTGTTTGCGCAGGTAAATACAATCTCGAAAATAATTACGTTGGACTGTTGCGCGGCTTGAATAACCGGCCACACGTTCAAGTAAAACCGTGCAAGTAAAGTTTGCGCAGTCCAAATCTTCAGCATGTCGACGATCGCACAAGCCGCTCTTTCAGGACTGCGCGCGCTACGGTCTTACCGTCCACACGCGCGCGCTTACCTGCGCAAACAGGTTTGTACAGGCATGATCGCAGGTAAGACGGAGCGTGTAGCCGGAACATAAGACACTTTTTGCTATTGGGCAACTTGTTGTCATAATGACGCTTGGCATGTCTTGTCAATTGTCACAAACTGAGTTGAGTTAGTTGACATTTATGTGATACGTGTCACCACGTGACTCGCCACGTGTATCTACATCAGAGATTGAACAATGTACATAATTTTTACTTTTGAAAATACATCTAAGTAACTTAAACAATAATAACTGCATGAGCTATGAGCACTATACACCGCGTGCCGCAATTCGGGTTGACACTCAGCAAACACTGCGATGGACGCCATAGTTCCAAACACAGTACTGATTTTCAGTGCCGCCACGTAATATGTCAAAAGGCCACTGAAACGTGATGGTCGTCTACTTAGATCTACGTACCATTGCATATAACCATGTCCAACTATTTATGACTAATTCAGTTCACTTTCAAAACATATGTTTTACAAGAAACAAGGGAATACATAACTAGCAGGTATGCCTGTTTACTAAGTTTCTACATTTAATTTGCTTATTTGCTCATAGCGGATAATATGACATTATTTTAGTTTAATGTTTAAATTTTCAGGAGTTGTTGCAAGTACCCAACAAGACCTCCGAGATACTAATATGCTGTAAGCAATCCAGACTAATGTTACTAGGGCTATATCCTCACAGGTAAGCAGTAGTATCTTTTAACTGTAGTTTCTGTTGAGAGAGTTAATAGCTCTTGAGGTACTTTTTAAATGATGCTTTTGTTTTCAGGTCCCTTATCGGAGGAGGTAAATTGTTCCAGCATTTCGTACCTAAGTATCTAAAGGAGCCCCGGAAAGCCATTGTACGGTGTTTAGTTTGGGATAGAATTCTGGTTGAGGATCTGGTGGAGTATGAAAAGTGGTTTTGTCTCCAATCTAACTTTTCATACAAGTAGGTAGGCTTTTTACTAGCCATTACCCCAAAAAGTAATGTGATCTCCAGAAATGAAATCACATTGAATTGTGTTTAACTTTAGAGCAGCACGTCGATTCTGTAAAATTCAAATAACAACTCGCATGTCACGTCGCTATTCGCTCTCACTTCGCAGAAGGTTCAAAATGACCTTGATTTTGAGTGCGAAGTGAGCGTCGAACTGACGGAGGAATTACCTTATAGAATGCCACTTTTTACGTCATCTCATAGGTACTTTATCCGTCAAAATCTCGAGGCCAATTTAGTTCGCAAGAGTAGCTGTAGATTCCAATTATCAACCGAGTTTTAGAATGCCAATCAAGAAACTCACAGCGGATTCAGATTCGAAGTTTAAAATGAAGTCTTATAGAATCACACTGCTGTATACATATAGGTTCATCTTTGTGGAGGTATATTTTTAGCAAAATAAAGGAATAAACATAACATAACACGTAACATAACTTCACGCCTATTATCCTCGAAGGGGAAGGCAGAGGTGTATTGCACACCCTCACTTCGTCAGTAATCAGTAAGAACCATCCTCGTACTTCAAGGAATATTATAGAAAAAGACTTAGCGAAATCGGTTCAGCTGCTCTCGAGATTTGCGCTTAGCAACACATTCAGCGATTCATTTTTATATTATAGATTAAGCGAACGATAATTAACATTTTTAATACACACATATCATGGAAAAGTCAGAGGTTTGTGCCCGGGGTACCTGGGGATTGAACCCGAGACCATCGTATCGGCAGTCCGTTATGTACACACCCCTCAGCTATCGCCGCTTAAAGGAATCAAATTTTGTCATAAAAGATATTACCTACTCACCATTGACGCCACCATTTGCTTTATTATCAGGTCAAATGAATCTTTGTAGTCTTAATATTGTCGAGGTTATTGGGGTTAGCTTTAATGGAACCAGATAAAGTTAAATAAAGGTATTCACAATCTGCCATCTGAGTAATATTAGATTGTGGTTCACTTTTTTCACCGATTGACCATAATTATTAATTTCGCATAAAGCAGTGACGAGGATGTAAGTTTGTAAGTGATATTGTACATTAGTGATTGCCTGCATTACATCAAACCGTTCAGAACTCTGCTCAAAAAATGAGATGTTGTCCAAAAAGCATCTGCATTTATAGTTATAATAGCTGCCCTTTTTATCCTCTTTGGGATGGAATTTTAGCGATTGGTTGGCAGCAACAAGTGTGAAGAACGCTTTGCCATAACATTATACCAAAACAACTCATCATAGCCGGCTATGCTAGTGTGTATGTTGTGTATTTCTTAAAAAAACCCATGTTTTTCTGCTTACAAAGCCACATCACAAGCAAGCATTTTTCCGCTGTAAAAGAAAAAAATATAAACTTCTTACTTCCTTTTTGGTAATATGCATACCAATGAAACCTGTAATAGAACAAAAAAATATCACGCGAATAGCTTGACACACGTCGCAGATATTCGTACTATCACCAGCTCCGTAATACGACAGGTACCTGTCGTGTGTAAATACTACCGCCGCGCGCCGTTCGACGACGCTTGTACATAATTATTTTCTGTACAATTGGTATTGGGGAGATGTAGCCTGCGATACAATATTAAAGAAGAGTCCACGGTTAGACTCGCGATATTTATGGCTACTACTGCACTCATGGCTCATAGCCTTTCTCGATTAATTGTAATCAAAATTATTTCTTCAAATCGTATGTGACTGTTGATTAGATTCACTGTTTCAAGTTGTATATTTCCCTGTATTTTTTCATGCTACAGTTTCCATGTATTTTTCACTAAAATATATAAAACTTAAATGAAAGTACTAGTCTGAAATACTAGGCGACGAAATGAAATATCTCTAAAGATCATTATCATTACATGTTCTTTGGAGATTTTGTAACGAGCAGATACTGTTTCAAACAAAAGATTCCCTTTAGGTATTACTCGACGAGACGGCACATAAAGTGCGCATAAAATATTAATGACACGCCGGATACATGGCTTTTGAACACTTCTATATTGAACGAAATGATTTACTTGGTATTTTTAACATGATGTCGGTTACAAGATATCTTTGCGGGCAAATCATTCATTTGGAAAGTTATTAGAGGAAAATGTTATTTTTATGAAATATATTGACCTGCTTGGTCCTTTTGGGATATCTTGTTTGGACAGCCGAAAGGTTTTAGAAAAATGCAAATAATCTGTACCGGTTGGCAACACATATACGATGGCTACGCTAACCTTTTAGGCTGTTCGTAATTTGATAAGAAAGTCGAATGAGGAAACTTCACAGTTAATCTAAAACAGAAAGCACGACTAGTACAGGATAACTAAATTTTGTTGGCGACGTAAGGAACAATGGTGGTGTACTTGGTGACGAATAAAGAGAAAGCTTTACATAAAATAAAGGATCGCAGCAGCCATTGAACATGTACGGTACAAAAGAACCCTATCGAAACAAGATTAAGAATTACTTTTTAGACAATATAAATTATAATGTTTATATCAATATAGATTATATTAACCCTTTGACGACCAAGGGACATATTTGTCCCTAGCCCATAATTTGAAAATATATTAATAATTAAGAAGCCAATTACCAATTATAATTTTTTTGTTTGTTATTAAGCATATTATTAATATTTTTTTCATTGACGGCATCACGTAGATAGTACGATATGTCTTCTATAAAAATTGTAATATGACTGTTCGCTAAGCGCGCACTTGCGCTATTTCTCAAAAGTTTTTAGGAACTTCAAAATGTTTTATGTTGTTTTTGTTGTGCTATAATCATTGCTTGGTAAGTAAATGTATATTATATTCATTTATCAAACCATTATTTATGTTTTTATAGTTATAAGACATCATAAACATAAAGGTACACCAGTATCCCAGTGGTCCGGAAGGAACATACATACATACATAGACTCACGCCTGTTTCCCCGAAGGGGTAGGCAGAGGCATATTAAACGCCCACTTATTCCCAATGTTTTGATCCCACGTAATAGGTGGCGAGCCTATAGCCGCTTATTGGAATATTTTGTTTGCCAGAGCCTCGTCCGTTGATCGGCAGGTGCACCACTTGCAGGTGAGGTTGGCTTGGGAACCTAAGTTCTTGGTGGGCACCCTACGCACCCGGAAGTGACCGGAAGGAACACTATTTGTAATAAATTGTTAACTTATTCAACTGATTATTTTGTGAATTTTCTTCATTTTTATTTATTTATTTAATCTCACTCGTTTATTGATATTGAGGCAGATTATCATAGCTATTTGAATTGAAGGATGATGTAGGTAATTCTATAAATTTTGATGGATGATAATAGTGATGAAGAAGATGATTTACACCGTGACGAAAAAGGTCAAAGGAGTTAAGATACAGGATCAAGGGGTTTCTGATGTTTCTGATGATAAAATTGAAGATTTGCCTGTTTAATTTCAGAAATCAATAAGTCTGGTACTTGTAACATCGACGTCTACAACTCTTTTACCCATCACTGGAGCACATAGTAGTCAAAAACCAGTTTTCAATTGGAACTAAGGAACAAACGTGCCAAATAATTTTCGTCATTTTTGTGATGTGAAATATAGTGGCTGCTAAGTACAGATTTTTCAAATAGTTCATGCTGATGTATTGATTCTCTTTGGTATATGGAATTTTTCGAACAAATCGAAAACATCTTCCGAAAACTGCATTGACATATGGAGAGGGACATGTACACCACAAGTTTTTGGGCATATCGAGCGTAAAGTTGATGGAAAATAAAATAATGTACTTATTGATCAACTTTGTGAAACTTAGACACTGGAAGACGACGCAAACCTGGATCAGTAAAAAAAAGTGAAATGCCCTAAAATTGTATCACATATAACAAAAATATGGGAGGAGTAGATTATATACGTCTTGATCTCATAGTGTTATGAAATAAATTGCTGATTGAAAATAATATCGATAATTTTTTCATCTTTTAGATATCTCAGTGAATAATGCGCATACCTACTGTCTACTCAAAGCTTCACGATGAAATCAAAACTAGCCTGCAGTTTCTCTGTCAGGCAGCATGACGTTCCTACTTCAAAATCAAGTTCAGTTCTCAGATCTGTCAGACGAAGACAGTTTCCAACGCACCCCATTGATAACCAAACTTCTGGAAGAGATGTGTCAGTTTATTCAATGTATAATAGAAATCCGAAAAAATAGTAATTGTGAATTGTAATGTTTCACTGGATTCTACCTAATTACTACTAGCTTATTACTTTAAATTGTATACCTATCATATAACAATTTTTCTGTAATAAATTTGAAGTTTAGTATATACGATACCTCAAAATCTGATAAAATCTCTAAAACGTATACTATAATTTACTAGAACAAAAAGTACCACCAACGACCATAGGTACATATGTGTCCCAAAGAATTCCAAAAAATTCAAAACATTTTATTATAGTTTAAGTTACAATTATGTTTATTTGATGCCTAAATAACTGTTTTGTATAGTTTTTATCATTATTTATTTATTTATTTATTATTTATTTATTAATAGGACAACTTACAAAACATACACTTAGAAAAGGATTTTAACAAGTTTTGTTGAGTGGCTCAAGCAATAGTGCTGTTTCAATTACAAGTTGCCACGGCATGCATTACAATTCACAAGGTATTAGAACAAACAAGGTTATTGGATATTTTTATATGACAAACTTTAACTAATTTAATATTAATATTAAGTACTTAAGACTAAGGCTCGAAACACATCATACATTGTCAAACATTTAGTGTCGGTTGTATAGTATAAACAATAATTATACCTATAATTATACAATGTATCGCGGGAACAACATAACTGTAGGTAGGTACGCGGAATGTCTGAAAAAGGCAACCCAACGCAATAAATAATAGAAAAGGAAAAGAAAATATGATAGTCTATACTAATATTATCTAAACTAGACTGTATTAGTATTATAAAGCTAAAGATATTGTTTGTTTTTTTTTAAATTCCTTCACCTCTTGTTAGCTGCGGTGTCTATGAATGCTATAGGCCATATATGCACCACGGGCGGAGCCGGGGCGAACCGCTAGTAATATTATATTTTATGTTTAATTTAAAGAATTGTTTTTAACACTGTTTTGTATTTTACAAGATTGTGCGTGAATAAGTCACAGTCTTTGATAACCGAGATGGTGTTGTAGGCTTTTTGTAGTCGGTTTATAGGAGAATTAAGGCCCAGGTTGCTGTGTGCGCGTTGAGGGGCGAAGAGATGAAAACTATTTTTTCGCGGCAATTTGAAAGGAGTATTGAACCGTAACTTTGTCACTAATTGTGGACAGTCAACTACATTATTAATTAATTTATACAGCAATATTTGATCAAAAATTTTTCTTCTGTTTTTAAGACTGTTCATTTTATAAAATTTTAGGCGGCCATTATAAGATGAGAGTTGTTTTGCCTTTTGACTTTGGTACGCAAGGTGGTAAACGAAACGCTTTTGTACGTTTATAATATTATAATATATAGTCCCATATCCTTGGTCCTGAAAGAGTTAAATGAACTCAATATCTTTTAAAAGTGAACTCACGCTCGCATAAAAACCACAGTAGTTTAAACCAGTGTCTAAATTAAAAGGAAAGACTGTAATAATTTGATAAAAAAATATAAAATATTGCCGAGTTCTGCAGCTGTGGAGACGATCTTGTCAAAACCTATATTTTTTGTAGTATTAATTCATAGTCAACATAATAATTTTGTCATCAGAACAGAACCAGTATTATACAGTTTCATAGGGAAGGTTGTGAAGAGAAAGTTACATACGAGACTGAATAGAATGGATAAAGTTTGGAACCATAAAAGAAGACCGCTTATATAATGACATACATAATCACATAGTCACCAGTAAAATATCATCAAAACATCTCATCCTTCTAGCGTTTATCCCAGTTAGAGCCCGGGGTCCGCTTTCTAGTCTAACCGGATTTGACTGAATATTAGCTTTTCCACAGAGCGACTGCCTGTCTAAACCTCCGCAACCCAAAGTGCTAGCTATATTCCATGGTTTAGACTAGTTTCAGTTTGTTTATAGGTACTGACTCCCTATAACGACTGTCAAAGATCTTCATGACAACCGGGACCGACGGCACGGGGGCGGGCACGGGGCAAGTGATAATTTACAATTCAATAATAACTCCGAAAAGTCATTGGTGCGCGCCGTGGATTCGAACCCTCTACATGGCAGTCCGTTGGTATCTCCACTAGGCTATCGCTGCCTTAAATATTACATCAAAACATCTAATATTTGGTAAATTACTCTTTTTTTATATTGTATTTTTTATTTATATACATTAAAGAAACATCATTTTATAATCTATATGAAGCTTAATCTAATCTTAATGTCAAAGTGGTATATGTACAAAAAACCGTAAAAAGAAATTAAAAATTGAAAATATTTACAAGGTTTAGGCGTCGTATCGCCGTATCGTCGTATCGACGCCTCCGCATCAATGTCATCGGGTAACGTGCCCAGAAGGCTGGCAACATTGTCACGCTGGATGGCAATGCTGATTCTCTGAGCAAAGAATAAACCAGCCTTCTGGTCACGTGAGACGTCGATTAACCATTTAGAAATTTCCCGGAATAGTGAACGAGCGCTCGGACCCCATGAGGCAAGCGTTTCCACCCCAAACGGCTCAAACACATAAGTACTTACAAGATTACTGTATTTGCGCCGTTTGAGGGCTTTCGCAGTTGCAGCAGCAGCGCCAGCATGGCCTCCCTTGCTTGGAACATGTGACGGCGCGAGGTTGTCTAGGCAGGTTGCGTCCCACACCAAAGACCTACCCATTTTCTAAGGCAACAATGACATGCCATCAGGTCTCTTACCGTCGTCGCGTACCAAACCATTTAGTTACTTAATTTATAAAAGTTTGGGTTCCACTATCGTAACCTATAAACAAAAATTCGAAGATGTCCAAATAGCGGGTCTTTTAGATTTCTATTTTCGCAGTAGCGTTGTCTACTCTGTTTCTATAACAAATTTATCAAATTTGGTTTAGCCGTCTTGACGTCAAAACGCAACTTTTAAATTTGGTTACTTAATTTATAAAAGTTTGTTTCCACTATCGTAACCTATAAACAAAAATTCGAAGATGTTCAAATAGCGGGTCTTTTAGATTTCTATTTTCGCAGTAGCGTTGTCTACTCTGTTTCTATAACAAATTTATCAAATTTGGTTTAGCCGTCTTGACGTCAAAACGGAACAAACATACATGCACACTTTGTTATTATAAGGAGGGAACTACATTCTCTAGAAAAATGCAGCAGCAACGTAAAATGCTCAAAAAAATCCAATTTTATTCGTGAATCTAAAAATACATTGGTATACGTAGATTTGGTACAGTATATATCTGATTGCATCACGTCTCGCCCCTCATATCCAGCTTCCCTTCAACTTAATAGCGAATGGAAAGGTCTTCCGGTGAGCTGACGAATATAGGCTCCAAATTAAGTACGTTTGTCGCGATGTTGTGTATGTAAAAGATTTCATAATATATGTATTATGAGTACCTACTTTACGGAATAAAATAATGTTAACCTTGGGAAAAATGATTTTATAAGACTTGCAGCAGTTAATAGGATTGAATGTCTCGAATACTCGTAAATACGAGAGTTCGAGAGATTAATTAAAACCGCATGTATAGACGTATCAGAACCATATTTCAAACGGCTCTCATTGGCTAATATTTGAGGGCTGAATAATCTAGCTTACCATTACAGCAATAACGCAGTCATTCCTGGGTACGGTTATCATGCGGTACCAAAATTGTATAAAGCAGAAAAGTCGTTTGAATGTTTAAAAGATTGCCGCCGCTATTTAAATCTATCTAAGTACGAGAATTGATATTAAAACAAATTATTTTCGGATTCCCCTGAACTACAGCACTACAATAAAAGTATTATAAAGAGGTTTGTCAGCTTTCACTGATAGGGCAAAAATAAACTACAAAAGAAATTGCAAAGATCGTCTTTAACATTTCGATATAATTGCATTTGAAAAGACGCCTTACAATAGAGTGATTACGACCACAAAATATTAACACTATTTTTCAGGCTATAAAGACTAAAACCGGAAATTACTCGTTAAAGTAATGACTTGATATTATGACCTTCCACTGAACGCGCTTCATACCATTTTACACTCATTGGCAGCCATCTTGTTAACTGAGTTGTAAGACTTGACTGAGTGCTAAGATTTAAATATATACTTTATTTATTAATAAATTTCCACTTACAACTATTATCACACGTTAAAACCTAATATGGTAAAAGAAGATGTAGTGACAAGCATCGAGAAAGGCATGTTAAGACGGTTTGGGCACATGGAGAGGATGGATGACGAAAGACTGACAAAGAAGATATATCCCAGTCAAATTTGCCTTATATAAGGCAAATTTGAATGGGACAGAACAAAGGGGAAGACCTAGGCGGACGTTTTCTGATCAGGTCAGAAGTACCCTAAACAGAAGAGCATGCATGAGAAACTTGATGGAAGTGAATGAAGCAAGAGAGGTATGTCAGGATCGTTGTAATTGGCGTTCCGTAGTCTACGGAACTGCCTACCCCTCCGGGAAACAGGCGTGAGTCTATGTATGTATGTATCTAAAACCTAATACAATAGTGTAGTTACTTTCTAAATAGTTACTTAATAAGTATACTATATATCTACACATTCATAAGAAAAACACAGTAAGCTGCCGTTGTGAATTCATTCAAGGTACAATGAGATAAGTCAATGCGTTGAGACAAAGTGTTGAGCGCACGCAGTGCGCGCGTCAGCGGCGTATATCGCAGCAAGTTGGTGCGCGCGCGTGGCACACACAGCAGTGCCGGCCGCCGCCGCCGGCACAAGTACGCATCAGAGACACACAAACTCACCGAGCGCAGTACGTCCGGGTTGTGAATTTTACCACGGAACACTTTCAACAAGTACGTGGCGAGCGCCACTTCTCGTCTCACTTCCAGCTTAAAATATCCACTCATATTGATTAAAAATAATGTCGGATATAACAACGGATATCCTAGGTATATACCATATTGTTTAAAATATAAGAATCTAATGAACTTATTTTTAATTTTTTCTATCTTTAATTTATATTTGGCTTCGTGTGGTGACCAAAGAACGGCGTTACACTCCAAATGACTCCTTACAAGCGCTTCGTATAAAGATTTCAGTGCCCTGGTGTTTGTAAATTTGTTTGCTAGCCGTAAGATCATTCCCAAATTGCGATATGATTTTTTACAAACGTGTGTAATATGGTTTCTAAAATTTAGGTCTGTACTGAATCTCACGCCTAGATCCCTGACTTCATGAACACATTGGAGCGCTGCGCCATCCATGTGATATTGATGATGACTTGGAGTGCGCGCGCGGCTAAATGACATCACTGAACATTTGTCCACATTATAAAAAATATTTTTAAATAAAAAAAACCGACTTCAAAAAACACTAAGGAATTAAAAAACAAAAAATAATTGGTTTTGGAGCAAACATTTTTGGAGTCGGTGCCAAGCCAAGTATTTCTGATCTGACTGTAAAACCTCTACACATTTTTATATAACTTTCGTTGTTGATAGAATACATAGTTTGTAATTTAGTTACATTTTGCGTAAGGGCTTGGCACCGACTCCAAAAATGTTGGCTCCAAAACCAATTATTTTTTGATTTTAGTTCCTTAGTGTTTTTTGAAGTCGGTTTTTTTTTAAATATTTTTTATTTTTTGCTTTTTAGTGGTATACTAATAAAAAATAGTAATAGTGTAGGTGGTACATGATGGGGAGGCCTTCCTTGCGTGCCTCAGTTCTGTAATGTAGACCTGTACCTTGCTGGCAATTTCAAGTATTTTTTTATATTTTCAACTAACTAGCCTAAACACGTTCGTTTCAGACCCATCACCAGATCCCGGAAATCATCCAATACCAAAGTGTTTGCCAAGACAAAACAAACGAGATTGCGTCTTTGTATTACAAAGATCCCATGGCCAACTTCCTACTCCATCATCAGACCCTGGAAAACATCCAGTACCAAAGTCCATGTTAAGACCAACCAAACGACCCTAAACTCCATAAGAATGGGTTACCTTCTAGCTTATTGATAGCATCAGACCATGGAAATCATCCAGCATCAAAGTCTATGTAAAGACGACTTAAACGAGCCCAAACTCGATGGGATTGCGTAATTGTATTACAAATATCCCATGGCTACCTTCCTGCTTCATCATCAGAGTTTGGTAAACATTCAGCACTAAAGTCCATGTAAAGACGAATCAAACGAGCTCAAACTCAATGGGATTGCGTCTTTGTAATACACAGATCCCATGGCCACCTTCTTGCTCCATCATCAGACCCTGCAAAACATCCAGTACCAAAGTCCATGTAAAAACGAATCAAACGACCCTAAACTTGATGAAATTGGGTTCTTGTATCACAAAGATCTCATGGTTACCTTCCAACTCTATCATCAGATCATGGAAATCATTCAGCATCAAAGTCTATGTAAAAACGATTTAAACGAGCCCAAACTCAACGGCATTGAGTTGTTATCGTCAAATGGCTTCAAGTGTGCTTATAACATTTGAAGAGTTACTTCAATTTTTTCAGGATTCCATGATCAGATCCTGACCTGATGATCATGGGACCAACTAGGAAGTATACTCTTTAATCAAAACAAGAATTTTCGAAATCGGTCCAGGCGCCTTAAAGAAATCGGGGAACATACATAAAAACAAGATTCCAACGAATTGAGAACGTCCTCCTTTTTTTGAAGTCGGTTAAAAATATAATTTATTTTTAATACTCCACTCCACGATCTTGTTTATTTCGCACTGCAGTATATCATGATCGGAGTTCTGGTCAATTTTAAGGACTAATTTTAAATCATCGGCAAATAACAAGGGTTTAGCTTTGGTAACTACCTGGGGCAAGTCATTAATAGTTAGAATAAAGAGAAAAGGTCCTAAATTACTTCCCTGACTAACATCTGATCTCATAAAGTACGGTTTAGAAAATTTTCCGCTGCAGTCAACGTATTGTCGCCGGTCTTTAAAGTAGGAAGCAAAAAATTACAATGTATGCGGTGTGCGCCCTAAACTAGCCAACTTACTGAGAAGGACGTCATTATCTACGGTGTCAAACGCCTTCTTAAAATCAAAGTAAGTGACGTCAACTTGTTGACCAGCGTCCACTACTGGCATCACGTATGTCCTCATATCTAACAAGTTGCCTGTAGTGCCCCGGCCTGGACGGAAACCATGCTGTGCCTCGGATAACAGTGCGCATATTTGTGGGGACAGGCTACCGTAAATTGATGACTCGAAGACTTTTGCAGGAGTGGACTACCACAGGTCTATAATTACTGGCAGCTGAACCACCACTACCCTTCGGCACGGGTTTAACCCGGGTGAGCTTCCAAAAGTCAGTAAACCTAGCATTTCTTATACAAACGTTGAATAAATGTAGTAACGGTTCCACTAATACCTCTCGACTGTCCTTAAAAATAAACGCTGGAATGCCATCGGGCCCGGCGGAAGATTTGGGCGGCAAACGTGCAAGGGCACGGCGTACATCGGCGTCGCGCAAACACGATAAGTGCGCCCATGCACCCGGCGGCGCCTCCGCGCCACCTGCGATCGCCGCCACCACGTTCAACTCAGGTGCCTCCGGATTGTAAACCGATTGAAAGAATCGGGCAAACTCGTTGGCACATTCCAGCTCGGATAATGACCGCCCGTCTTTAATTAATTGCCAATTATTCGAGTTACCTCTTCTCGATCGAATATACCCCCAAAAGGCTCGCGGGTCCCGTGCCAAGTGAGCTTGCACTCGGTCACGGTATAAGTCATGAGCTCGTGACGTCGCCGCCTTAACTCTCGCCCTGTACCGCGAGAACTCTTTGTAATCACTACGTGAATTACTTAATTTATATTTCTTATGTAATGTATATTTATGTTTAATATCCTTTATCATTTCGAATGTGTACCATACCGGGTAGTTATATTTACTATTATTTGAAGTAGCTATTTTTAAGGGAACACATTTGGTAGCGCCATCTACCTTCCTATCTGTAACTAATCGCACCAAGATCAATCGTTCCACGTCTAGTGCGAGCGATATCATATTTCCGTCCCGCTCTATCCCACTCCCTGGAAGAGGCACTGCCTTGCGCCTGATTTCGTCGCCGCGAACGTCGACGCGAGGGACAGTCTCGAACATTCCGCTCGCTGAGAACGCCGTCTCGATACCGCTCCGCGCCGCGCCGCTGTATGTGATTTTGCCGCTTCCACCAAGGAAAACCCGCTCGTGAGTGAAGTGAAAACAAGCAGCTACATCACGAAAACACCAGGAGTTAATAAGAAACGAAGAAGGCTGTATAAGGTAAGTGCCTTCCATCCTGGAAGTATCCTATACCCACTCAATCACCTCCTCCCGTATCCATCTCCTCTACCCTTATTCCCTCCTAGGCGGCTAAACCAGCTATCCTTTGTATACAGTCCATTTCCTTCTCCAAGTCGCCTAGAACCTAATCGGTTTCGGCACCACGCCATACCATTTTTTTTTATCCATACGAGTCGGATTCATTTACGTTTTATACGTTATACCGCTATACCTAGGCAGTTATAGCACCTAGCTATACTCCTAATATATTCACATAACCGTCACATGGTTATTTCCGCCCGCATTAGTAGGTAAACTTTTATGTAGCTACCTACTTATTAAATTATTATTTCTGCAACTATCATAGTTGTCTTATAAATCTCATATTTCAATCAACTTTTATTTCCTCAGCTCTAAAGTGTTGCCTACTTAGGTAAAATAATAGATACATTAGATATTCTTATTTTGTTTCGTTCTCATTAGCTTATACTTACGTAAGCATGTCACAACAAAAGAAGTCACGCGTGTCGGAAGACAAAGAGATGACAATCTTAGAAGCAAAACGCAATATTTTATTTGAGCGCATTCAAAATATCTATGAAAGATCAAAAACCGCATCGATGTCTGACAGTAATAGCGAAGCATTTCTCAGTTATTGTACAACAGTAGATAGTATTCGAACAGATTTTCATAAGTTGTTAGACGATTATAACGCAAGATTACTTTCTATCAATCCTGATGAAAAACCGAACTATCAGGCGTATACCTCATTCGAAGATCTTTATTGTATTATTAAGCGTATACAATCGCAATTGGAAGGTAAATGTTCAGCAGAGCCCGTTGCCCGCAAACCGAGATTACCGCCAATCGAGATTATGTCGTTTGACGGAGATATACGAAATTGGCCGTTATTCTATGCAAGTTTTAAGTCTACAGTGCACGATAATGGTTCTCTGACAGATGCTGACAGGTTGTACTATTTAATAGGTAAACTGTCACCGAAGGCCCAGTCCGTATTTGCAGGTGTCACACCCAGTGCTGAGAATTATCAGGTCATATTTCAGTCACTGCTTGACAGATATCAAGACACGCGCGTTCTAGCGTCTACGTACTTTGACCAAGCTTTAAATCTCAAACTGTCCAGCAACGCGTCTGTCTCGAATTTCCAGCTGTTTATTGATAACTTCGTAACCGCGGTTAATTCTCTTAGGAATTTAAAATTAGAAGATCTTTCCGACTTTATGTTGCTTCAACTCGCTTTAAAAAAGTTTGACACTGATACAATTCGCGCATTCGAGATGACGGAACGCAATAATAAAATACCTACACTAGATAGTTTTATTTCGTTCATCAAAGATCAGTGTCGAATATTTCATAATACGCAGTCTGGTTCACCTGGCCCGTCTAACACTAACAACAACAAACAAAGGTTGAATAAATCGCGAAATAGCAATAATAACTCGGTCCCTAATACACAATCTTACGTAACATGTTCGGAATCTAATAGTAATAATTCACAGAAGTGTCTGTGCAGTAATATAGTGCACGACCATTACTATAAGTGTCCCACCTTTAATGATTTAAATCCAATTGCTCGTTTTAAATGCGTAAAAGATAACAAAGCTTGCATTAATTGCTTAAGCATAAAACATAAAACGAGTAATTGTTCCAGTAGAACGAGATGTCGCACGTGTAAACAAAAACATCATACACTGTTACATTATGATAAAAATAACCGGTTGTCAAGCCAATCCGCTAACCTTGACACACTCGCGCCGCAGGTGCAGCAGACCACGGTAGCTGCGCCTTCCGCGTCTGAGGGCGAAGTATCGTTGTGTATGACATCCATTGCGCGGGCGACGCGCACGCGAGGACGGCACTCGCGCATCTATAATGATCCGCGCAGGGCCAAAACGCAGTGTACGGCGTCTAACACGGTACTGTTGGCGACAGCGCAAGTTATCGTATACGATGTTAATGGGTCGCCGCACATGGTACGTTGTCTGCTAGATAGCGCATCTCAGACCAATCTAATAACATCGGAATGCTTCAAACGCCTCGGATTATGGAATAACTTTAAAAATACTAACTCAACCGTCAAAGGGATAGGCGGATCAGAAAGGCATTGCAGGGGTTCCGTAGATATTAAAATACATTCGCGTTTTGATAGGAACATTAATTTTAACATTTCTTCGCTTATCGTGGAGCGTATCACGGACGCATTGCCGAATGCTAATGTAGACGTAGCATCACTCACTCATCTCGAATCATTGCCGCTAGCCGACGCGGAGTTTGCGAATCCGGCAGGCATTGATCTTTTGATCGGAGCTTCAATATTTCCGCACTTGCTACTAACTAACATAGTTCGTAGTGAGCGATATGATTTACCGCCCGCTATTGAGACGGTACTTGGGTATGTGATTATGGGTACCGTACCTACGTTACATACTTCTCATTGTATTACGTCTTGTTGTTGTTCTGCTCTTCAAGAGATCAAGGTGGGTGCTAAAACTGTGTGTAAGATAAAGCACTAATTAGCTATGCTATGCTATGCTGCGCTATGCTGCGCCATGCTGCGCTATGCTGCGCCATGCTGCGTTATGCTACGCCATGCTGCGCTTTGCTGCGCCATGCTGCGCTATGCTGCGCCATGCTGCGCTATGCTGCGCTATGCTGCGCCATGCTTCGCCATGCTGCGCCATGCTGCGCTTTGCTGCGCCATGCTGCGATATGCTGCGCCATGCTGCGCCATGCTGCGATATGCTGCGCCATGCTGCGCTATGCTGCGCCAAGCTCCGCCATGCAGCGCTATGCTGCGCCATGCTGCGCTATGCTGCGCCATGCTGCGCTATGCTGCGCTATGCTGCGCCATGCTGCGCCATGCTGCGCCATGCTGCGCTATGCTGCGCTATGCTGCGCTATGCTGCGCTATTCTACGCTATGCTAAGCTACGCTACGCTACACTATACTATACTACACATCCGCTGTGTATATAGATGACATTGCCTGTAATGTCATACCCGCTCCGCTAGCAATTTCGCTTTGTGAAGAGCTTATTCAGCTTTTCGAGCGAGGCCAAACTGATCTTGTCAAATGGACAAGCAACTCTAAGGAGGTTCTCGCACGCATACCAGATTCTCATAAGGCTTCTCCAGACATTGAGTTTGAGAAGTCTGTACCGCATAAGGTTCTCGGTTTACGCTGGGACAAATCCTGCGATAGTTTTCGGTTTGACGTCTCACCACCAGATGATAAGTGCACCAAACGCACTATGCTGTCCACAGTAGCTCGACTATGGGACATAATGGGTTTTGTGGCTCCCACAATTTTGTACGCCAAGCTCTTGATCAAAGAGCTTTGGCTATCAAAGTGTGAGTGGGTTGAAACACCCCCTGACCATATTGTCGCCGCTTGGGGCCAGTTTTGTATTGAGCTTACCGCGCTCAATCAAGTTACTATTCCGCGTCATCTTGGGTTGGTAGATGGATGTACCGTCAACTTAATAGGTTCGTATATATATAGGTTCGTAACTTAATAGGCGGAGTCGTATATCTGCAAGTCCGAATTGGTTCTAACTACTCGGTGCAGTTAGTTTGTGCCAAGTCTAAGGTCTCGCCTGTTAAAACCATTTCGGTTGCGAGACTGGAGTTGAGCGCGGCCCTTCTGCTGTCTCAGTTGCTCCACAAGGTTCAAGACACAGTTTTGCCCCACTACTCTATTAATAAATATACGCATTTTCCGACTCCAAAGTAGTGCTCGCTTGGATTTATTCCTCTCCTCACCGCTGGCAGACTTTTGTCGCCAACCGCGTTAGTAAATTGATTGAACTTGTTCCCGCTACTTGTTTCAATCACGTCGCGGGTTATCGTACTCGTCTTTAGGAATAACTTTCCATAGATCATATTGACTGGAAGTTTATTCCACCAGCATCACCACATTTCGGTGGATGTTGGGCAAGCATGGTCAAAGTAATTAAAACGCATCTCTTCAAAGTTATAGGTCAACAGATCCTCTCTTACGAAGAGCCTTTAACTGTCCTTGCACAAGTCGAGGCACTGATCAACTCGCGTCCGCTTCCAACTCAGTGAGATCTAGCCTGAAGTTGGACCTACCTCTTAGTTTAAGTATTTAGTTAGTAGTTTTCGCTATTATTGCGTTTGTAGTTTTCGCTAAAGTTAATTTAGATTAATTTTATTGTCATATCGCTGTCTTAGCCTATTTAGGGGTTATGCGGTAGTACACCCAACATAGCTAAGTTCAATTCTATTTTTTTTTTAAAGGCAACCCTTTAGGGCCGGGGGGATATGGTAGCGCCATCTACCTTCCTATCTGTAACTAATCGCACCAAGATCAATCGTTCCACGTCTAGTGCGAGCGATATCATATTTCCGTCCCGCTCTATCCCACTCCCTGGAAGAGGCACTGCCTTGCGCCTGATTTCGTCGCCGCGAACGTCGACGCGAGGGACAGTCTCGAACATTCCGCTCGCTGAGAACGCCGTCTCGATACCGCTCCGCGCCGCGCCGCTGTATGTGATTTTGCCGCTTCCACCAAGGAAAACCCGCTCGTGAGTGAAGTGAAAACAAGCAGCTACATCACGAAAACACCAGGAGTTAATAAGAAACGAAGAAGGCTGTATAAGGTAAGTGCCTTCCATCCTGGAAGTATCCTATACCCACTCAATCACCTCCTCCCGTATCCATCTCCTCTACCCTTATTCCCTCCTAGGCGGCTAAACCAGCTATCCTTTGTATACAGTCCATTTCCTTCTCCAAGTCGCCTAGAACCTAATCGGTTTCGGCACCACGCCAAACCAACATTTGTCGAAGATATCATATATCTTAGCATAAAATTAGCTTAAGACTGCGTGCAACAAATATATTTCACTCCAGTCTATTTCAGTGATTAAACTGTACATTTGATAATAGTCCGCCTTATTAAAGTTCCATGATTTAATATGTTCGTGGGAGTGAGACTTATGCGTACGCGACGAGGTAACGGGCGTCGCCGGGGACAGCGGCGGCGGGCGCGCGTTCAGCTCGACGCTGACCGCGAGCGGCGGGTGGTACGCGTCCACAGGCTGCAGGCCCTCGTCCGCCGCGCACACCGACGCTCAACACGAGGTCCAACTGTCTATTGTTACGATTTGGTACCGCATTGAACTGAATGAATTCACAGAAGGCCATGAAATATGTATAATAATTGTTAATATTATTATTGCAAGAGTACAAATTGAATTCCCCTAATATAAGTAATTTAGTTTTATATCTACCACATATTTTTTCTAATAATCTAAACATTAACATATATTCGCTCACCTCAGTCTGTGGCGGAATATACACAGTACAACACGTAAACAAAAAGTTATTTCGTTTATTATATACGGCTGCACATATTAATTTAAACGAATGGCTGTTCGAATCAACATCACCTGGCACGGCCACTCGACACAACTCGAATCGCGGTGTGGCCACTAAAAGGTCGCCTCCGTGCTTACGCCCGTCGCGTCAGCTCTGTCACACCGCAATACTTGATACCCAGGAAACATGAATTCTTCGTTCGGAATTGCCTCGCTTAGACCAGTTTCGGTGATGGCAAATAAATCGGATCCCGATGATTCCAATAGGGATAAGAACTGAGTAGTCTTAGTCCGAAGTCCTCTTACATTTTGGTATAAAACTTTGATAGACCTATTCTGTCGGTAATTTATGCGTTTTGTTGGAGTTGCGAAACCAAATCCATTCGCTGAATTCCGCATTGACTGGCCATATTTCAGGGTCACAAAGTTTTTCAAAATTACTTAATGTAACACCAATCTTAAACGAAGCATAGTCTCGCTCAACCTTAGGTCTCAATTTTTCAATCACCATTATAGAGTCATTGCCTAGTATTCGTTTGAGATACTCTTTAATATTTTCCTCCGTAGTACATTTATTCAACCTCCAAACATGTAAAAATTTTGTTCTTTCCACTGCTTTTAGGGTACCCAGTGACGTATTGCCCCCTGTTTTGATGGGATTACTCCTTCGAAAATTTTTACTACTGTCCACTCCATACCATTACTATTACTGGTATTCGTATCCGCTGCTTTCTTGGCCACCACCGCGTAGCTAGACTCGCGCGGACGGCCTTCGCAGGCTCCACGGGCGCTTGCGCACCGCTGTCCATACTGCTGGTTTTGGACGAAGTCGTCGGGATAGTAGTAGTCTTAGGTTTGGCTGATGGTGGTTTCTGAGTAAGTTGCTGATTTTGGCGACTGGTATTGACGAACGAATTTTCATATTTTTCGCTATGCAGCTGTTTCTCAGTTTCCAATATTTTAATCTGTTGCTCGTACGAATTGCACCTATAAGTAGCTTCTTTAGCTCAAATGCACTAATTTTAGCTATGATTACGCTATTAACCTTGTTTACTATCTCGTTTGAAGTCAACGACTCTGTCTGAGAAACATTTTCCTCAAAAGATCGGTTAGGTTCCTCAAAGCTGGAGGCACAGACACCACGTACTGGTGTGTCATCAGTAACTCGCAGGCGCTGGGTTACGTTACAACAGGCATCACATCTAAACGTACGTTTTAGACGTAGATGTTCTTCTTTAAATGCAGCGGCAGTAATATTTACACAATTATAGTGGTATCCTGATTTACATCCATTACATTTAATCATCTCTCCTGCCTCGATTTTTCTACCATTAACAAAGCAGTTCATTTTGAAATAAAAATGGCGTGAAAACACGGTGCAAACGATATAGCGATAGCCGGTCACCGAAAGAGCGAAAGAGCGCGATGCGCGAGTCACACACTTCCCGCCACTTAATTCAAGTCACTGCACTTGTTTATTATCCAAAACTTGTTAGAAAATTTATTAATTCACAATTTTAACACTGCAATCCATGTACCGTATGTTTAAAAACACATATTATTCCATTTACACTAATTTTTGTATATTAAAAGTCCGAATTTACTTAATTATAAAAATAATTCACGAGCACGATCCGTATTTGCCGCGCGTTCCGTTCCGCACATAAATAAAGTAGGTATCAAGTACTAAAATTCCACCACTATGTTTACGATTTCTGAGATGTTTGCTCGTTGTAGAATCATAATGATGGCAACTCGAAAGTACCCTAATCATGTTCCAAACCCATCACATCTTGTTGGGAGTGTGGAGGATAAAGGTGTGATGTTCCTCCAACTAGAGGGAGGAGCCTCTAACCAAGCTGGGTGGTTTTGCTTGGTGGCCTGCAGGCCAACGGACATACTTTTGAACTTGTATATATGCCGCTTGGCTCGCGAAAGTTGATATCGCGGTTCAGGATTGTTTGAATATTTCGCGCCTTGTTAGTAGTTGCAGTATTAGTGTTGTCTTAGTAGTTCCGTCGTCATTGGGTAGATGGCGCTTGTCAATGTTGTCGTGTTATGTAGTTGGTCGCTACAGGAGCATGATAAATGTAATTTGATGATTGATTTTACCATCGACTAAAAGTATTTTTTCATATATTTACGAGCTAAGCTAATAATACGGTCATATAAATAATACCGCTGTAGCCGCATCTACAACGGTATTATTTATATACCGTATTATTTGGGGCTCAAAACGTGATGTTATAATAGTCTATAATAGTATATGTTAAAATAGTCTATAGCTTTCTTTGTTCAATTGGCTATCCAACACGAAAATAATTATTTGAAATGCGGCTAGTAGTTTCTGAGATTAGCGTGATCAAATAAACTAACACTTCAGCTTTAAAATATCGTAGTATAGGTTAATATTAATCCATATAGGATTTATTGTCTGATTAACCGTCAGGTTAAGCACACAATAAATCCATGCGTGCAACGTTCAATGACCGAATGATAGAAGGCAATTATTTGATTCGCTAACACTTTATTAAACCGTGAACAACCGTGTATAGAATCTATGCTATCTTAATCTTTGGAACTTGTAGTATACAATAATATCTGCAGTTGCATAATCACCAACTGATGCTGCTACAAAAAAAATCTTGTGGATATACAAATTTCATGCAAAATATAAATAATTAAATACACATTTACACAGAGTTTTTTGTGTAAGTTTGTATTAAAATAAATTAATATTTACCTAATAAATTAATATATTTGAATATCAGTTTCAAAACTGTATTTATAAAGCATCAAAGTCTCCGTTTAGTGTTCATAAAGAAGTGACAGGCCAACATTTCAACCCCCCCGTGGGATCTCCACCTTGTCGTGGTGGGGGTGCTCAGCGTGCTAAAGGTGGGGTAACCGTGATTCACACACGGTGAAGCTAAGCGGGATCCCGGTAGTGAACGCTCCACGTGGGTTTAGGTGAGGCCTGCGTAGGATGCGTCCCAAGGTGCGGGTGCGGGGGGCAGTTCTGTCTATCCTTCGCAGTCGGGCGCAGTTGCGAGAGGAGAGGCGTGTCGGTGTTGTGTTGCCGCGCTCCTATCGCCCGCGACCGAATGGGGGCGCACCATGTGATACGTTGCGACGGGGCCGCAGAGGAAGAGGAGATGCGGTGTTGTCAGGGTGCCGTCCTCCCTATCCTCTGCGGCCGTTTTAGTGCCTGCGGACGGCGATCGCTGGGGCTGCTCCCCCTCCGCCAAAAGGAAAGGAGGCGGCGTAGTGTCCGCGCCGCCTCCCAAGTAGCATAACGAGGCAAGGCCTGCCAACACCAACGGCAGGCCAGACTCGGGCGGGGTCACGGAAAAGTATGCTATCCGCGAATCGTGTGACCCCGCCACTACACGGGACCAGTAGGGACACTGCGGTGGTTTTAGTTGGTATGCCCCGAACGTCTGGGGAGAGCCTCTACACGCCTCCTCCGCCAGTCCCAAGCCCGGTCGATCACACTCTGGCCGGGTTGGCGTCGAGTTGAGATGGCTCATAGGGAGAGTTTCCACCGTAGTCATAAAAAAGGCCAACATTTCAAAACCAACATGAATTGTTTTGAAAGCAAGAATCTTCCTTTGAATACACACTATCTAAATAGATCTGACAAAGCATCAACAATATCACTTTATAATACGTAAAGCAAAAGCAGCATGGAGATACAACAAAAAGTAACGTAAAATTACTAATTTGCGCTTGGCTTAACTCTTTAGCTTAAAGATACATTCCATAGAACAACATAAGATTCTTAAGTATATGAGTACAATGTGTCTAAAAAACAGTATTCGGGTTAGACACATTAAGTGATTATGAACGCGAGACCTTTCATTTGATACACAGGAATGTTCAGAGAATTGCGGTGTTCGTAGGAATGCGTAACTCACATGACGCCATAAATATTTTGACATATAAAATGTTTCCAACATTGTCTGGAATACAAGATCTTTTGTTTTAGAAAATCATCCACTTAAAAGTTTATCTATTCAAGGCAGTTTAATAACTTTAATTAATTCTGTATAATTCAGCATCAGACGCAATAATTTAATTCTGTATTCAGATGATATTAAATTAATTACTTTCGGGCAGCAACCAAAAGCAAAATAACTTGCTGTGTCAAAATAAACTTTAAAATCACAACCTCTGTGACTAAAAATAATTCAATTAATTACTATCATAAAACTTCATAACAAAATGAATTAAAATTAGCTCTTTGATTTTTCAAAGTTTTTGCAGTAATGGAATTTGATTAAAGTACATTAAATGAGTACAGTCGTAAATTAAATGAGTTATGACTCTGAGACAAGACCTTTTGGGGGGGCAAGCGGACGGACTAGACTGGAATACTAATTACGATACAAACTAGATTGCAGATTTTAAAAAAACATTAAAGAATCTAATTGACTTAAATAATTAAGTGTATATATAAAATAATTGCATACCGACTCACTGACAGAAAAAGTAGAGCCAAAACTAGGGGGTGCATGAAGCTGAAATTTGGCATGTACATATTGTTATTTGGGAGTAAACTTACCTCCCTAAGGGGGTAAATTAGTCCCACGTGGGCGGAGCCTCGGGCGATGCCTAGTCAAAATGGTGAAGTGTGGGTGTGTAATACACCTCTGCTTAACCTTTCAGGGATAAAAGGCGGGAAGTTTAGGATACATGTTAATGATTTTATTAAACAGATTTTACCTGACGAAACCGGATATTTGGGTAACCTAAATTATGGTATTAATATTGACTGGTAGTCTTTTTTTACATAAATATAAAAATAACTAAAATAATGTTCATACCATGTGTATAAGAAAAGCAAATCACCTATCTTTACTCGATTGGGCCCATTTATTAGCTTTTACCCACCCACCTTTAACCGACAAACTTACCCACTCTATAATGTTAAATGCCGTGTTTAACGTAATCAGATAAACTTTTCTTTACTTTTTGGACTACATAGCACCAGTTGAGAAATTAACATATTTTAACGAAACCTAATGCATTGCCAAAATATATTAATTTCTCAACCACTGCTAAAGTTAGGTACCGCTAAATTGGTCCAAGAGTAAAATTTACTAAATTCTTGGGTCTCAGTCAATGCGTCCCAAAACATAAATGTTAAGTAAACTAACCGCCTTTGCGACCCTACCCCTCAAATATTTTGATAGTGTCCAGTTCATGTGATAGTCGTCTCATAGGGGTGGTCCACATCTAGTTACAATGCCGAATATACTAGAAAACA
The DNA here is from genome assembly GCA_944739405.2 of Euclidia mi. Classification (NCBI taxonomy): domain Eukaryota; kingdom Metazoa; phylum Arthropoda; class Insecta; order Lepidoptera; family Erebidae; genus Euclidia; species Euclidia mi. The sequence continues at coordinate 35,241,655 of OX123181.2, read as the reverse complement.
TCCTCCCCGTCCCGGTTTTGCATGATCCGCTGCTGAATTACATGGAAGTCATGTCTGTCTTTGATTCAATTGTAGTCATTATTCATTTTTAAATTACTTAGTTCTTTTTTTTCAAATTCAAAATATGGCCCTTTGCCTTTTATGAAAATAGCCAAATTGACAGATTAACGAACAGGCATGCTGAAAAACGAAGACATTGTATATAATTATAAAAGCTACTTGGCAACTAAAAAGAGAGGCCATAAATACCACACACCTTCCACTTCTCATGAAAGCTTTACTACACCAACACGTAGAATGTATTTATCACTACTAATTTAAAATATACCAAAGAACAATGCCCATTTTTCTTATAGACGCCGGCCCAGATGTGGACAGTCAAAAATCGTAGTAGTTGGTATTGCATTTGATAAAAGAGTGCTAAACTAGAATTTTGAGATTGATTAGAGGTCCATCACATTCATAGTTTTATGACAAGAAGTACTTTTATATGCTCACAAAATATTAGGTGTGTACCCACTTTTATTAGGATAGTTAAAGTATTTCGTAGTTTTGCGTAGAAAGGAATGAGTTAATCATTTGGTAAAGGTAGAAATCCCAAAGAAAAAGCCAGAAGTCGTAAAAGATCCAAAAACATAAAAAGCATTCACAATGTGCACGAGCAAAACAAATAGGTAACAAACAAAATAAACTGAATATGACATTATTGACATTTACTTAAGAGTAAAAAAAGTACTACCATTTTACAGTTTTAAATGATATTGATTAATCGATATGGATTTCGGACATAGGTTATCTATATGTTTGTTTCAAATTCTAACTTATTTGTAGTTAATCGCATATATACCTTAAAAATACACACATTTTAAATGTTTAAGGCCCAGGTAGAGATTTGCTATTAACTCAAATTATTTTGAGTAGAGAAAACGTAAAATCGATAAAGAAGAAGTGATAATCGACTTAATATTATGATTTCTTTACTGGCAATTTCTGACCTATTACGTGTTGGCTATTTAGACGTTAACACATATTTTTAAACCTATTTATTGAATAAGTTTCTCGGTACACCTTTAGTTATGCCTATAAAATAAGTTATAAATAAAAATGATTATTCAACAACTAATTGAAACCTTATTGTGCTGTTCATGAGTTCCAAACTGGGCCAGAAATGGGCATTGTTCTTTATTTTATGTAATATAATCATTGTTTTTTGGCCAAAAAGTATATGATATTGTTTGTGACAAAAAACTGCGTTGAGTGCTCCGTGTACAAAACCTGCGGAGATGATAAAACGTATTTGAGAATTATTTCAAACTTGCCTTGAGCGTAGCTCAAGGCAAGTTTGAAATAATTCTCAGTTTGCAATTTGCATGCATAAAGATTAGCAAACTCTTAAAATTATAATAGACTGAAGCAGAAGTAACACCGGAACTGCGTGCAGAGAACATTAATGTAGATTGTGGCATAGTGATCAGAGCGAACTATATAATACACGCGCAAATATCAATTAATACGAGTATTCGCTGAGCAGCGCTAAACGTAGACGCGCCCTAAAAGGTGGCTGCCTAATAAATAAGAGACCTCTTATGGCTGAGTTCAAGTACTGCCAGAAGTTTCATCTTTCATTGAACCCCTTTATAAAGCTAAAGCATTTAGAAGTCTAGTCTTTCTAGCGTGTCAGCTGTGGAACTACTTGTCTTGCCGTTGCGCAATAAAGTCTTGAAATGACAGTAGTTTTGATTACAAAATTGTGAATACCTTGGGCTGTATTTGCGTTTTGTAAAGGTTCGCTTGGTGTATATTCAATGTTCTAGGTAGGTATCACTGCGTGTGCGGGGTTCTCTCAGGTTAGAAAATAAAATATGTGTTCGTCAGTACTAATGCCGACGCCCCCCGCGAATAATCCGGTAATCGTAAAAGTGTAAATGTTCAGGAAAAATAAAAAAATTTAAGTAGTTATTTCAACAAAATTTAAGTAGTCCCAAGGGCTTCGTTATAATTTAGCTGGATGCATTTTACTATATTAGTGTAGGTCAAGCTCTGGTCAGTAATGTCACTTACGATATTTTTCGTGTAAATTTATATTATCGACGACAACAGTAAAATCTTGTTGCGATATTATTCGTGTAAATTTATATTTTCGACGGCAACGGTAAAATCGTGTTGCGCTATTATTCGTGTAATTTGGTTTATATACTAAATATTTGTAAAAAGCATTTATTAGGTTATTCGATTGTTTAACAGTAACGTACATTTTATTGTTTTGACTATTACTGTGTATTCAAATAGTTAAGTTAAGTATTATTTGATGATTATCATAGTATATTTTATGAAATAAAGGACATCCTAGTAAATGAAACAACTTTGGTTAGTTTGACAAAACACGATAGTTATTAGTATCATTAAAAATAGACACTGCACTAAGACACGACTATTACACATGATTACTCAATGAAAATTATAATAAGGTAATATTACAGTTGAAAAATAATCTTAATCAGAATCCTCATCGTGACCTGATTCAGTATCACAAAAGCTTAAATTCCCATAAAATGGTTGATAATGGTGGAAAATTACTTGGGAGTTACACAGGCCTAGGAGATCATTATACCAAGCTTTTTTAATAGGGGGGCTTGCGGTTTCTGGCTTTAATTCAATACTTTCTATTGTTTTGGACACCTGTTTCTGCCGACGCTGTCTACTTCTGCCTGCATCGTAATCTAATTCAATATAATCCTTATCTAAATTATATTTGAAAAGAAAACAGTTAGGTTTGCTGTATGACACACTAACCTCCATCACATCGGACCATCGTACTTTTTCTCCTGTTTTATCTTGTAGCCATCCTTTGGGTTCAACAAGATCTTTTATGTAGATTTTTGCATTTCTTTTAGGATGTATAGGAGGGACCTTGGGTTACGGCACTAATGTTCTAGATCAATTAAAGTCAGTGGGTTCATGTAGCACATCCGTATATTTCGATCTCACAATCTGTTCTTAGTTTAACTGTCTTAGAGCTACTCGTGAGTAAATCTAAAGTACATGGCTATATAGCGACGACATACTTAGCTTACGCTTATACAATGACAACCTTAGCATACGCTCCGTTACAGATGTATTTGTCTCCGAAGACTTAAGCGTCCATAATGCTATACACTTGGTCCGGTGTGTACAAAACTTTGTTTTTCAAAGCTCTTTCATTCTCTTTTCGCCTTCATTCTGGCTATAACAAATATAATGGCATAACAAAAAACCGATGGGAAATGTCGATTTAAAGAGTCATTGCTATGTAAAGATACAATGCAAAAATGTGTCTATTTTTATTCTGGCCATAACAACCATCAGAGTAAAATATAATGTTGCGTATACCTTTTTTGTGTACGGTCTTGACAATTTGAAACAAGCTACTCCCTATTTCGATGCACCCTTTTTCCGATTTGAGCTTGCCAAATGTAACAGAACCCTAGTTTGTTTAGAGCGTCAAAACGTTTGTAGTGGAAAATCGACAGTTCAGACTGTGGTACATTCAAAACCTTTTCTAAATCAAAAATGGCCACAACGGTCTCATCTTTATTTAGTGTTTCCTTTTCTTCTTTTTTAATTTCACGAACTTTTTCTTTCATACTCAAATGGTTCCTGTAATTTTCTTCTAAAGACGCCTTTTCAACGGAGTCAGCTTGCTGATATTGTGACCATAAAGTACACTGCCCCTTTTTAGGCTTAAAAAAGGAATAGTTGTAGTAAGTATTAAACACTCTTTCATACTGACGTTTTGAAGTTAACAACAACAACCAACAATATCCGGATAGTTCTGATTTGCAAACCATGACTTGCAAAGTCGGTACATTTTTAAAATATTAAGAGATTCAGACAAATATTCTCGTTTAGACTCTTTTCTCGTGTAATGCGATTCTACTTTGAGAAATAAATCAATATGATTTCTGATACTGTCTTCTGTATCTAGCTTCATTTGATGTGGTCTATCTGATGCCTGCCTCGTTTATCGATCAAATTTTATTTTTTTCTAAGGCCATGTAAATCATTATTTTGATCAGTAATAGCAAGAGTGTTTAAAAAAATACCTTGCATACTTGGATTTCTTCATCTTTGAGTGGAAAATAATATTTAAATGTTTGAGATCGATTTATTTTTCTTTACTTACTTAAATAAGGTAGAAAATTATTTACCCGAATAATATCGTAACAATGTTTACTGTCAAATCATATTAACTTTTTTTTTCGTTAAGATCTAAAACCATATTATTCGTTTAAAATACATTTTAATGAATTTTTATGGAATATACGCGTAGTTTTTCATATCTTCGTAAATACATATAGGAAAATTCTGAAAAAAAATTACATGGTGTATTTTAACTTCTTGATGCCGAAAAACGCATAACATGAAAAACCCCGTAATAGGTCATTACCGGATTATTCGCAGGGGACGTCGATGCGTGATCTATTCAAGAACAATTACACGTTTACATTGTACTCGCACCGGGAAACGACTGGCGAGCTTAGCCTAAGTACCGTGGCACTACATAGTACAAACATGCATTGTCATCACAATGAGTGGGGCCGCTACATACCTCCCCTTTTTGAAAATAAAACAATATAGTTTTATTACACCTGGTTAACTTAGTCTATAAATACATTACACAGAACTACGCTACACAATCGTTTTGCTTACAAAGTTGTTTTGATACAATACAATGTTATCACCTACTCTATCCGATTACAATACCACGAACGGAAATATGTATATTATTACAACAGTTGTTTAACTATATCCAGCAAATGTATTTCGCAATACCTAAGAGTTTCCTTTCATTAAATGATGCAAATAAATGTTTAAAACATTACCAACACATTATACAAAGACAAAAATTGTTTGCTTTATAAAGAGTTATAGATAAAACGTATAACTACATTAATAATAAACAAGGTATGTTTATTATTAATGTAGTTATACGTTTTTGTTTGTGTGGCTGTTAGTACGAATTCACCCTACGACTTTGTCTTGGGTTCACTAGTCAACCACACACATAAAACACAACCCTCCTTCTTGCGCAGCCGGGTGATTAAACATAGTATAAGTTTTACATTTCAAATACACAATCTATTAATAGCAGTGCGCTCAAGAATAGGTACATGTAGATTACGACATGGTACACTGCTTAAGCAGTACTTTATTTAATATAAAAAGCACAAAGTATACAAGTATAAAATAAGCATATAAGTATAAAAACTAGTACATATCATCTCTTTGTAGTAGGTAATTACAATCATTTTGCGGATAACTATAATGGATGCCAACTTTAAATTTTCCTACACTAACGCGTATCTTAACTAAGTCTAAGGGTAGCCGTCATGCCGACCTACTCTGCAAAAAATAATTAACGCCCCTTAGAGCCCTCAGTATCCAGCATGACGACGCCAAAAAAATTAACATTCACTCTTATAATTATCAGACATTGCACAAACACACTGTTATACCTATATTAAACTTTCTCCGTCACTACGCACTATTGCATGATGCCACGAACAGAATAACGCCTAAAGTAACATAAAAATTGAAATCACCGTAACAACTTAATCAAATTATTTTCAAAAAAAATTATGTAATACCTGAACAATTTTACATTTAACCATTATTTTAAGCGTACTGTTATATATATACCCTCTGTATATAATAGTGCCTAGTATCCCTAACCTTTATGCATAGTCAGCACTTTTGACTGCTCATAGTATTTTATAATAATTTAGAGTTCAGTTCGCATCCATCATCCGCGCGTGACACTTGCCTCTCTCAAATCGAGCCTAATTTCGTGAATAAACTCTTGTCTTTCATAAAAGTCTTTTTTAAAAAGACCTTCGGTGCAATCCGTATAACAATTTGGTGGCAGCGGTGGGATACCGACGGTGAAGGTATCCCTGGTACGTCTCCGTCCAGGTTCGTCAATCAAGCTGAACAGTGACCTTGCCACGAGTGTCAAAAGTGCATAGGTGAACTCATTATTACCCTATTTACAAAAGTGAATGAACCAAAAAAAAATCTCGTATAAAATCGTCAGTCGTGAGATTATCCCCGCGAATAATTACTTACCTATATCTTGAAGTTATAATCGTCGTCACGTCGAAACCCTGAAAATAATTTGTCTCGTTTCTGCTAGAATAACCGTATAACTTACCTTCGATCCGCGGTTATTTTCCTGGAAAACCTGAAAAGAAGAAGCCCTAGAAATTCGCGTAAATCGTGCCCGAAAGCGATGGCCTTGCTGCAGTTCCTGTGTTTCCTGACGGTACAACCTTCAAAATCTGGCAGCGTCTTGTTCCTGAAAGGTGACCATGTACCTGTACGTTTTCTGCGTGTTCCTGTAAGTTTTCTTTCCAAAATATTTTATTTGTAGTGGCCGGGAAATGCAAATTTTACATAACCTATCTAACTCGTATAAACAAGTATGTGTTTTCAGTGAAACGATAATTTCCAGATTTATAGTACATATTTTTACAAAGGTTTAATTATAGCATTATAACTTTCTCATAAATATTGTGTGTCGTATAAGATAATTCTAAGAACTAGCCTGGTGGCGTATCGCTCCTGCGTTGCGCTTAGTGGCCGCCTATTACACCGAACCGTAATTTATATTTTTTGTCTGAGTTTTTCCTTTAATTTTTATAATGTCTGTCAAGGAAGTAAAAGTGAAACAAGAGAAAGTAGAAGTTCAGATCGGCACATTATTCAAATTTATAAAGCCTTTTGATGGCGCACGAGAAAAGTTAAACTCATTTTTGACTAATTGCGACAATGCAACTAGTTTAGCTTCCGATTCACAAAAGTCTATCTTATTTAAATTTATCTTATCGCAAATTCGAGGGCAAGGCTGAAATAGCTTGCTCCATCAAAGAGTTCAAATCTTGGACACAGTTGAAAACTTTCTTGCAAACCCAGTTTGGCGAAAAGAAACACTACACACATTTATTAGCAGATCTACAAGAATGCCGGCAGCTGAATAATGAATTGGTTAATCAGTTTGCTTTGCGAATTGAGACTTGTCTCTCAAAACTATTGACCGAAATTACCTTATGCAATAAAAAGAAATCCGAATTAGTTGGTCGTACAGTGGCTATGGAAGATTTAGCACTGCACACATTTTTACTAGGCTTAAGGCCAGACATTTCTAATTTAGTCCGGGGTAAAAACCCATCCAATCTTAATGAAGCAATTAACCTAGCCGTTTCCGAGGAAAAAAATACTGAATATATTTAATAAGAGACAAATGCATGCGTCAGCAACACAGCGCCAAACACCCAAAACTCAATTCTCCTTTAAGCCTTGTGTCCCTAACGTTAATGCTAAACCTCAAGTTCCAAAACCGTTTGACAGGAATACTCAAAGCCCTTTCTGTCGTTATTGCAAAACTCAAGGTCATACCATTGAAACATGTAAAAAGCGCGAGTTTAAGAATAATAGGTTCAAAGTGCCGCAGACATACCAAGCCCAACAACGCCCTAACCATGACTACTCGAAACCCAAAACCGCTAACATTAATTGTGTAACTAATGACAACGATTTTAACCATACTTATTATGACCCTGAACCACTACCGTCTACTAGTCACGAAAACAATCACTATTACGCAGATGAAGATCATTTAAACGAGTAGTGGGCTCACGTGGGTGTCTCGTGGCACCCAGACAACATAAACCAGTATCCTTAAAAAATAACGACACCGTTCCAATACCCCGTGACCACACGGGTAACCAGCCCCAAATAAGCGTCCATTCTTCTAAACCCAAGGATCACACGGGTAACCAGCCCCAAGCAAGCGTCCATTCTTCCAAACCCAAGGACCACAAGGATAGCCAGCCCCAAGCAAGAGTCAAAAATGAATCCAAATACCCCAAAATACATTTACCTAAAAATAAAAATAATACCTTAGTAGATAATGAAGTATATGAAATATCATGCACTCCTAATAAAATTAGCTTACCTCATGTCCTCATCCAAACTTCGATATCCAATAAACCTCTTAAGTTCCTGGTCGATACTGGATCTTCAGTTTGCCTTGTACAAAACTCTTCCATCCATTCATTTTCCCATGTAGAACTCAAGGGTAATATAATTAAACTAAAAGGTATAAATAGCCGCGAAGATACCATGCCCACACTTGGGAATCGATATGAAACTTATATTTTGCAAAGAATCAATAGCTTTTTCTTTTCACATCATAGAAAACATAAACCTTCCCTATGATGATATAAAAGGTAATGATTTACTCAGTCGTTACATTAGTGAAACATTATTTATAGCTAATTGCCTCGTAAAGGTTAAAAACAACAATCGGGTAAATCTAACAGTACTTAATACATCCGATAAACCTGTTACTTTAAATTCTAACCTTCAACTTACCTTACTTCCAGTCGACTATGATCCATATCAACCGCCATCTGATAACAGTAAAACATGTTTAGACCAAGAAAGTCCTTAAGCTTCTCCGTGTCTCATACTTAAACTCAGAAGAAACTGGAGCCCATTTTGAATTGTGCTCTAAATATTCAGATATATTTCATCTACCCAATGACTCCCTTACAGCAACTGATGCTATCCAGCATGAAATACGAACGTCCTCTGATCAGCCCACTAACGTGACATCCTATCGATTTCCCGAAGTACATAAGCAAGAAGTAAATTCCCAAATTCAGAAAATGCTTAATCAGAAAATCATTCAACTCTCCCTATCTCCTTGGTCCTCACCAATATGGATAGTTCCTAAGAAAGTCGACGCTTCTGGCCAATGAAAATAGCGCGTCGTTATAGATTACAGGAAATTGAACGACGTTACTATTGGTGAAACTTATCCTATCCCAAACATAGTCGAAATCCTTGACCAATTAGGGAAATCCAAATATTTCTCTACTCTTGATCTTGCATCAAGTTTTCACCAGATAAAAATGACTCCACAAGACGCCTGCAAAACCGCATTTATAGTATTTTCGCTGTATAATGATATGCATGACAGTTCATGACTGACAATTATAGTGATGTAACCTAAGAAAATTTAAGCGATTAATTATAAATATCGAATTAATTGGCAAACGACATGCAATCGTACGTGGTTACCGCTTTTATATCTACGAAATAAATTCATATTAAAAGTGTTTTGGCAAATACATTCACAAATAAAACGCAATAATTTCTAATTTTTTTTATTATCCGTCACTGTCACTCGAAGTAAAACCTCATATCTGAATGGAATCTTCTCCGACTGAGATAACTAATTGCTGATTTCAAATTCGGTCAAGACTAGAGGTGGACATATTGATCCCAGTCTGTAAATATTGTCGATTCTACGACTGATTAAATTTATCAATGTAGGGATTTCGTATTGCCATCACATCGGAACTATCTATGTCAGTTATTGAAGCTTTACGCTCACGTTTCTTCGGAGTGGACAGCTTCTTGTCTTCAAAACTAGTTTTTCCAAATTTTTCTTGGGTTATTCGAGAAACTGAAGCCTTGCCGATGTCCAGAACTGCCGCAACTCTGTACACAACACTGTCAACCGGTTATTACCGGGCCCCCGTTTGCACGCTCTCGTTCAAAGGTCCTCAAACAAAGCACTAACTCACGGCTTTGAGAGTTTAAAACTTATTTGTTGTTTTTGGTATTGTACGTACCAAATAAAACACAACAAAAAAATAACACGCCAAACAGGCAGAATCAAAAACCGCATACAAGGCGCTCGTACTGACGTATTCGATTACAATATGGCCGCTCCTATTCATCGATTTCATGTCGATTCAATGGTGTCAATCTCTACTGACAGAGGGTTCGTTTCATGTATCTGACATTTTGAAGATTATATTTTATTATATTTAAATAATTTATTTACAGTTAATAATAATTATAAAAATAGAGAGAGACATACTAGTATCAATTTACCTTGTAATTTTTAATAGATATTTATTTAATGATTGTTTTTTTTGCCAATTTATTTTCATAAGGTTGAAAGTAGTATGCGTGATATGTAAAATGAGAACTGTCATGTATATCATCATATAGCGAAAATACTATAGTGTCCCTCAAGGGCACTTTGAATTTAACCAAATGCCCTTTGGGTTGAAAAATGCTTCTTCAACTTTCCAACGTTTAAAGAATAATGTCCTTACCGGCCTTCAAGGAGAGCGATGCTTCGTATATTTAGACGATATAGTTTCCTACGCCCCCTGATTTATCAAATGAAATACAAAATTTGGCAGCCATTTTTTAAAATCTCCGTTTATTTAACCTTAAACTACAACCTGACAAATGCGAGTTCTTGCGCAAAGAAGTCGATTACCTGGGACACGTGATCACCGAGCATGGCCTAAAACCCGATCCAAAAAATGTAAAATCCGTACAAGAATTTCCAATCCCAAAATGTCCTAAGGATATCAAATCCTTTCTAGGCCTAATATCCTATTATAGACGTTTCATCCCAGAATTTTCTAAATTATCTAAACCACTCACTTCCCTTCTTAAAAAAGATGTCGCCTATGAATAGAAAAATGAACAGCAGTTGGCTTTCGAAATGCTTAAAGAAAAGCTCGTTACTGCCCCTGTCCTCATCTATCCTGACTTCACAAAACCCTTTAACCTTACCTGTGACGCCTCTAATTACGCAATAGCTGCTATCCTCTCCCAAGGCCCTATCGGTAAAGATCACCCAGTAGCATCCAGAACCTTAAACAAGTGCGAAAGTAACTACAGTACAACCGAAAAGGAGTTACTAGCCATAGTCTGGGGCTGTAAAACCTTCAGACCGTATTTTTTGGTCGTAAGTGTAATTGTAACAGATCATCGGCCTTTGAAGTGGCTTTTTAACCACACCGATCCAAGCAGTAAATTAAAGCGTTGGCGTCTGCAACTTCAAGAGTTTGAATACGAGATCGTATATCGAAAGGGTAAACTAAATTCAGCAACCGATGCTCTTTCTCGTTATCCCGTAAATCCAGTGTATCCTGATAATCCTACCAACTTACCTGATACTGATTTAATTGATCTTGATCCCTTAGATATAAGCCCGTTCAATGCGGAAGTCGGTGATTTAAGTCCTTTGAGTCTACCAAGTCCTGAAAACTTACCTGATTCTCTTCCTCCTCCGAATCCTTTACCCGATGTCACAGTTCAAAACTCTGAAACACAGAACGAATCTCAATCTTCAACTAGTAGCCAAGTCCCGAATATACAATACCCAAATCCTGTAATAAATCCTACTATGCCAAACTTACCTGATCCTGCTGACAGTTACACTAAGTTTCTTAAAATGCCTTCAGCTACGAGTTATGACACCGTGATTTTGGAACATAATGACAATTTACTGAAAAGCCAGAATAAAATCATTATTATATCTTCATCCCTTGATCTAGATGAATCTATCCCTTACGTTCAAGACGTCCTATCAAACTCATCTGAGTCAGAATCATTCATAAATTCATTGAGAACTCTTCTTTCATATAAGTCACTCTCACATACTGACAAAAACTATTACTTTTTATTTATTAAAGTACATCACTTCGACACCTGTTCGTATAGCGATATCTTTGATTCTCTAAAGAGTCTTCGAAATAATTTTATTTCATTAACTGAACCTATTGACAAAATAAGTATTACAGATTTTAAAAATTCATTTGACAAACACATATATCAAAATTTATAACATACTTACACATTTATTTCATAATACAGGCATCCAAATCCATATCTATCGTAATAAAATATATTACCCCAGTCCTTCCAAAATTCCAAAAATCTTACGTGAAAACCATGATATCCCCATTGATGACATCTTGGTTCCAACAGAATATTTAACAAAATACGCGAGCAATATTATTGGAAGAATATGCGTAGCGAAATCAAAAATTATGTCAAAAACTGCACCTCTTGCCAAACAAACAAAGCGCTTAGGAAAATTAATAGAGCTTCGATGCAAATAACAACAACTTCTGTTGCTCCTTTTGAACGTCTGTCCCTTGATATAGTCGGTCCCCTCCCTGAATCTGGCACAGCTAAAATTAAATACATCCTTACACTCCAAGACGATCTAACCAAATATTCCGTAGGATATCCCATTCGCAGTACTACTGCTGAAGAGACCAGTGACTGCTTAATCCATTCCATTTCCTTATTTGGTATCCCTAAGACCATCCTTACTGATCAAGGCACAAACTTTACAGCTGAAATGTTTAAAGAAACATATAAGTTTTTAAAGATAAAACAGCTTTGGTCCTCCCCCTACCACCCTCAAACGCAAGGTGCACTCGAAAAAAGTCACTCCACACTTAAAGAATACCTCAAGTCGTAAATATCCGAAACACAAGACAACTGGCCAAAATATGTATACACAGCCATGTTAGCGTATAATACAGCCGTTCACTCCACAACCAACTATACTCCATACGAGTTAGTTTTCGGTCATAAGCCCGTTCTGCCTAACTCAATCTATGAATCTACATCAAGTGCTACTTACCCCGAATACATTAGGATGCTACAACACCGCCTTAAAGTCACGCGAGACAAAGATATAAAACATATAAATAAATCAAAGGAGTCCTCCAAAGCTCACTACGACACCCATACTCGCCCCATAAGCTATAATGCAGGCGATTATGTTTATCTAAAAAACCACCTTCGTATGCGTAAAGCTCTGTCCCCGATTTGGAAGGGCCCCTACAAAATAATTTAAATCAATAGTAGAAATACCTTAACAATAGGCAGCGATAGCCGAGTGGATATACCAACAGACTGCCATGCAGATGCCATATATCGGGTTCGAATCCACGGCGCGCACCAATGACTTTTCGGAGTTATGTGCGTATTGAATTGTTAATTATCGCTTGTCCCGTGCCTCGGAGAGCACGTTAAGCCGCCGGTCCCGGTTGTCATGAAGATGTTTGACAGTCGTCACAGGGCGTCAGTACCTTCTAAATAAACTGACACTAGTCTAAACCATGGAATATCGCTATCCCTTCGGGTTGCAGAGGTCAGACAGTAGCTCCGGGGAAAAGCTAATATTCAGCAAAATCCGGTTAGACTAGTAAGCGGACCCCAGATTGAAACTGGGATAACGCTAAGAGAAAGAGAGGTAGAAATACCTTAACACTGCTAATAAATAGACGGCATGTAATTCACCACTTCGATGAAGTAAAATTAGCCCGTCGTCGTGTTTCTTAGTTTAAGTTAAACTTATATACCTGTATATAGCTAATAAAAACAAATAATTAATATCCGTTACAGTTCCCTGTCTTCTGCACAGAAGATATTCATCGAAAACACGATGAATACATCTGGCATTTACTTTGATCCTGTCGGTTCACTTAAAATAGTAGATGGACATCTCAGTGTATTAATTCCTATGGACATTTCATATTTATAAGATTACATTGTTGTAAGATTACATATCGAAAACCTGAACGGTGTGATAGGCAGCTCTAAGTTTTTATGCAAGCAAAGTACTCTGTACTCCGATGTCGAATATATAAACATACACCAGCCGTTATCAATCAGCTACAATGACATTATTCGTAACTTTGATTCAATATCACATTTAATTGAATCTAGAAACAAAAGATCGGCCTGGATTAGTGGAAATGGTACAATATTTAAACATGTGTTTGGAACTATGGATAAAATGACGCTATCCAATACAGTTATGCTATTCAACTTATAGAAACGAACCAAATTACGTTGTCTAAATTAGTTAAACAAAACATTCTTGTCACAAATACGACTCTCTCACATTTGAGAGACACATTAAATAAAATAAGCGTAAACGAACAGCAACTGAATAGCGCCATTGACACTCTAGCCAGATCATAACAAAATTTTACCGTATTATCTGATAAGTTACTTATAAGGTCAAAAACTAACGAAATTGTAAGCATATTAGAGAGTAGTTTATTAACGTTATCATTTAAATTGGAAGAAATAATTAACAGTATAATGTTTAGAAAAGCAAACATTCTGTACCCTTCAGTAATCACCCCTAAACAATTATTTACAGAACTTGTTGAAAACTATAGATTTTTAGACGACTATCACCAATTCCCTTTAAGCTTGTCTTTAGATAATATTTACACGTTAAGGAATGTATCCGAAATTGGTACCTATTACACTGATAACAAAATAATATTTGTTTTAAGGGTGCCCCCTGTCAGTTCAAAAATTTATAATTTATATCATAACATTCCTTACCCCGTCACTCTGTCTGATAACATATATACCACCATAATTCCATCTACTAAGTATATAGCCATAACTAGAGATAGGTCATACTATTGTAAGATAGATAATATAAGTAGTTGTAAGATTATATATAGTCAAAATTATATTTGTGACGGTCTAGATATGTATTCTAGTGCTTCTAATGCGATTTGTGAATCGAAAATAATTTCGAAAGCACTAAAATCTGTGTCCAAATTATGTAAAACGAAAATTTTCCGAGGACACCTCGATGTATGGCAACAATTGTCAAACAACAGATGGATATATGTTATTACAGACCCATCAAAACTGTCAATAGATTGTAAACAGTCGACCATCACTGATATTGTAGTGTCGAACACAGGCATGTTAAACCTTCCCATACACTGTGTAGCCTTCTATAAGGATTCAAGTTTAATACCTAAATATTCCAAATTAATACAATTACAACCAATCCTAGTCAATTTTAATTTAGTAAACGACTCTTGTTGTAATGTAGAACTGTTATCGAAAACTAGACCACATATTCCCATTATGAACTTAACTAATACTAACCTTGATTCCATGGCATATCAATATAATGAAATTGTAAATGACCTCGACAACATTATTGACTAACCGCATATCGTTTTATATGGCCAGTATTACTGTTGATATACATACGTATACACGACTATTGTAATTGCTATTATAGTTTTAATCTTAATTTTAATTGTATTTTCTAAACTTTTCAAGTCAGGCAAATGTCACCGTTATTTTAAGAAAATTAAAACTAAACTTAACATTGAAAAATCTGAAGAGCTTTCAGAAGTCGTTGTCGAATGTCCTGCTCCCAAAATCCGCACATTCCTTCCATAAACTTAACCTTAAGGGTAAGTTTATTCTTAACCCCGGGGCTGTTATATATACCCTCTGTATATAATAGTGCCTAGTATCCCTAACCTTTATGCATAGTCAACACTTTTGACTGCTCATAGTATTTTATTATCATTTAGAGTTCAGTTCGCATCAATCATCCGCGCGTGACACTTGCCTGTCTCAAATCGAGCCTAATTTCGTGAATAAACTCTTGTCCTTCATAAAAGTCTTTTTTTAAAAAGACCTTCGGTGCAATCCGTGTAACAGTACGATGCTTGCAGCTGCTGTTGAGCAAGCTGCTGGGTCGCTTGAACAGTTGGTCCCTTAGGCCATAAAGATTCTAACTCTTTCCTTGGCCATTTCTTTAGGCGTAAACAAGAGTGCTTACTACATAAGCACAAACAAAGTAATGCAAGGGCGCTAGCAATTAATATAATAATTATTCCATAACTTTCCAATTTCTTTTCCATTTCAAGCTGTTTTGCCTGATTCGCTCCTTGTTGGGTGATTATAATTTCTTCAATTTTTGTATAATAATTGCCCATTTTGTACTGAATATATACTTATAAACACACTGTAAAAATTACTGTCTCGATTCCGATTGCTGAAGATTATATCTAATTTGATACAGTGACTTCTGTTTATATTTAAAATATCTTATTCTTTGTCATACTAAAACTTACATGTATCTAACGCTAACAAATCATTTTAATGCTACGGAAGCAAAAATCGTACCGGTGGTTTAATATGACGTCCACTGCGTGAGGTACGAACCATAAGCTGAGGCGATTTTATACTATCATTATTTACTAAAGTATTTGACATACATTGTTCGAGATGTGGGCTATCATCCCGTTCGTTTTCATACAACATAAATGCTGGTTTGAGTGACAGACTCAAACCAGCATTTATTCATATGCCAATCTCTTTATTAGGTAATTTAACTTTATAAAATTTATTGTTTCTACTAATAACTTTAAATGGGCCATCATATGTAGGACTAAATATCTTCTTCAATAAATCATTTCTAATAAAAACATGAGTACAAGTTTTTAAATCTTTGTTTACAAAAAACTTACGTGAATCGCTAAACGCTTGTGACTCGGGCCTTAACTTACGAATGTTTTGATGCAACTGTTCTAGAAAAATGTTCGAATTGCTAACTACGCTATTTCGAACTTGGAAAAAATCTCCAGGAAGCCTAATGGGTTGGCCATAAACCATCTCAATAGCACTGATACCTGAATCGTTTCTACAAGCTGCTCGAAATCCTAACAAAACTGTTGGTAACTCATTTACCCAATCCTTATTATTTATTAAACGTGCGGTCTGAGAGCTCTTTAACGAACGATGCCATCTCTCTATCATCCCATTACTCTGGGGGTGATAGGGGGTGGTTCTGATTCTTTGTATACCTAAATATGACAACAAGTTATTAAACAAGTCACTTTCGAATTACCTTCCTTGATCCGTTGTTATTCTAAGCGGGCAACCAAACCTACATATCCAGTTTTCATATATTCCTTGAGATACAGTCTCTGCCGTAATATCTGAAACGGGAATTGCCTCGGGGAAACGCGTGAAACGGTGTATTATGGTTACACAGTAACGGTGTCATTATTGCGATGTGGGCAATGGTCCGATTATATTATATCCGTATGAATGTGGGCAGGCAGATATTCAATGATGTCTCCGTGATCAATTCACTTATAGTGGGGAGCGATCACCGAATGGTAAGAGGCACATTGAATATCTGTACAAGCCTCGAACGGTCGAGGTTGATAAAATCCACGCTCCGACCGGCACCGGTTCATATCCAAAACCCCGAGAGCTTTCAGCTCGAACTCAAGAACCGTTTCGAATGCCTGGGTGAATGCGTAGATGTGGACGTGTACAGTAACGGGTTCGTGGATGCTGTCTATACAACAGGGGCTAAATTTTTTAAGCCCCAGAAAAGCCAGAGAACCAAAAAGATCTCGGATCCGACCCTCGAGCTGTTAGAGGAAAGGCGCAAGATGGTTCTGCTATCCTACGACGACATGCCGAAATATCGGCACCTCAACAGACAGATCTCTAAGTCTCTGACTCGCGATCTCCGCCAATACAACACAAAATGTGTTCGTGAGGCGATCGAGCGGAATAAGGGATCCAAAGTGTTCCAGAGGGATCTGTCTGTTGGGCAGAGTCAGCTGACAAAGCTGAAGACCGAGGATGGCAGAATCGTATCGTCCAAGCATGAGCTCTTGGAGGAGATCGAAAGGTTCTATGGACAGCTATACACGACAACGCAACAACCCGCAAGCACTCCAGCGTCAGACCCTAGAGCTGGATTGACCCGACACTATACCGAAGATATTCCGGACGTCAGCATGCACGAGATTAGTGTGGCTCTCAAACAGCTTAAAAACAACAAGGTGCCGGGTGATGACGGAATTACGAGTAAGCTTCTGAAGGCCGGCGGTGCACCCGCTAGAGAAGCCCTCCGGAAGCTATTTAATTCCGTCATTCTCGAGGGTAAAAAGCCACAGGCGTGGCACAGAGGTGTGGTGGTGCTTTTCTTTAAGAAAGGGGATAAAACCCTCTTGAAGAACTACAGACCCATCACACTTCTGAGCCACGTCTACAAGCTGTTTTCGAGGGTCATCACGAATCGTTTCGAGAGCAAGCTAGACGACTTCCAGCCTCCCGAACAAGCCGGTTTCCGTAAAGGCTATAGTACCATAGACCACATACATACGCTGCGGCAGGTTATACAGAAGTCCGAGGAGTATAACCAGCCCCTATGCTTGGCGTTTGTGGACTATGAGAAAGCCTTCGATTCGATCGAAACCTGGGCGGTGCTACAGTCTCTCCAACGGTGCCGGATTGACTACCGATATATCGAAGTGCTGAAGTGTTTGTATGAAAACGCCACTATGTCAGTCCGCCTCCAGGACCAGAGTTCGAAACCTATTCAACTCCAGCGAGGGGTGAGACAGGGGGATGTCATATCCCCGAAACTGTTTACCACTGCGCTGGAGGATGTTTTCAAGCTTCTGGACTGTAATGGACTCGGCATCAACATCAACGGCAAGTACATCACTCACCTTCGATTCGCAGACGATATCGTAGTCATGGCTGAGACCATGGAAGACCTAGGCACAATGCTCGATGGCCTCTGTAGAGTCTCCCAACAAGTAGGTCTTAAGATGAACATGGACAAGACGAAAATCATGTCGAACGTCCATGTTGTACCTGCTCCTATTCAGGTTGGGAACTCTACGCTCGAAGTTGTCGACAAGTATATCTACCTGGGACAAGTAGTCCAATTAGGTAGGTCCAACTTCGAGAAGGAGGTCAATCGTCGAATCCAACTCGGTTGGGCAGCGTTCGGGCAGCTACGACATATCTTCTCGTCCGATATCCCGCAGTGTCTCAAGACGAAAGTCTTTGACCAGTGTGTGTTGCCAGTGATGACTTACGGATCAGAGACGTGGTCGCTCACTATGGGCCTTATCAGAAGGCTCAAGGTCAGTCAGAGGGCGATGGAGAGAGCTATGCTTGGAGTTTCCCTGCGAGATCGAATCAGAAATGAGGAGATCCGCAGTAGAACCAAAGTCGCCGACATAGCTCTCCGGATAGCCAAGCTGAAGTGGCAGTGGGCAGGGCACATAGCTCGAAGAACCGATGGCCGTTGGGGCAGAAAGGTTCTGGAGTGGCGGCCACGTACCGGACGACGCAGCAGAGGTAGGCCCCCCGCAAGGTGGACCGACGATCTTGTCAAGATCGCGGGAGGAGGTTGGATGCGGGCGGCTCAAGACCGGTCTGTGTGGAGAACCTTGGGGGAGGCCTATGTCCAGCAGTGGACGTCTTTCGGCTGATATGATGATGTATGAATGTGATCCATTCTGTTACACTGTGGAAAACTAGATAATTTTGAAATTATATGGCGACTAACCTTTGCCCTCTGGCAAGCTATACAAGCCTTTGACCATTTATAAATATCTCTATTCATTCCGTACCAAAAATATCGTTGCGTTATCATTTTTCGCGTGGTACGAATCCCTGGGTGAGTAATATTATGTATACTATCAAATATTACTTTTCTAAACGTTTCTGGTATATAAAGTCTAGCATTGCTTGTTGACATTTCGCAGAACACTTTCTTATCGCTACCGGGCATTGTTATTCTTTTAAATATTAAGTTACTACTTGGTTATGAGTCTTGTGTGGGCTTATCGAGTTCCTGTGCCTGTGCCAATTCGTCAAAATTGACTACCGTGGGACAAACAATTGATTTTACTCTAGATAAAGCGTCTGCCACCGATTTTCTATACCTTTCACATACTGCATATCACTTGTAAATACGATATTGTACATATCACCGATATGTCCAATAACTGGCGGGTTCCCCTAGGTGTTTCTTTCTCACTGGCTACCTTTGTAAGAGCATATATTAAAGATTTGTGATCTGTGTAAATAGTGAGCTGGCGTCTTTTTAACATGCTCCTAAAGTGTATCATAGCTAGATATATAGCGGTTAGCTCCTTATCATAGGTACCGTACTTTCTTTGCGTTTCAGATAACTGTTTAGAGAAATAACCCAAAGTTCTCCACGCACCGTTTTGCTTTTGTTGTAAAACTGCGCCAACGCATAAGTCAGACGCGTCCGTCATGAGTGCTAATGGAGCATCTACACGAAGGTGAGACAATGTAATGGGGTTCTGTAACTGCGTTTAACATTGCTCAAAACATGTAATACTTTCGTCATCCCACTGAATTTTGGTCTTATCCCTTTTCTTAGCATTATGCAAATATTTAATTAATACAGCTTGATACTTAACAGCGTGCGGTAAATGTGACCTATAAAAATTAATCATTCCTAAGAAACGCCGAAGTTGCTCTATCGTGTCGGGCCTAGAGTAGTCTGTAATGGCCTTAACCTTTTCCGGCAGAGGACTTATACCATCCTTTGTTACTTCATAACCCAGAAATTCTATTTTAGGTTGCGTAAACATACACTTACTTAAATTTATTGTTATACCAACATCGCTAAACCGCTTAAAAAGCAATTTAAGGTGTTTTCTATTAATACTTTCAGTAGACGACGATAAGACAATATCATCTATGTAGCAAAAAAAGTGCTGACTCACCTTCTTCGTCTGTACCTTTGATGTGCTCTATGCCTCTGAGTACGTACTGGTCCATAAATCTCTGGCAAGTCTGCGCTGCGTTCCTCAGTCCAAACGTCATACGCGGAAATTCCCGAGACCAAAAGGAGTTGCGATAGCAGTTTTCTCTATATCTTCGTCTGAAACAGCTATGTTATGATAGGCTCTATTTAAATCTAGGCGGGAAAAACATGTTTTGTTATCTAAAATATATGTAAAGTTATTTAACCTAGGGATCATTTAAGGCTCTGTAGTCGCAATTGCCCATCCTTTTTTGGTACTACATGCAATGGACTCGACCATTCTCCTTGCGACGGCCTACACTATACCCATTTCATACATTAATTGAAATTCTTTCTTTATCTTATTATATCGATCCGGCGGTAACGGCCTAGGACGCGCGTATACCGGGGTACCGCAAGTACTAATATAATGAACCACTGAATGACAAGGTGCATCTTTGAAATTTAATGGCTTCGTGATTTCAGGGTACTCTTCTAATAAATCGTGACAGGGGTTGGTGTCCTATATACTCTTAATGGATGGCTCGTCATACATTATGATGGACCCATTGCTAATTAAATAAGTTACACTATCTATAAGTTTCTTATTATATAAATCAACAATTAATGTGTGTGCCTCTAGAAAATCTACTTCTGAAATAGCTTGTTTGACATCACATATTATAAATGACCATTGATAAACTCTACGTAACCCTAAATTAATTTCTAAAATCTTTACACCGTACGTTTTTATTTCTGTGTTATTAGTTGCGAATAATTTGTAATCAATTGGTACACAATCACTTTTTCTTACACTATTTACCGGTAACACTGAAACGTTCGCGCCTGTATCTACGAGAAAACGTGTTCTTGACTTTCTATCTGTAATACATAATCGATGGTTACCTGTAGCCGCTGCGCAATCACCTACCGAAAAAGACTGCGCCTTGCTCAGTTTCCCTGGGACGTGGTAGGCTTCTTCCAGCAGCACGGTTTTTCACATGCACGCGCCCACTGCCTGTACCTAAAATGATATTTGCATAGCCAATCTGGGCTTTTTGGTGTACGCCGTGGTCTGCTTGACCTTGATTGAGATTTTTGCCTGTTCCAATTTTGCCTGTATCCTCTATGTCGACTCCTTATCTCAATGATTTCATGTCTCATTTCCTTCAGCTCCGTTGATAATTTGGCAAACATCGCTGTCATTTCCGTTACTGGTGTAATTTCGGGCGTCGCAACTGCTGCTATCTCCTCTGTGTGTAGATTCTGCATTATCTTATCCGCCATCTCAGCCAAATTATCTAACTTAGTTTCTTGACATTCCGATAAAACTGCCTTTACGCTGCCTGGGAGCCGCGATAACCACAAACGCCGTAGGGATTCATTCGATACCTCCGTGTTACGAGCGAGTTCCGACATTAGCCGTAGTAACTGCGAAGGGCGTTGAGAGCCTAGGTCCATTTCGCCAACCAATTTCTGAAATTGGTGTTTCGCACTGTCTTCAAACGCGGTCAGGATACGTTGTTTCAAGGCCACATATTTTTTTCTTCCGGTGGTGCTAGAATCAGATCGTGAGCTTGATGTAGAGCATCCTTGGTTAACTTCGCCACTACCATATGAAACTTGGCTGCGTCACTCTGCTTCTGAGGTTCCATTACTGATTCGAACTGAGCGAACCACATACGAGGCATTGCCGCCCAAAACTCCGGAATTCTCGCGGAAACGCTTATAGAAGTCAATTCCGAGACTGCTTGTGGTAGACTTTGAGGCATTATCAGCGCAGGATTCATGTTGTTGTAAATTCGTTCGTTTATCGCCTATGTCGACGGGGAGTCGCTTCCGAAGCACAATGTAAAATAGTCCGAAAATATCACTGCACTACAGTTTTACGCACTAGCACTTAAGTTAGGGGTCACCACTTGTAAAGGTTCGCTTGGTGTATATTCAATGTTCTAGGTAGGTATCACTGTGTGTGCGGGGTTCTCTCAGGTCAGGAAATAAAAGATGTGTTCGTCAGTACTAATGCGTGATCTATTCAAGAACAATTACACGTTTACATTGTACTTGCACCGGGAAACGACTGGCAAGCTAAGCCTAAGTGCCGTGGCACTACAAAGTACAAACATGCATTTATGCCGCTACACCTTTTATGAATAAACGTTGAACTTTGAATAATGGAATAGGTGAGTTCCGGTTAATTTATTTGTTATTTATTTAATATAAGACCACCTCCGTAGTCCAGTGAATAACGTATGCGTCTACTGATCCGGGGCCTCGGGTTCGATTCCCGGGTCGGGCAAAAGTGTTACTGTACTGAGTTTATCCGAATTCTCAGTAGCAGATCGGAGTCTGGTGATGTGTCCGGTAGCGCCATTAGGCTCGCCCCCTATTGCGTGGGACCTAAAAATTCATGGCGAAATGTGAGTACAATATTATATCTCTGCCTACCTATAAAAAATATATTTTTATATTAAGTGAAGAAATGGAGATCCAATGTGTGTATTTGTCAAATGATTCTATACATGTGCATTCAGGACTAAAACTTTACTGTGACTACTAATTACATGCAAAGAGATGTCCACGATCTTGTCATTATTATGAATGGTCACCAAAAAGCGGGTGGATTGGTTCGTCTTTCGAGTGCAAACCTCAATCTACAGTATACATTTTTATACTTGTTTGTCATCATCATCATCATCATCAGTCTGCCGTAGTCCACTGTTGGTTAAAGGAATAGGTAAATACTTGTATGTACCGAGTGAAAATAATACTTCTTGATAATCAAGCGTTTTATCTAAGAATAT
This sequence comes from Euclidia mi, assembly GCA_944739405.2. Classification (NCBI taxonomy): domain Eukaryota; kingdom Metazoa; phylum Arthropoda; class Insecta; order Lepidoptera; family Erebidae; genus Euclidia; species Euclidia mi. The sequence goes on along the minus strand of OX123181.2, from coordinate 35,218,597 downwards.
TTAATCTTATCTGTATATATAAAATCCTTGCGTTACTGACTGACTGACAGATAAGCTACAGCCGAAACTACTCGGCGCAAGAAGCTGAAATTTAGTATGTATATTCCTTGGGGACCATAAGGGTGCACTAAGACGGGATTTCCCGAAATTCCCACGGGATCGGCCAAAACGGGTAAATTTAAAGAAAATGCAGGCGTAGCTGCTGGTGTCCTCTAGTATTCAATAAAACATTCAATCAATTAGGAAATAGACGTAGCCTGGGGCGGAAAATCAAAACCTTGCTGTCATAACATGTCCCCACAAACCACGACCGATCTGTCCCTTTTAATAGAATAATGGATACGTATAAGAAAGTTTGCTCTCATTAATTATGTGATACGAGTAGGTACCTATTTCATACAAAAATTACTAGGCGATATATCAAAAATGAGTCGCTAATATTGTTTCATTGTTTTATGTAACCGTGAAAATGTGCTTTGTTTATTTTTATTAATTTAATACTTTTGTTTCGTAAATTCGGACTTGTAGGTATTATTAGCATAAATGGCAAAAAATCTGCAAAAGCTTTATTGTGCTAAAAACTATCTACCTGTAATAATAGTTGTAAGTGATAATTATAAATAAATAAATAAATACTTTTGTGAACCAATGTATTTTTCATAAAATTACAGAATTAACAAACTAGATTTGACTTACCTCGTGTCCATCAATATAATAATTCATTGACATTGTCTACAAAAAGCCTCAGAATAAGTGTAGAACCAATATACTATATAGCTCCCACCTGACTAAATAATCTTATTTGAAAGACAGACGAGAGACGACAGCACATTGATAGAAGGGTAAATATTGTTGCCTATCCACTTAACGAAAACTCAATTTAATCCTTATAAAAATATTAACTTCGCAACTTAAGAATTCTCGCTCATTAAGTAAATCTTGATAAGTTTTAAAAATATTGATGGGCATGAAAAAGGTTTTATTACTACCTCAGATTGAGTTACTCGAACGTAAGCAGTTTATGGAAACCATTAAATACTCAAGATCATACAGAGTTTTTGATCTAAGTAAGCAAAATGTAACATTTTACCGTATTAAAAAGTTTCAACGGCACGCCAAAATTTTTACGCTAGCAACATCGAAATTTTATTTTAATTTTGGAATGCTTTCGCCTCGTTTGTGAATTACCTTTGGGCCAATAACATTGTTGACGAAGATCATGTCTAACGTCCATGTTGTACCTGCTCCTATTCGGGTTGGGAACTTTACACTCGAAGTTACACGACAAGTACGTTTACCTGAGTCAAATGATCCAATTGGGTAGAGTCCAACTTCGAGAAAGAGGTCATTCGTCGAATCCAACTCGGTTGGGCGGCGTTTGGGAAGTTACGGCATATCTTCACGTCCGATATCCCGCAGTATCTCAAGACAAAAGTCTTTGACCAGTGTATGTTGCCAGTGATGATCTACGGAGCCGAGACATGGTTACTAACTATGGGCCTTATCCGGAAGCTCAGGGTCACTCAGAGGGTGATGGAGAGAGCTATGCTCGGAGTTTTCCTGCGAGATTGAATCAAAAATGAGGAGATCCGCAGGCGAACCAAAGTCACCGACATAGCTCTCCGGGTAGTCAGGCTGAAGTGGCAGTGGGCAAGGCACATAGCCAGAAGTACCGATGGCCGTTGAAGCAGAAAGGTTCTGGAGAGGCGGCCACGCACAGGACATCGTAGCAGAGGTAGGCCTCCCGCAAGGTGGACTGACGATCTTGTTGGGGTCGCGGGCAGCAAATGGATGCGGGGGGCTCAGGATCAGTCTATGTGGAGAGCCTTGGGGGAGGCCTAAGTCCAGCAGTGGATGTCTTTCGGCTGAGATGATGATGATGATGATGAAATAACATTGTTTTGGGGGAATATAATAGAGAATTTATTGTACTACTTTTAGTTGTGTTTTCTATCTCCCATTGGGGTAGGCAGAGACTATGGAACGCCACATGCTTCGGTTCAAACATACCTGTTTCGCTTCCTTGACATTCATTAACCACATCATGCATGCGCGTCGGTTATGGGTACGTTTAATTTGGCCCTTTTTTAGTACGTCACCTATTTGGTCGGCATACGTCCGCCTAGGGCGTCCCCTATCGACATTTCCATTCATTCTCGCACGATACTCTTTTTTCGTATTTCTTCTTTCATTCATCCATTCTAAATGTCCAAACCAACGCAACATTCCTTTTTCAATCTTTGTCACTAGATCTTCTTTTAGACCACACTTTTCCCGTATCACACTATTACGCACTTTATCTATCATACTTACTCCGCACATACTCCTTAAAGCTCTCATCTCCACAGCATTGATTCTACTTTTATGCTTCTTCTGCCATACCCATGATTCGCTACCATACATCAGTGTTGGCGCCTGCAGTACTCCCTGCAGTACAGCAAGGCGAGCCTTACTTGGGATAATTTCGCTACTGATGATGGACTGTAAGGCACCATTCACACTATTTTCTGCTTTCACTCTCCTTTCAACATCTCCCTCACATTTTCCATCCCTCGTAAACAAAGAGCCTAAATACACAAACTCATTCACTTGTTCCACTTTTTCATCTCCTATCATTATGTTACATTCAGTTATACTGTCTTCCCTCTCTATGACCATGATCTTAGTCTTGCTTACATTCACTTTCATGCCCTTCTTCTTATACGCCTCATTCATTACGGTGACCATATGCTGTAAATCGGACGCTGACGACGCAAAAAGAACCTGATCGTCAGCGTATAGCAGGGTCTTAAACACAGATTCACCCTTTCTTAATCCACATTCAGACCCCTTCAGATCGGTCAAACAACTGTCCATGAATAGATTGAACAGCCAAGGAGACGCTACACATCCCTGTCTAATACCACGATCAATGTTAAACCAGTCCGTGTAGGCCCCGTTTACTCTGGCACAGGCACTTGAAGCCTTATATAGTGATTCAAGTGCCTGTGTCACTCCATACACAGAAAGTGTTGACCAAAGTTCATACCTCACCACTCGATCGTAAGCCTTTTCCAGGTCACTAAAGGCGCAGAAAACCTTCTGGTGTTTACTTAAGGTTTTTACTGAAATGCACCTTAAGGAAAATACTTGATCCGTACATCCCATTCCCTTTCTGAATCCCGCTTGCACATCCCAAATTTTACTGTCCGTGAGATCACTCTTTCAATCAGTATCTTTGCATACAATTTGCCAACAACACTCAGGAGGCTTATACCGCGATAATTTTTGCATTCCTGCTGTGACCCTCTTCCCTTGTACAGTGGCACAATTACGGCCTTGTTCCAGTCACCTGGTACACGACCGAACTGCCAACATTTATTGAAAAGTAGGTACAGCAGGCTTGCGGTAACGCCTTCGCCTACCTTGAGCATTTCAGCAGATATCCTATCATATCCCGCAGCTTTACCCGTTTCCATACTTTTCATTGCATACCGTATCTCTTCCATACTAATATTACTTTCACAATAAATTTATCTTCCTCATTCGCTACTATATTCTTAGTAACACTATCTCCTCGTTCAAACAAATTCTCAAAATACACCTTCCACTGATCCAAAACTTACCTATGCTCTCTTATAATATTTACATTTACATCCTTCATCACACCAACTTTCAAAACTCCTGCTTTGCCTCGGGCTGTTCTAACAAAGTGCCAAAATAATTTTATATTGGCCCGAAAATGCTGAGAAAACTTTCTATCAAATTTAGCCTTACATTCTTCTTTCTTTTTTCTTACCGTCTCTTTTACTTTATATTTCAACCTGTCATACTTTTCTTTCACTATCCTCTCATTGTCAGTCACACTACCTTGTACCTTTTTGATGGCTCTTATGGCCAGCAAGTCCATCCATGTTTTGCGCTTTTCTGTGACCACACCACTTACTTCCTGATCCCACCATTTATTACAAATCTTTTGTTAAAAAGATTTGTAATAAATGGTGCAAAAACATGCTTCCTCTTGCTTACGCCACATACTTGTGTAGCTGTCCTTATTACTCCATTCTTAATCTCTTTCCAAAATTCTTCTATCTCGCAATCATCTTCCTCAAGCAATTCTTGAAACCTTTCTTCCAATGCCTCTTTATACTGACTACGTACATTCTCTTCTTTAAATCTTTCAACTTTCACTCTTTCTATGGCAGGTGAGTGTATGCGAGGACGATGGCGCCATTTAGTGGTTAGTCCCGCTATGCGGCTAGCTACCAAATAACCGGTCAAGTGCGAGTCGGACTCGTGCACCGAGGGTTCCGTACAAACCTGTAGGTATATACAGGGTGTAAAAAGACCCTTAACGAAAACTAAAATCCCATGTTGTACCAATCACTACGAACATTTTTACTTCGGCACCATACCTGGGAAATTACATGTTCAGGAGTAATTGAGGCTCAAAGTCAGTATAGATTTTTTCTAATTAGGTACAAAATTGATGCATTTACCCCACCAATATGTTCTATAGATGCCATATGACCCCGTGGATAAGTAGGTATTTCGAGCATTGCACGCGCGCGCTATTAATTGCGGTTTAAAAATGTGAAATCTTAAAAAAAAATCGTTTCCCAGGTATTATTTTTGGATAGTATGACTTGGCATGATGTCCACAACGAGTAGACTTCGGCTTGGTGATGGGTCTTGTGACACCCTGTATAATTATAAAAAGAATATGTGATGTAACTAAAAATTTTCATCATCAGCCTTTAACAGTCCACTGTTGGACTAGGCCTCTCCTTTGAAAGGAGGAATTGGCCTACTATACCACAATGGCCAAACGGGTTGGTATAGGGTTTGTATCAAGTTTTCCTTCTCTCACAGTGCTGTTCTATGCATAATATGCTCCGGCTAATATATAAGATATATCTGTCGGCTCTTACGACACCCATGGGATGATATGGGTTGGTGACAATCCGTATTCTTAATCCGTCACCACACAGAACTAAAAATTTAAGGTTTTTGAAATAGCATTTGATACGAATTTCAATTTTATACCTCGTAGAGGTATAAAATTGAAATTCACATTTACACAATTATTCTTTCATTATTCTCACACCTAGCGAGCACATTTCTGACCTTGTACCCAGAATTCCTCTCTGACATTCACTAGTTTGGTCATATCCGGAGCATAAACATACACAACAAAATAAAGACTTTCATGAAGCCAAGCATTAATCGCATCCAAAGGAGCCTGGAGTTGACATATTCATATTCTTTCACACTCATTCATCTTATCCGACAGAATCATTCCAACTCCTTGGCTAGCTCTTTCAGACTCAACAACTCCAGATCAGTATGCATGATACCGGCCATGAGTAGTTGTTGAGCATCATTTCTTCTTCGTTTCACTCACTCTTAATATATCAATTTTCCTTACATCCATCATATCACACAATTCATCGATTTTACTATCCGCTCCTCCACAAACATTCACCGTTGCAAATAGGCATTCCCTAGCCCTCTTTATGCCTCTGTTGGACAGGGAGACAAAACATGACGTGTGGCAAAGCGCGTCTCCGTTGGGAATTTGCCCCCCCCCCCAGATAAGATGGGGCGGTCTGAGCGACAATGCTCAGAGAGGGATTCTAGAGGATCCGTTAGATCCGGTACCCTCCTAGGATAAAGTAATATTTAATCCCCTAAATGTCATTGCGCTATCTTCTTCACCTCTACTTCGGATAAGGAACGAAAGGGAAATACAGGATAGGAAAAGAGAGTGTTAAAGGAGGTTGGTGTTTGGAAAGGATGTCAAAGGTAACAAAGTATGCCGCAATCACGGATGGGATATTGGTAGTGATTGCGACTGCTCGAGCGAGCCGGGAGCGCGGACTCGAATGCCTCTTCTCCACAATCGGACAGATCAGTAGAGCGAAAGCACACCCTGGCTTGGCTAGTTGTGTTTTATCAACAAAAACCGTCGCTTCCGCGGACAAGTGCCACCAGAACGCACAACATTATCGTGGCCGTAGATAAGTGAAGCAATTATAACATAGTATATAAGTATATTTCAATTAATTACTAACAAAAATTGGATATTGTATGTATGTTAGTATGTAAGGTATGTATCTAAATAAAAAATATGTATGTCAAACCATTGTCTAGTACCCATAGCACAAGCTCTGCTTAGTTTGGGACTAGATGGTGATGCAAGTAATATATGTATTGTGTATTTACTTATTTAAATAAATTGATTTTGATTTGATTTTGATTTGATCAATACAAATTCTTATAGTATGGCCTTTTGGCCATATTTAGTTGGCGAATTGGACACAGTGGGTAAATTTTTAAATCACACTTTGGTAGAGATCAGTTTAGTCGCGTCGTCGTGTCGTTTGTTCTAATGGTAAATATTAATAGGTGTCTGTTACTGATAGTAGCTTAAGCTGCATCTGCATCAAAGAAAACTACTTTTATGACAACACAAAATTAGCAAATTTCTTTGTGACGTCGATACAACATTTTTACTCAACTTTCTTACATTTGTTTACTACTAAGACATGATAGTAAATCAAGATAATCTCTAATATAATGTTATGGACTCGGCAAACCTAACGGCTATAGGCTCGCCCCCTATTACGTGGGACCTAAAAATTCATGGCGAAATGTGGGTGTAATATTTACACCTCTGCCTACCCATTCGGGGATACAGGCGTGAGACTATAAATAAAAATAAATAAAAAGACGTGTGGCACTCGGAGACTGCCGTGGTAAAGCTATTGCATAGCATGTTTTATCAACTTATGCAATTATAATTATATATTTATTTTATTTATGCAGTATTTTTTTTCTTTGATATTAATTCAAGTTACATTTTGAGCGTGGTGACCGATAGGAAAACATTTTTTTTTCTTTTATTAAATAAATGAGAAGTTAATATTGTTCAAAATATTTTTATTATCTTTTAATACATGTCGGTTCTTCAGGAATGTTTATCATTGAAACTATAGGTTTATGGTAACTGAAATAAGAAACATAAGTTTGAGACTTGATATCTTCTAAATTTCTACATATTATAATATGCCCTTTGACGTTCACAATTTATTTTTCTTTAAGCTCATATTTTAGCTCTTTATGCTTTTCTTCTCTATAAAAAGAAAATATCTAGGTATAAATAATTAGGTATTAATAGTGTAATTACACAGCAAAATAATTATTCATTAAAAAAATTTGAAAAAAAATAATGATATTAAGAGTTTGATCATCTAATTTCGCGCAATGTACATGTATAATTATAGATATAATAGCATATATACTTTCTCTGCGCGGCATTAATGTGTATTACCTAAACATAATTAAAAAAAAAGAATTTGTGAATCATGCGATGGGTTTAATTTTGGTAGGAATAGTAACTTTGGTAGAAATGGTACTTTTGATAAAGATGGTAGTTTTGGTAACATGCTACCAAAACTACCATATATGCCAACAATAGAATTTCTACCAAAACTACTATTCCTACTGAAAATACAATTCCTGTCAAAATTACTATATGTACCAAAACTACTATTCATACTAACACTATCATATCTACCACGTTTTCAAAACTACCATTTCTACCAAAACCTCCGATGCTGTCAAAAGAACCATTTCTCTCAAAACTACTATTCTTACCAAAGCTACAATTTCTACCATAACTACCACTTGTAATATAATTAATGACAATAGTACCTACTATGAACCGCTGCAATATGTTCCACATAAAAATACCAAAACTACTATTCGTACTAACACTATCATCATATCTACCACTTTTTTCAAAACTACCATTTCTACCAAAACCGCCGGTGCTGTCAGAAGAACCATTTCTCTCAAAACTACTATTGTTACCAAAGCTACAATTTCTACCATAACTACCACTTGTAATATAATTAATGACAATAGTACCTACTATGAACCGCTGTAATATGTTCCACATAAAAAAAATTACACGATATTAAAAAAAAAAAACCTTCGTACAAGTAAAACATTTTACTCTAAACTAAACCTTAATTAATAAGCAGTAAAGTTCATAATACATATTATCAACTCGGCGCTTACGCCAAGTTGATTAATATGTGAAGGATGTTAGGTTTTTTTCGTTACGGAATTTCTGGATTCGGCCGCCGCGCTCAAGCCCGCGATAAAAGCTATGCAATAGCTTAGTAAAAATAATATTATGGCTAAAGTAAACATTGTCTGTAAAGAACCTTATAAATACAGGCGTAAAAATCAATAATATCTTACACATTTATTATATTAATTTAAAACGAATTAATCAAGCGATTTTAATACAAACTCCGAACACAAATTTCCAAAACCCATTTTACAGCGTGAAGTTTTAAACAGTTCAAACACGTCTATCTTTGTTGTATTTTGCGCTTCAACTTTAGTTTTACTAATTCATGAGTGTACGAGATATATGAGAGCCTAGCAACGCTATTTCTTTCTAGCTCTGTTTCTGCTTTAATCTATTTGGTTAACAATAACAGGCATGTACAGCAAGACTTGAAGGCACGTAATTCAGTATATGGCTTCTAAACCATGTTTGACTATAACAAAGGGTAAGTGCGCATCTGATTTGCACTCACCGGGCTCCGTTGCTCTGTATACATTTAAAAAAAATTAATTTCTAAATAACACAGTATTTTGCTAGTTGTTACTACAGCCCCTTACTTTTACAATTACAAACAGTCTGTGCCGCAAAACCCAAAATTCACAAGTTATCCAATAGGTGGGTCCACACAGAGCGAGCAGCCTCGCGAGGCATTTGCCGCGCGAGGAAACGGTCCCCGAACGAGCAAGGCCATAGAATAAAGCTACGTTCACATTTATCTGACGTGATCTCTCGTGACGGTCTCTGTCGTAATTACTTACCGTTCACATTTGTCTGTCGCCGTCTGTCGCTATCTGACGCAATTTTAAATCAGTTCTGTCTTGACTCTCGTGGAGTTCACACTTTCGCATTGTTTTTGATGAATTATCCGATTCAGATTAAGTAGATATCCAATTATATCCATAAATTATTTACATAGGATTATATTATTTCGTATCCGTGTGGTGACGGATTAGGAATACGGAATGTCACCACCCCATATCATCCCCTGGGTGTCGTAAGAGCCGACAGAGGGAACATATTATGCAGAGAACGTCACTGTAAGAGACGGATAACTTGACACTAACCCTATACCAACCCGTTTGGCCAGCGTGGTATAGTAGGCCAATTACTCCTTTCAAGGGAGAGGCCTAGTCCAGCAGTGGACTGTAAGAGGCTGATGACGTATATTATTTCGTATTCAATTAGCTCATCTATAGGTACTGTATAAGAATAATATCATAAAAAGGTAATCAATTAGTTCGTCGTCCATTGCCCACAATTGCATATGCGCGTCTGACGCTTTACGACAGACAGTGGCGCGTCCACATTAGTCTAACGAGTTGTGTCGCGCGAGTTAACTGTACGGCACCCAACAATGTTAGCTTCGTCAGCACATCTCTCCCCACCAAATTATCTAGATAATCTTATTGTCATCTTAGCATTAATTTATTATAAATACCTTTGTAGATCTAACATTAGCGATTACTATTTTATATTTTAAATATACTGTTAAGCTGTTATAATTAAATAAAGTATTTTTTTACAATTAATCTAAGTCCAATCTACTAATTCGCGCTGTACCGTCCCCACACGTCCCCCCCTCCATGTCGCAGACCGGGATATTGTCTGTCGCGACACGACAGACGCCGTCACGACAGATTACATCAGATAAATTTGAAAGCGGTCTAGAGCGCGGCAGCCTCGGCACCGTAGGAAAACACAAAATTGTAGTTATCATAAAGTTTGAATTCAGACCATGAAAATATAGTTGAAAATCTATTATGTATTATTGCGCATGTATCAAATTGTCGACTTGTGAATTAGAGTGAAATAGTACATTTGCCATCTATCGGTCTACGTATCAATGTGCGATCGTTGGTCTCTCCTCTCTCTTATTTTTAAATTTTGTTTATAAATATAGTACTTGGAAATGGTCATACTGCAATAGGGTTGTGGCATGTGTTTTTACTAGCCGGCTGCCTGACTGACGCCAATTGCTGTACCTACTTTGGGTACTAGACAATGGTAATAATGGACCATAACATACATATATTTACCTTTTTTTTAAATATATACATAGAAACACCCAGACCAAGACAAACATTCAAATTCAAATTCAAAATCCTTTATTCATTTGGGTCACAATGCGATGCTTATCAACGTCAAAATAATAAATTTATGAGATAATTACTTATAGACTCTACATTTACATTAACTGCCACGTTCGCAAAGCAATAGGTAGAACCACAGAACAATAAAAGGGGGTTAGAACGGAAATAGTTACTGATTTGTATTAGAACGCGTGTCGCCGATTGTCTCCCACTCTCTCTCTCCACTACAAGCAATACACTAATACGTACGCGCTTTACGCTCACAAATCAACTGCACTTCCTTAGATCGCGAGTTTGCCATTGGTTGTCACACTAGCGCAAACACTTCGCTTGACATGGAACTATCGCGCTTGCGATCACTCACACACTCTCATTAATGTTACGGTGTCCAAAAGGTCGATTATTTATATCGATAAAATACTGTTGTTTTGTTACTTTAAGTTTTGCAATTGTTTGTTTTTATTTCGGTATAGTGGGATAGGGTACAAATAGTGTGGCCTTTCTTAATATATATAAATAATAATATAAAATTAAAGGGGAAGATACAATATGGCCTTTATCATATCCGAATACCAAGAGTTAAAAATCATGTCCACCATGAATAGTTTATCACGGACACTGACATCCTATGTCAGTGTCCGTGATAAACTATTCATGTGTACAACCACATAAGCTAAAGTTTGTTAAGAAATAAATGACACAAGTATATAATACAATAATATTTTAATGTTGAACAATAATTTAAATTAAATTTCAACCCAGATTCTATTATTGTCCCTGAAATAAGACGTATTTATTAAGAAGCATACGCTTGCTATCTTTTAAATTCGATTTTTTCAAAATAAAATGCAATCTTACATTGATATATTTTTCTATGATAGCTTTAGATAGGTCTGTAACATGGCTCGCACTAGGATAAAATCCAACCTGGTGATAACTAATGTTGCTAAATAATTCAGTTCCGACAAAGGTGCGCAAGATCGTTGTCAACATATATTATGTTTATTAATTTGCCGAAGATTGTCGGTGTAAATCTTTATATAATGATACAGGAGACCCCCTTTATCTTTTGCTACGATAAATTTATGGTCCAAATTTATTTCATTTGACAGTAGTGCTCCAACGCATATTACACAATCAATTTTCTTAATTAAAATATGTGATATGTAACCCGCGATACTAAGTTATACCATATACCCACAATAAACATTAATCGGTAGTAATAAACAAAGTTATAAACGATTTTAAACTTTCGCGATTAGTATACATTATACAAGGTTATATAGCGGGTCTTACTCGCGATAAATCTTATATTTAAGGCATAAATACCTCGGATTTTTGCCAACGTTTCGGCTGACTTGCTTCAGCCGTGGTCGCGGCGGGACTGGTGAGCTCAGCGCCGTCCTTGTGTTGTGCGGGCTTTGGCACCTACCCTCACTGTGGAGGTGGATAGATCGTTGTCCTTTCTTGACGTAAAAGTGACAGTTAAAGACAATGGTACCCTGGGACACACTGTATACAGAAAACCAACACACACTGACAGGTATATCAACGCGTTTTCGCATCATCACCCGCGACACTTGGCATCCGTTGTGACGTCCCTAGTGAACAGGGCGTATGACCTCTGTGACCCTGAACACTTAAACAGTGAGCTCTCACATGTTCAGGAGGTACTTAGACGTAACGGATACAAGAATGAGATACACCGTCTGAAGAGGAGGGACCGTAAACCTCACCGTCACCTCAGGTGAGCAGGGTGCCGGCTTACATGCCTTACCTAAAAGGAGCAACGGACAAAGTTGGAACAGTACTAAAGAAATACTCCATTAAGACTGTATATAGTCCGCTTTCCAAGATAGCACACAATCTGCGCAGCCCAAAGGATGTAATTCCTTTTCAGACACCTGGCGTCTACAAGGTCGATTGCAGTTGTGGTAGCTGCTATATCGGACAGACCAAGCGAACAATTGCGGAAAGGGTCAAGGAACATATCGCAGCTGTGAAAAATCGACAAGTAAATAAGTCCGCTATAGCTGAACATTTATTGGAGTCTGGACCAAACCACTGGATAGAACTACATCAACCACAGGTCTTGTCCACCGAACGTCACTATTACTCCAGGATAGTGCGTGAAGCGGTTGAAATAAAAAAACACAAGAATTTCAACCGGGAGGATGGATTTAGATTATCAACAACTTGGAATCCAGTCATCAATAAGTGTAAACACCGCCGTAATGATACAGCTCAACAGTGTGTAGACGTCATTAGTGTAGTGTGTCGAGGTACCGACAGTGCGGTTAAAAACAAAAATAAAAATCCAGTGAGGGTAGGTGCCAAAACCCGCACAACACAAGGACGGCGCTGAGCTCACCAGTCCCGCTACGACCACGGCTGAAGCAAGTCAGCCGAAACGTTGGCAAAAATCCGAGGTATTTATGCCTTAAATATAAGATTTATCGCGAGTAAGACCCGCTATATAACCTTGTATAATAAAACAAAGTTATGTTAATCTTAATATTACTGATAACAATCATTTGAATACATTCACACGAAGGAACTCACAATCGACATTGTTCACAACTTGGTAGGTACAGCACTATCGGACCCACCACCATAGATTTAGCAGAATTCAAGCTTTGACGTTCGCAGTGAACGAAATACATTGCGCAATCGCCTACGTAGTACTAGATGGTACCCACGTATTGCCAGCAATGTTTTTTTTTTTTTTGCTTGCGATAGTATCATATAGTCGATCGATAGTATCATATATCGATAGTATATATAGTTTTTGTCTACAAATTACATAATACTATTGTAATAATTACAAATATCATTTTTATTTTAAGGTTTTTGGACTTACCGGTGAAAAGAAATCCCTTCTCGAGCCACAGTACATAACTGGCTTCTTTTTCGACACGTTATTATAGCGCAAGACGGCATAATTATTTTATTTTTGCGGAGCTTCGTACGCTGTCGCAATATGAGCACGATTGTTGACAGCGTCGATCAAATTTTTCGGCATATGAGCGTTTGCTCACAAGTACGGCGAGCCTGCCACGCCCACAAGGCTTTTCTAACCTCTCTTAACTGTTCTGTGGGTAGAACCATGAGAAAGAACGGGCAATAAAACTCACGGTCACTCTTTTTCATCGCCAGGTTTTGCATAATACACAATTTACATTTTTTAAGGTGCTGCAACTGTTACACCTTCTATATCACTTGTATATATTTACTGTACATAATAATACTCAAGTATAATACTTTTGGTTAGCCTCCTCAGAATAGACATGGTGAAACAGGAGCATCCACTTACATTATATATACCTAATAATGCAGGCAATCCGCGAAAGTGATCAGAACCATGATGGAAATGATGCAGTTAAATATTAAAATATAATACCAGCCCGCAAGACCGTCATCGACCAGTCATCGCAAGTAGCACCCGTTCAGGAGTATGACGCATCTGCCAGCCATCATCCCTCTCGCCATATTAGAGGGACAGGGATGACCCGACACACATTCATGTTCATGCACACAAATGTTTGACATGAGCGGGAATCGAACCCACGACCTTCGGCGTTGCAGTCGCTTACACTCCCGCTTTGCCAACCGGTCGTCGATTATTGTTATACCTAAAGGATGAAATATAGAATTAATTAAAGGTAATGAATGTCTGTAGGCAAGGTTACTGTAACCGAAGCACAGACTGAAGTATTATTATTGGCACAATAAATAGCGTCAAAGACGAGAATGTTATAATGAATGTATCCTCCGTCATTCAGTGACCAGTGGATAGGGTATGCGACTGTTGAGCGGAGGTCCTGGGTTCGATTCCCGGGTCGGGCAAAAGTGTTACTGGGTTTTCCCGAATTCTCAGAAGCAGCATGGAGTCTGCTGATGTGCCCGTTAACGGCAATAGGCTCGTCCCCTATTACGTGGGACCTAAACATTTCATGGTGAAATGTGGATGTAATAATATTACAACTCTGCCTATCCTTACGCGGATACAGACGTGAGTCTATAAAAATAAATGTCCAACATACAAACACACTTGCGAATTTATATTATTAGTAGGGATTGTTATGTTCGAGCGAGGCACGAAACAGCGTCCAGACCGCGGCAAAACAAAAAACCAAACTCGATGGCTCGGTCGCTCGGTCGCTCGCCCGCGGCGGCACACGTGCTTGCCTCGGCCGGGGCACGTCCACACAGAGCGCGCAGCCTCGCGCGCCAATTCCTGGCGAGGCTGCGCGCTCTGTGTGGACGTGTCTTATTCGGTAGCTCGGCCGCGGCTGCCGTGCGCTTTCCTCGACCGAGCCACGTCCACACAGACCGAGCAGCCTCGCGAAGCATTTTCTGCGCGAGGCTGCTCGGTCTGTGTGGACCCGCCTATTTAATAATTATAATTTTTTTGTATCTCATTCAATAACATATTTGTATCTCTCTCTCTTCCTAGCTATATATCCCACATGGTGGTGGGGTCAGCTTTCCTTATTTTTCTCCTTTACTTCGCTCTATCCGTGACATCCTCGTCACGGAAGCATATTATTATCCAGTGATAAACACGAAAAATACAACCTCATTCAACCCACTTTACCCAAACTTATTAACGTGAGTATCAATTGGATCACCTACAAAGCAGGTGCGATCAGGAAATTAGAAAGATAACGAGCTTCGTATATTGGTTGATAATACACGAGTTAACCCAAACGCACATAGTCTGGCAGGAGCGAACAATAGAGAAGATAAATTGGGAAACACTGGCGTATTGACGTGTCCTTTATTCAACGTAATTTTTGCGAAGAATATGCCGAGCAAAGGGCCTTTGTATTACGCTGAAACATATACCCATAAAAAGCCAATAGTTTACTGGCCGCTGTTATGAAAGATTCATAAATATCGATACAAGAATACTTTGTTGACTAACAATAAAACGTGAGCGGGAACTTATACTTACAAATATTTGAGCGATCGTTTACCGAGTTTTGTTCATGAAAATCCCAACTAATATTATAAATTCGAAAGTGTGTATGTATGTAACAGGCGTGAGTCTATGTATGTATGTATGTATGTTCCGTTTTCGCGCCAAAACGGCTGAACCGATTTTATTGAAATTTTATATGAAGTTAGATTGGACCATGGAGACGGACATAGGTTACCATAAGTTGAAAAGAAATAACTGGGAGGGATTGTAGGGAGAGTAGAAATTAGTACGGCACAAATTTACCTCTTGGAAGTAAGAACGCATGCGCTGCAATAATTGAGTGCGCATGTGGTATCGTATATTACTGTCAGTACTGTCGCATCATATATAATGTCATATTGTGCACGGTGCTTACATTGTTCGCACAATTATGTGAATATTGTTATTAGAAACTAATAATTATACACATGATACTACTGATGACTACATAATGACTACCTCGTTGGTCTCGTGGCATAAATGTGCGCGTGGGATTGGGAGGTCTCGGGTTCGATTCCCGGGTCGGGCAAAGTGTTATTGGGTTTTTCCGTTAGGAAATCTCAGTAGCAGCACGGAGTCTGGTAATGTGCCCGGTACGGCAATAGGCTCGCCGCCTATTACGTGGGACCTAAAAAAAATTCGTGGCGAAATGTGGGTGTAATATTACACCTCTGCCTACCCCTCCGAGGATACAGGCGTGAGTCTATAAATAAAATAAATAAAAAAATAATTATATACTACGCTTAAACGGGTGAAACGATTTTCTCAACTTATATTATAAATGCGAAAGTTTTCAGAGATATAGGTACATATATATATTGGACATGTATTGGAACATGGCTTTGACATTTGTCTGTATGCAAGGTGATGTTATACTCGTAATGTACTTTTCGGTAGATAATGTCATGGATACTGACCGAGTTACTTCGTACCCTATATTGTTTCTGAAGTCTTTAGAGTACTCAGGACTGTCTTCACACAAATAGAGACTGAAAGTAGATTTGTGTTACCCCGAATTAAATGCGTGCGAAGCCGCGGGCAAAAGCTAGTTATTCAATAAAATGGGTTTTTGAGCAGTAAAAATATAAGATTTACACCAATAAATACTTCGAAAGAAACGTTAAAACTTGAACTTGAAACAGAAATAATTATAATTACTTATATTGAACTAGCTGACCCGGTGAACTTTGTACCACCATATATATATTAAATGTATAAAACTTTCTTGTGAATAATTCTAACTATTAAAAAAACGCATTGAAATCCGTTGCGTAGTTTTAAAGATTTAAACATACATAGGGATATACAGACAGAAGACAGACTTTGTTTTATACTATGTAATGATATTATGTCACTCACAAAATCTTTACCAAATATAATAAATAAATAATACTCTTATAGTAATGACATAAAGTATAGGTAAGTAAATAGGATGACTCATAATATATTATCCATAAACAAATTATAAGCCACCAAGTCGATCAAAACTTACTTGCCTGGAAAATCTAACGATGCGCAAGTATTACCCTAATGGTGTTTATCAGGAATGCCACAAATTCCGTGCAATTACCCTTTCAGTTGGAGCGCGAACGGTTACGTATATCTAACACCTCTATCCACCATCTAATGGCTCTTACTATCACATAAACATCATTAATAATGCGGCAATGACGAATAGTACTAGTATAATTTAGTCATTTTATTACATTTTCCAGCTATTCATTTAGAATAGCTGGAAAATGTAATAAAATGACTAGTGATACGCGTAGTGGTTTTAGTGGTCACGTCGCCACTGCTAGCGTGCCAAGTGTAAAGTCAACAGTTTTCAAACAGGTCACAAATTGTCTGGAGCACGGCATTTTATAAGATTAAAATATGATAATATTAATTCAGCAAATAGTATAAAAGTATTTTATGTAGTTTTTTACTTGAACCAGCAGATGCCCGCAGTTACTACCGCACATTTTTCTTTAATATAACCCAATCCCGTGTGAATTTCAGTAAATCCTTTGTTAGTGTACCCCTACAGTCACCAAGGAGCATACATGCCAAATTTTAGCTTATTGCGCATAATGGATTTGACTGTGCGTTGTCTATCAGTTAGTCAGTAATGCAAGGATTTAATATATATAAAAGAAAATAGTTAAAACTGTTACCAACAGGAGGAGTATTTGATCAAATTTGACCAAGTTACCGGTTTAACGTAATCTGTTAGTAATCACTGCTGGTTTGCCCCTGTATTTTAATCCGCGCGGTTTCAGTAAGTTACACTCTGTACCGGATGCCACATAATCCCCTAGATTATCGAAAATTTGTGCGTCCTCCAACCGCAGGTCCTTAAGGTATCAACTGTTTGAAAATAAACCATCGTATTTACTACTACTTTGAAAGAGTTATGAAAGTAACCGAAAAGAAAATATGAGATGTACTAGCGGAATTCCGAAAGGGTATGGGGTGTACGGATCAAGTCTTTTCCTTGCGATGCATAGCCGAGAAATTCTTGCCCAAAGGTCAAAAGGTCTATTGTGGATTTGGAAAAGGCTTATGATAAAGTGATAAAGTATGAAATGTGGTCGGTACTGTCGATGTATGGGGTGAACAGCAGCCGCACCTGAGCTCTGAAATCCCTTTATAAGGATTCTAGAGCTTGTGTGAGGATAAATGGGGCATACACTGACTGGTTTACCATCGACCCAGGTCTTAGACAAGGATGTGTAGCGTCGCCGTGGCTATTTAACCTCTTCATGGACAGCGTTTGCAAGATTTGAAACATTGTGATTGTGGATTAAGGATGAATGAGTTACTTATCAAATGAATCCTCTATGCTGATGATCAGGTTATACTTGCGTCTTCAGCGGAGGAGTTGCAGGAGATGGTAACAATCATGCATGGTGCGTTAGAGAGGAAAGGAATGAAAGTGATTGTAAGTAAAACGGAAGTTATGGTTTTTGAAAAGGAGGAATGCGTTACGGTTTGTAATGTTATGATCGATGGACAACGAGTGGAGCATGTGAATGAGTTTGTATATTTAGGTACGCTGTTTACAAGAGATGGTAAGAATGTAGAAGATATTGAAAGAAGAGTTAATGCAGGTAATATATATTTTTAATATGTATATGTATATATCTATGTATGTATATATTTATATATGTATTAATATATTCTTATGTGTGTATGTATGTATGTAGTTTTATAATACATCTTTATTATGTACGTTAATGTTATATGTAACTAAAGTGTACATATATATTTTAATGTGAATGTATCTTTAGATGTACAATATTTGGGTTATTTCAAATTCATTTTCATTATATTACACCTACTTCTTTTCTCTCGGCAATACTCTAAGGTAAACTGGGAGATAATGCCCATGGTATTAAGACCGCCTGTATACGCTGTGTATATAAAGATTTAATAAAAATAATAAATAATAATAGAGTGAATGGAGCTCTGAAAGCATTTATGAATAGCCAAAACGTGTGAAAAAAGGCACGTTTGGCTGTGCATAGAGGGGTGTTAGTACCTACGAATTGGATGTCATTAAGTCATACCTTTGTGACAGAACCTAATGTGTTGAAATAAATGGCTCAAAATCCAGTGGCTTATCTGTTGATTTAGGAGTGCCGTAAGGCAGCATCCTAGGGCCTTTCCTGTTTCTTGTTTACATAAACGGTTTACCTTTTTACTTGAAAAACATTTGTTGTACGACGTTGTACTGTTTGCGACGATACTTCTTTGATATTCATAGTAGATAGAAGTAAGGAACATTTTAACGATATAAACAGTGCGCTCATTCAAGTAACTAAATGGTTTAATGTAAACAATCTAGTACTGAACGCCAAAAAATCAAAATGTATTAAGTTTGCTCTGCTTAATGTCAGAAATCTTGGTCCTAGTATAGTTCTTTCAAAGGATGATGTACGCGAAGCATCTGAATCTACATTATTTCTAGGAATAACACTTGATTCGAAATTGCAGTGGGGTGCGCATGCTACATATCTCTCAGGGAAACTTAGCTCAGCTGCTTATGCCATTAAGAAGGTTCATAGGTTGACTGATGTCGATACGGCTAGATTGATATTTTAGCTATTTTCATAGTGTTATGTCATATGGCATACTTTTATGGGGTAGGGCTGCTGACATCGAAAATATTTTTATATTGCAAAAACTGGCAGTTAGGGCCATTTACCAGTTATAGACAAGAGTCTCACTCAAGAAAAATTAAAAAATATTGGTATTTTTACTGTAGCATCACAATATATTTATGCCAGTGTTATGCATGTACGACTACATATAAATTCCTACAAAATGAATAGTGACATACACAATATTAATACTAGGAATAGGCACAAATTATGTGAACCGTATTTCCGTTTACACAAAACGCAAAGCTCTTTTATTGGGCTTAGTATAAGAATGTATAATAAAATACCATCTAATATTGTAGAATGGCTGTTAAGGTCCTTTCAGACAATAGTTAAAAATAATCTTTTACTTAAGGCATATTATATGCATATGCTGTTCCATCATAGCCCTGAACAGTCATGTTCGCGAGTTGCCTACATTAAAAGATGTAAATGGATGCTCCTGTTTCACCATATTTACTTTGGGAGGCTTACCAAATGAACATAATTTATTGCTTGAATATGATATCAATAACTATACATTTTTGCATTAGTAGATAACTCACAATGGTAAACAGTTGCAGCTCCTTACAAATATAACATGTAAATCCATTATACTGGCAGTTAAAAATAATGGCCACGAGTTTTATTGCCCGTTCTTTCTCGTGGTTCTACCTGTTTAGAGTCTGGCTTGAAAGCTGGGAAAGGTTGTTTGCAGAAGGCAGTGGAAGCGATTTATTCATCCAGTCTGGTCTAGCCAAGGCAAAGGTCTAACATATCGTTGGTCCAGATGAACAGGGTATTAACTCAAAAATGCCTATTTTTCAGGAGAGCGATTTGAAGTTTTCAAATCAATATATTTCCATTTCCGTTAATAATTGGTTAACCTCACTTATATATTTTGGAAACTTACTTTATTGATAATGTTTTTGTTCACTGCACGAGTTTGTTACTGTGTTTTCACAGCGATGAAATTAAATTAATACATGTGCAAATTTACCTGAGATCTTCTTGTGATGTTCCGGAGTATACCTATAAGATTACACTCATAATTTTGGCCAAAATATTAAGGAAATCGTTATAGTTAGCTACCAGAGTTTTCTTCCAACAAAGTCCTCGGGCACCATACACGTGGATGGATTTGCACAACTTTACAAATATTCAAAATGTTACAAGTTTATTACAATTCTTGCCAGTAATGTTCAAGGGCCGGAAAATACCAGAATTTACAACACAAGTTCACTTCAATTCTAATACGATTCGCGAAGCAACCATGTGCTTTCCAAAGGGCGATATTTCACGGTTCAGTTATACAAATGTCAATGTTCACAACTTTATCTTTTATCACAATTTACCGGTGCCGGTTATAGATCAAAGCAGCATTCAAACGGGTTCCAAATTTACTTCAATTACAAAACTACGCGAAAGACAAACGGCGCGAGAGCAAGCCAATTTTTTCCGGAAGATGACGAAGAAAGAAAGAGTGAATGATTTGACAGTTCATAGTGTGACCATAGTCAGAAATTTTCAATAGACAAAGTAACACGCTACTAAACTGATATAATCGATTTAACTTATTATAAACAATATTTCTATTTCAAACACTACCCATTGCATTGCGAACGTGGCAGTAAATGTAAATATAGAATCATATAGTAATTAACTTAAATTTTTGACGTTCATAAACGTCACTTTGTGGCCTAAATTGTAAATGATTTTGACTTTGACTTTAAGGTAGTGAAAGTTGGGTATGGCAGAAGAGTCATGAAAGTAGAATAAATGCTGTAGAAATGAGAGCACTGAAAAGTATGTGTGGTGTGTATTTAACTGACAGAGTAAAGAATTGTGTGATAAGAGAGTGTTGTGGGGTAAAAAAAGATGTAGTGACAAGCATCGAGAAAGGTATGCTAAGGTGGTTTGGACACGTGGAGAGGATGGATGACGAAAGATTGACCAAGCAGATATGCAAGGCAAGAGTGAATGGGACAGGACGAAGGGTAAGACCTAGGCGGACGTTCTCTGACAGGACAGGTTAGAAGAACCCTGAACAGAAGAGCATGCATGAGGAATCTGATGGGAGTGAATAAAGCAAGAGAGATATGTTAGGATCGTTGCAAATAGCGTTCCGTAGTCTCTGCCTACGCCTCCGTGAAACAGGCGTGATTTTATGTATGTATGTATTTACTTAAGTATATTTGATCCTTCCATTAGATTCTATCACAGTCATCAATAAAAAGGTTTCAGTAAAAATCAAAACATTTAATCGTTTACATTTTCTAGTTCAATGTTAGAAGATATTACCCCATAAACAATACAAATAAATCTCTGAATGGTAAAACTATTAAATTTATGGACTAGTCTAAATTGTAATTGAATCAGGCCTTAGTCAATACAACTACTACAGTAAGTGCGGTGAAACCGGGGACCAAAGGGATGGACAATTCCTTTGCGAACTTTTACTCAGTTAATCGGTAATTCGTCGGAAACCCCAAATGTTTTCATATTTTTCATGTGATTCACACGAAATGAGAAATATAAAAATGCTATTTGCTTGTTATTTTATAACCGTTTTGCAAAATTGACAAAAGAAAGGATTTCAATTGAATTGCTGTCTACAGTTAGAGGAACTAACTGCTCAGCAGTCTTTTTTCTCTGTTTGCACTTTTTATCTCTTTGATCAATAGCGTAAATGCAAAAGCAATCTCTATAATAAGATTAATACTCCAGATTAATACTAAAAATTATAAGAGGCAGAGTGCTGGGAAAACATTCATTCATATTATAAACAAAATATCTTCGTAAAATGAGTCTGTCAGAAATAGATATATTTAAGTGCTTTAAATTTGGAAAATATTCTATAACAGATTTACCACAAAAAGCAGTCTATCATACACAGTCTATCGCAGTCTGGACATAGGCCTCCTCTAATTTTCATCATAATAGCCTTGTGAGTCAAGTATAAAGTTCACGCGGCCGGAGCCGCGAGCAAAGTCTAGCCGTATACATATAAATCGATATAAACCACTAAACATCAGTACATTCAAAACAAGCTAAAGAACCCTCTCAGATAAACTATACCAAAATTACAATACAATTAATTATTAAGATAAAGATAGAGAAATAATAAGAGTGTAAGCAAAGTCTGTTTCCTCACGGTGGCGCGGCGGTCTATAGATCGCTGCTTCACTTATCTACTCTCTGACGTTGATTGATGTAAGCCTAAACAAGCGTACGAAAGCCCGTTTGTTCGAGAACAGTAGAGACTCTGTACACATTTGCTGAATTAACATCTTTTTTGTAAGTATAAGAACAAATTTAATTAATGACGACGTACTTTCTTCTGAGATTTTACTCCAATTTTATGAGTATAAAACTATTCAAGATTATAATTTGGAAACTTTTATCGGTCTAAAATGTTTGAACTAGTTGCAATTTTAAAGCTTTTACTTACGCTTCGATCTGCTGCTTTTTGTATAAAACGAACATGGGAACGAACTTACGAAGCAGGGATCCTGCCGTTTTGCCGAAAAGATTTTGACAAAATGTCATTACCCAAGCAAATTTTAGCAACCTTTTTTTATACCATTGCAATATTTCGAATGATTTTAGTACGCATATTTTTATTTGGTCAAATTTTTACTTGGCAAAATATTACCAAGTCATTATGGCATTTGGTCTTTAATCAAATGATTTATTATAGCAAACAATCTTCAGACAATAAACGTTTGGTGATATTAGTTTATTTATGGAAGTAGTTAGAGTAGGTTAATTATTAAAAAAATGGTTAGGTTAGGTTAGGTTAGAACTGTGACTTCCTACGCACGAGCCGAGCGAGCGAAGCGAGCGTGCCAGAAACGACTTGCATTAATGAAATAAAGAGATTGTATTTAGTAGGTGTGGAGGATAAAGGTGTGGTGTTCCTCCAACTAAAGGGAGGAGCCTCGAGCCAAGCTGGGTGGTCGTGCTTGGTGGCCTGCAGGCCGACGGACATACTTTCGAAGTTGTATATATGCGTCGTAGCTCGCGAAAGTTGCTATCGCAGTTCAAGATCGTTTGAATATTTCCCACGTCGTTAGGTGGAGTAGTGCTGTAGTAATTTCGTCGTCATACGGTAGATGGCGCTTGTCAATGTTGTCGTGTTATGTAGTTGGTCATTATATCACTCCCCCCCAAAACCGGAGGTCGTTCTTGAAGGTGATGTCAGTTGTCGAGGCTTCTGAGGAGCGTGCCAGTGGAGAGTCTGTAGCCGCTTGTCGCATGTGTGCTTCGCAAGTCCCACTGTGAGTCGGGAAGAGGTTGCGAAGGTGATGTGCAGTCGGTGATGAGCAGTAGGCGATGAGCAGTGAGCGATGAGCAGTGAGTGTCCCACAGTGAGTCAGGGACTTGCTGCGTAGTGGCTACGTCGTGGCTGCGTAGTGGCTGCGTAGTGCTGCGAAACGATTGCGTAGTGGCACTGCTGCGTGGACGGGAGCGATGTGCGCTGCTTACGAGGACCATGTGTGCAGTGAGATGTGCCGTGGTGCTGGAGAGGCTGCAGGGAGGACCAAGCATGCAAGTCTGCATGGCCTACGGATGAACCCTGGCTGAAGATGCTGGCTGGCGGCGACTTGGTTGCTGACCACCAGGTGAAGTGCGGAGTGAGGTGAGGTGGAGATGACGACGATGCTGCTGTTGCGGATCTGACCTGTGAGGGTTGCTTCAGGTCACATCGGAGTCACCAATGTGGAGGATAAAGGTGTGGTGTTCCTCCAACTAGAGGAAGGAGCCTCTAATCAAGTTGGGTGGTCGTGCTTGGTGGCCTGCAGGCCGACGGACATACTTTCGAAGTTGTATATATGCGTCGTAGCGCGCGAAAGTTGCTATCGCGGTTCAGGATCGTTTGAATATTTCTCGCGTCGTTAGGTGGAGTAGTGCTGCAGTAGTTTCGTCGTCATTGGGTAGATGGCGCTTGTCAATGTTGTCGTGTTATGTAGTTGGTCGCTACATAGGTTACCCAGAACTGAACTATTTAGACTAGGCTAATTATTGGTTTTGCGTAAAAACTGTTATTCCAACTGAAATATTTGACTAAATAAAAAATGTTAAAAGTACTAGTTGGTAAACAAGTTATAGTTTAAACTTTCATTTCCCAAACATTAGGTTTGCGTTACAATTTTTTGTGAATAGATTTTTTGCTAAGTAATAATTTGGCAAAAGAAATCACGCGAATAATTTTTTGGGAAGTGAAAATTTGTCAAATTCCTTTCGGTCAAACAAGATAGACCCTACGAAGCAAAATCTATTGGCGGTAATAATTTAAAACAACATAGTGTAACTGATTTTTTAGCTAGTTATTACTTTTTTAAATGGTTGAGTAAGTTCGCCAAACTGTAGTCTAACGCGTATCCCCGAAGTAGTAGAGTAGATCCCCGTAGCCAGAGATGTAATATTACACCCACATTTCGCCATGAATTTTTAGGTCCCACGTAATAGGGGGCGAGGCTATTATTGTTACCGGGCACACCTGACTCCGTGTTGCTACTGAGAATTTGGAAAAACCCAGTTACACTTTTGCCCGACCCGGAAATCGAACCTTGGACCTCCGATCAGCAGTCGCATACGCTATCCACTGGACCATGGAGGCAGGAGTAGTGTAAAATTTGCAACAAAAATATTTATCGCTAAGCAAAGAACGAGTAGCTCAGAACCGAACGGATCTATTGATTTGATCAGGAGTATAGTCAAATACATACCCCTTGGAGCACGTATAGCTACTACGAGTTTGAATATAAACCTTGTTTTTTTATGCTATCGTTTGATGATTACGGAGTGTCAGTGCTGGCAGAGACTATAGTTATAGTCCAGTACAGTTTGCATTACTAAAACAGAAGCACAGAAGTATGTAACAACTAAAAAATGCAAATAATCAATTAACGGCATACTATTGATAACTGATACCTCAATGAACAAATCTTCAACGTTATTTACACTAGTCGAACTTCTCTCGTCTTTTGAAGTCTCGCTAAATCGCATCTACGACCTTATTTTTTCGACCCGCTCTGGTCCTGTTTTCGCAGTGAAATAGAGGCTCAAAAGTCACATTTAAACAACTGCACAGGGATAAAGCTGGCCGTTTTGAATATAAATATTTATTCCCTTTGACAATAAACATTGCTTTTAGGATGATGTACTAATTTAATGTATTGACATCTTCAAACATAGTGTTTTAGCTGTGCGTAAAATACGTCGATTTAACTGTGATTATTTATTTAATTCCACTGTTATAACAAGTTTAAACAAATAATACTGTGTTTATTGAATTTAAAATATTGGTTTTGTAATATCACTTTCACAGAGTTCGTAATTACACTTCAGGGCTGATGTTGCACGTTTCAATATGTAATATTTTTAATACAACATTATTTATCTGTCCATCGACAGCAGAACAAAAAACTGTCATGATTCTATTTGTAAAATTAATTAATGACTGCTCTATACCTAGTTGAATTTACAAAAAAATATTTTTACCCCGAGAAACATTAACCTAATTAATGCATTGCATTTTGTTAGTGACTACACCGATGTAGTGGCTTAAGAAGATTCTTTCTATACAGTATTACGCAGTCCACAGCAGGACTTAAGCCTCTCCTAATTTGTTTTACAGTTTTTGCACTTTTAGTCAATATGGTGACCTTCTGATTTCAATAATCTTTCTAATCAAATCAAATCAAATCAAATCAAATGATATCCCAGTTCTACGTGTGTTAAGTATTAGAAAATTTATATAGTATTGCTATTATATGGACTTACCTGATATGCATAACTTATTATTTTAAATAACAGGAGACAAAAACAGTTACTACTTTTGGTAGCAACTATTTAGTTTCTGCCACAAACACGAATTTCATTAAACAGTCCGCAAACATATTATTTTAAAATTAATTAAACCCCGGTGTACGATATATTATTCACAGAAAATATTCATATATTTTGTCATCCATTTGGAGCTTAAACAAGTCTAAAGTAAGTACAATAACTGTGAAATAATGTATGAGAAGGAAAGCTCTAATTAAGCGGTCCCTTTAGTGAGAGTACTGGAATTAATCTAAGGTGTTAGAAAAACAGGTGTTTGTATATATTCGCACGTTCATTATATGAACGTAGCAAAATAAAGTAATATAAAAGAAATATTTTTTTTCAGGAATGTTTAATAATAAATGATAATATACCTATATATCCCTATAAATTATTCCACTGTTGGACACTAGCTCACTATATGAACGGCGCTAAACCACTACGCTGGGCCAAGTGCGGTTTGGTAGACTTCATGTCTTTCAAAAACTTTATGAAGAATTTGCAGACATCTAAGTTTCTTCAAGATGTCTTCCTTCTTCCTTCGCAGGTTTAGACTCAAACTCACTCAAACTCAAATATGTTTATTTCCATAAAAATGTTTAAATTTTTTGGACACGTCAGAAAGTCATACAAATAAAAAATAATAAAAAAGTAACTTTAAATGCATATTAACATAGTTGAGCATTGAAAAAAATGCCTGTTCAGAAAGTAGAGCCTCGTGAGAAGAATCAGGCAAGAAACTCCGGGCCACTCTTTTCTACGTCTTGATTCTATACAATTTAAAAACTTAGTAACTACATTGAATTTTTCATAGGTATATGAGCTCATCATCATCAGCCTTTGATAGTCCACTGCTGGACTAGGCCTCTCCTTTGAAAGGAGGAATTGGCC
This sequence comes from Euclidia mi, assembly GCA_944739405.2. NCBI lineage: Eukaryota > Metazoa > Arthropoda > Insecta > Lepidoptera > Erebidae > Euclidia > Euclidia mi. Next base: position 35,191,573 of record OX123181.2, on the reverse strand, counting down.
TACTATACCCGCTCAAATGGCAGAATTTCCGAGCCAATATGGCGTAAAGTGGCGGGCAAATATTGTGCCATTCGTAATCAGACATATTATGTCTGCTTGCCATTTTAACGACTTGGGCTGCTCAGACATAATATGTCTGCCTGCCACTTCAAAGGATACCACGCTGGCCGAGCGGGTTGGTATAGGGTTTGTATCAAGTTTTCCTTCTCTTGCAGTGCTGTTTTCTGCATACTATGCTCCCTCTGTCGGTTCTTACGACACCCATGGGATGATATGGGATGGTGACAATTTGTATTCTTAATCCGTCACCACAAGGTATATGAGCTGGTGTGTCTATAATGTTGTTGTCACTTAATAAGGCTATTTTAATAATAATATAAATGTACTAACTAGCATAATATAGACACAATAACTCACACTCACATGAAACTTAACACTAATCAAACATAAGTAGCCTGTGGGACCGAGCAAATTAATCCCAAGCATTTTTATCTTCAATATAATCTAGCACTGAATAGTACCCTTTTTGACAAAGTTTACTTTTTATAATCATTTTGAATTTATTATAACTTAAATTTTGAATATTGCTTGGCACTTTATTGTAAAAGCGCACACATTGGCCTTTTAGAGAATTAAGGAAAAAAAAAAAAGATTTTTTTATTTTCTCTAGCCGGGTAGCCGGCACTACTAGCTTACTCTTATTTCTAGTATTCAAATTGTGGATATCACTTTTCTTTGAGTATGAGGCCTTGTTTTGGAATAAATATATTAGGTTGGAATAAATGTACTGGCTTGCAACTGTTAAAATGTTTATTTCCTTGAATTTATTCCTTAACGAAGCCCCATAATCCAAATTATAAATTGCCCGAATAGCGCTTTTCTGCAGAACAAAGATGGCCTGAATGTCGGCAGCATTTCCCCACAGGAGAATACCGTATGACATTATACTATGAAAATAGCTATGATATACAAGCCTGGCAGTGTCAATGTCGTCCCCATTGCAGCTTAGAATCTAGTGTAATGCCTAAAAATTTGGTGTTATCCACAAGATCCAACACATCATCCTTAACCTTTACTGAGGTGTTCACTTGTTTGACGTTAGGCATCAAAAATCGAATACATTTAGTTTTTAGTCTATTTAAAAGCAGGTCGCTAACCTCAAACCAGCGACCCACCTTTGAGATAGCAATGTTTACATCGTCCATATCAATTTGCTGTCATTTTAATTTAAATAAAAGTGAGGTATCATCAGCAAACAGTACTATCCCGTGCTTGTCATTAACGAGGTGTGGTAAGTCATTAATATACACTAAAATAAAAAAGGACCGAGGATTGAATCCTGTGGGACGCCCATTTTGACTACAGACCCATGTGAACGCGTGTCATTGACATCAACTCTCTGAATCCTATTACTCAAATATGAAGTAAGTAGATGCAGAGCAGAACTACTTACACCATAGTGATGTAATTTCCTGATCAATGTATCATGTTCTACACAATCAAAGGCCTTGGACAAATCACAGAAGACACCTAAAGCATCATGTGAATCCTCCCAGGCATCAAAGATATGTTTTACAAGCTCAACACCGGCATCGGTCGTGGAGCGCCCCTTTGTAAAACCAAATTGTTTAGAGTGTAGAAGCTCGTTGTTATTAAAATAACTTTGCAGTTGGTCTAGTATCAATTTCTCAAAAATTTTGCTAAATGTGGGCAGCACAGAAATTGGCCTATAGTTGGTGGGATCTGATGTGCTACCTGCTTTGTACAAAAGTATTACCTTGCTATCTTTCATAAGATCAGGAAATACACCACAGTCAATACACTTATTAAATATTAAAGCTAATCTGTTAGCAGCTAAAGCAATAATGGACTTGGTAATAGTAACGGAATTTCCCCACAAGTCTGCAGTCTTCTTTAAATTTATAGTATTAAAAGCTTTTATAGCATCATTTGAATTTATATACTGAAATGAGAAATTACTATAGGTTGTACTCATGTTTTCTTTTAAAAGAGATTCCGCTGCATTGGTTGGTGAGTCCAAAGATCTAGTAGTAATAACGGGGATATCAGTAAAAAACTTTCAAATGCCGATGCAACTTTTGAGTCTGATGTAATAGTGTCGTTATCAATGTTCAAACTAAATTTTGAACTTTTACTTTTAACTTTCCCCGTCTCGCTGTTTATTATATTCCATGTCATTTTCATTTTATCGTCACTACTCCTAATCCTTGAACTCAGGTAAAGAGACTTAGCTTTCTTGCAAAGTTTCCGAAATATCCTGGCATAGTTTCTAACATAATCCTGAAATTGTTCACTTAAATTAAAGTTTCTCTCGTCATATAGCTCATACAATCTCTTTCTACTTTTGTGAAACCCAGTTGTTGCCCATTCACAGAAGGTTGCATTACCTCCAACTGTAATCGTTCTAGGTGTGAAAACCGAATTAAAGTCTGTACAAAATGCTTTGAAAAAGCTATTATATACCAAATTAGGGTCACCTTCATCATCTAACAGTGACCAGCTAGTCATTAGTTTACTTTGAAACCTAGCAAAACGAGTTGCAGTTTTAGGTATTACAACTATATTTTGCCTAGAAACATTCTTACTGTTATCATTAAAGGAGATCTGCTGTCCACAATGGTCTGAGTCTAACTGTCTAATAATTTGCTTGTCTCTTACTATGATATCTGTAAATATATTATCTAGGCAAGTAGATGTAGAGGAAGTAACTCTTGTGGGCTCTAAGAATAAGTTCTTCAGATTATATGATAGAAACAGCGCTTTCAATTTTGTACTAAGACTACTATCCTCTAATAAATTTACATTAAAGTTACCACACACAACAACATTTTAATTTATTTTTGCAACTTTGTTTAATATCTCATCCATAATACGCTCGAAGCTATCATACAATGCTGAAGGAGGCCTGTATACACTTATTACAATAAATCTCCTCAGTTCCACACAGGCTACCTCAATAGTTCGCTCAACAGACAGACTTACAATATCATGACGCTCCTTAAATTTAAGTTGCTTATTAAGTAAAATCATTGAGCCACCATGTACTGCTTGCTGCCGGCTAAACGAGCTTCCTACTATATGATTTCTGAAATTGAACATGAACTGGTTGCTTTTTAGCCAATGTTCAGTGATGCAAAATATATCAACAGCATTACAGTTCATAAACAATTCCATTTCTAAATCTTTATTAATCATACTTCTAATATTCTGATGTACTAATTTAATCAAATTTTTGTTATTATTATGTTTAAGTGTATTAGTCAATGAGTTACGAGTAATCTTATTATAGCTAGAGGTGTTCTCTATTGTCTCAGAATTTAATTTAAATTATTATTATTATGAATGTCAATAATGGAATTGTCATGTACTCTAACAGTACTTGGGTCACTGTATAAATTAAATGCTAATAATTTAGCAAGTTGTCGTTTAAAAGAGCGAGAAAGATACATAGTATCTTATGTTAAAATAAAATTACTTTTAATAAAAGTATTAGTGTCAAAGAATAAAATTTGGTCATTATGACGATATGTACTATTATATAATAATAGATTTAATTTACTTATCTGCTTGTTTTCTTTATCAGATAAGGTCTTTGAATAAGGAAATGCACAGACTATAAAAATGCACCCCACTTTAGAACTTCTATCAGTCATTATATCTGATAAAGCTAGTATATCTTTCCTAGTTACTAGTAAGCTATCACCATACATAATAATAACTGTAGAATGTTTATTTAATTCTGCATGTTTTAACTTATTAACTAATGAAGACATTCTTTCTCCTTGATAACAAAAGTTTTGTAATGGACGGTTAGTGTAACTATCTATTAAGCTACCCAAACCCACTCCCAATTGGTCAGAAAACATCAATACAGTATTATTACTATGAGTGTCAAGTGAACATATATGATTTGTTTGTAACAAGGCATCAGAACCGGAGTCATTGTATATTTTGTAAGGTGGTTCTAGTACTAGACTACTTTCTAAATCATTATTTAATTTTGAACAATTTAAGCAACATTTTTTGTTGGCTATAGAGAGTAGTTGTTCTAGATTCTCTCTACCAACTCAAGAAATCTCATCATATTTTAGTATGTATTCTTGAGTTTCTTTCTGGTGTGTTATTGCCATTTTGTCGAGCTGTGCAGTCAGTTTTGATATGTGAGTTTGTAGCTCCTGAGTGTGCTGATCATATAATAATCTACTACTGAGTAATTGTTCATTGCTAGCGTCAAGCTCCGACATCAATGACTCCTGTTCCTTAACCAAGTCATGGTTAATTTGTGATAATTTATTTACTTTATTTGACCCCTTGTGACTGCATTCAAGTCGCTTTATCAATTTATTTAATTTTGATAATTGCCTAAATTTCCTTTTGGTTATCAATTTAGATTTACAGTTGCACTTACATTTTACAGTCTTAATAACACTAGCATTACCGCTGATTACCTCTGAAAACAGGTTCTTGTTTGCTGTGGTGTTGAGCGTCTAGATTGATTCCTCTTGTGATAAAATTGTTGTTTCGGCTTCATTCAGACTCGCCTCCAACTCCATCATTCGACTGAGTTGTCTAAGATAGGTTTCATCACAGCTACTGTAGGACCTAACTTCCTCCTGTAGTCTGTCTCGTTGGTCCAAGATGTCCATGTGTTCAATGTGGAGTTCCGTCAATTGCGCCTTCAGCTTGGATACTTTATCATTGACATATTTAATTTCTTCTTTGCTATCAACACGTTCCTTCAATAGTTGACTGTTATCTTCTTTATATTTCTTTAATTCTAACAGCGCTATCTTCAAGTTGTTCTCTGTTTCCTTAGCAAGTGCCTTGCGGGTCATCATGTTTGTAGACATGCCTCACAAATTACCTAAAAAAGGAAAAACAGGTGAATACTTTGAAGAAAGATAGGTATTATGTTAATATACAAGAGTGAATATATATAATTAGTACCAAATAAAAGAGATAAAAAAGTTATGAGAATTATAGATTGATGTAGGTATGTTGAAAATAAGTTATGAAAATTGAAAGAAAGGTGTAAGAATGGTAATTTGGCTATTAAACTAAATAATGGTTTAGATTAATATGGTTTGTTGAACAACTCTTATATCAGTATCAAGTAGGTAGGATAATCCTTGCTGATGGCTGTACTAAATAACTAAATCTAGGTAAATATCTAAGATGGTTGTACTTAATAACTATATCTAGGCAGACAGTCAATAAATAATTATAATAATGAATACTTAATTAGTAAATAATTACATATATGTATATAAATGTGAAGTGTTAGTGTAGTTTGTGCTTGTATGGGGCATTTGTTCAGTCCTCGATTTTGCTTCCACTTTTGTCAAGCAAAAGGAGACAGAAACTGTGCCAGTGTGTGATGGACGAAGCTCACGTTCAGTGAGCCGAGTAAATATGTGCTGAGGAGTGTAAGTTAATAAGTAAAATACTCCCCGGGTTTAAGGATGATGATTTGAATTCCGTCCGTTGCCACTGGGTAGTTGATCTGTCCGCCAAGAACTGTATGCAGCGAGGTTTCAAACAGCAAACTCAATGTATTTCACACTTCTATTACTATTACACACGATATTAATGAAACATAAGCGTTTAATATTGATTTAAACTTAAATAAAACTTTAAAATCACGGAGCTACGTAATTTTACGTTTGACGTTTTCAGTGTTGCCAGCAAAAAAAAGATTCTTAGAAAGCGATAATTAGCAATGAATACACGCGCATAACTTGGAAAAGTCGACGGTGCGCGCCGTGGTTTGCTAGTATTTCCACTAGGCTGTCGCGGCCATGTTTAAAAGGATTTACTTCTAGTCTATTGGCTATATATATTAAAACATAAAAGAATTGTTAGTACCTATGAACCCTTCTCCCCGTCCAACTTTAAAAATGACATACTGAATAATCTAGAAAAAATTATGCTGCACATCGTAATGAACTTTTATAATAATATAATAATAATAATATTCTACTACATAAAAATATCACCATCTAGTCCCAAACTAAGCAGAGCTTAGTTTGGGACTAGATGGTGATATTAAATATATTTCTTAATTTCGAGGACTCTCAGTTTTCACAATTACGACATTTGTTCGCAGTTATGTACGATATTTTCTAATCTATATTTTTATTTAGGAATAAGTTAATTTTTTTTTTGTTGTGTAGAGAGTTATGTCGCCGTAACTACGACACCATACAATACTACTCATTGTAATTAGGCTATATAGATAACACCGGAGTAACTTCCCGGAAATATATAAGAGTACATGCTTATGGTTACTACGTGAATCATTATACATAATATTATGAAACGACCCTTTGTTAAGATAAGTTAGTTGTAAGATCTTGTTTAATAAAATGATCAGTCTGTATCTGCTCTTCAAGCGGTAAACACCTTGTTTGCTTTTTAAAAAGCCTTCAGCCTCCACCCGCTACCTAACTGGCGCAGTCGGTATCTCGCGTTCTGTCGGTCACAGCAACTTTGAAGATATTTGAAGTCCAAGTTTCCGCGGCGCGAGCAAAGAACCTATAGTGGGCGCAGTGCAGTCCAGAGCTAGCAGCAGAAACGGCTGGAAGACAACAGACTCACCAACATCTACAAGCCTCTCATCGGCAATGCTCGTGGGGTAAGTGTAAACTCTATTTACTCCCGAGATTTCCTTATTTACCTTCCTCGACACAGTTTTGCAACTATTTGTATAATACTTTAGCGCATCTAGTGTCCAGGTTGCATCGTATTAGATACCCAATTTATCTGATACCATATTTTTGTCGCTGCTTCTTCACTTAATAGTCCCTTTAGACGGTTTTGGATTAAAATGGCCACCGAAAAAAGGTACTTTGAGGAAAAGCCTGTTTTAGAAGAGAAGCCGGTAACAACCGACTACTCAACGTTCTCAAAATTGTTACCCAGCTATGACGGGAACAAGAGAACACTTGCATACTATATTGAAGGTGTGGAGAGTGCTCTCGAACTTATTGCCAACAAAGACGACCCTTGCATTGCATGTCTTGTAAGAAACAAGTTGTCAGGTAAAGCTGTCGAAGCCCTCTCGGAGAATCCTGGCTCAAAAACGTGGCCAGAAATTAAAGAAGTGTTCAAAAAGAAATTCGGAGAATTTAGAACAGAAATCCAATTAGTACAGGAACTAGTGAACGTCACTAAAGATTCGAGCTCTTTAGAGGCATTTGGTGATAAAATTAGACTCTTAATAAGTACATTGATATCAGCAGAACCTACCAAACCAGTTTATTACGAACAAATGGCTCTCGAAACATTTTTAGATAAGCTAAACCCTATCACAGCGGTTTTAATTAGGTTAAGGCACGTAGAAAATCTAGAGCAAGCCATAACAGTAGCAAAACAAGAAGAAATAAAACTACGCAATAGACGTGCCGCGCAAACTAAATCCAATGAAAAATATAAACCTTTCGCGAACAAATCACAAAAATCAAATTCATTTAACAATTCATTCAATAAAAAAGATCAATACGCGAAAAATAAACCATCTACGGAGAACGTGGACGCAAATAAAAAGAAAATACACTTCCAAAGTGAACCGGAGAACGATGACGATAATCAATCGTCATTCGAACAAGACAACGATGGAAATGTATCGGACGAAATAGACGATGAAAATTTTCTTCTAGACCTTCAAAACCACTTGACAATGTAGCCTTTATAAATAATACACGTAATCAGAATCGCTTACCATATATATACATAAGTGAGCTAGGCGGCAGATTTCTATTAGACACAGGTGCCTCACAATCACTTATAAACCCCAGCATACTAGAAAATAGAAAGCACATTAATTTTGAAATTAAAAACGAAACCCATTATATAAAGACAGCTCATGGGACCTCAAAGCATAAACGAGTTGCATACATAACACTCCCTAAAAGGTTGTTTAACAGGGATATCACACAAAAATTCCTTATTTTTAATTTCGATCCAGACTATACAGGACTATTAGGCTTAGATTTATTAATACCACTCAAATGTAAAATTGACATAAAAAACATGGTACTTCGCACAGAAAACGCGGATATACCAATAAGGAACGCCATAAAATCATACAGTAAAATAAAACCTAAATGCGAACAAGTAATCAACCTATTTTGTAACTACAAAGAAGGCGAATACTTTGCAGAAGGAGTAACAACTAAAACTGGATTGGTCTTTCCACCAGCTTTAATCTCAGTAAAAAACGGAAACGCTCTAACTACCGTAATTAAGACATCAGATAAAGAAATAATTTTCAAAAATAGCTGCCACTCCTGCTAAACCTACAAAGATTAACTATTAAACAAAACAGTAATAAATCAAATAACCCCGCGAAGGACATCGACAAAATTCAAAGAGAAAACTTAGAAAGACTTCGTACAGATCACATGAATCCTGAGGAAAACAGGGAAATCAAAAAACTGTGCTATAACTATCGTGACATATTTCACTGCGAAGAAATACCTTTAACATTTACTCACGACATCAAACACGAATTACGAGTAACAGACGATAAACCTATTTACGTCCGTAATTACAGACAGGCACCTAAACAAAAAGAGGAAATTAAAAAGCAAATTAATAAACTCCTAGACCAAAATATAATTCGCGAAAGTAGCTCACCTTGGTCCTATCCAGTTCATATAGTACCCAAAAAAGTCGATGCTTCAGGCGAACAAAAGTATAGGTTAGTAATTGATTACAGAAAACTCAACGATAAAACTATTGAAGACAAGTACCCCCTACCCAACATAGAGGATATACTAGACAAATTAGGACGAGCACAATACTTTACAATACTAGATCTAGCCTCTGGCTACAATCAAGTGGAAATGCACCCGAAAGACATAGAAAAAACAGCCTTCTCAATAGACCGCGGACATTATGAGTTCCTTAGAATGCCCTTTGGCTTAAAAAACGCACCAAGTACATTCCAAAGATTAATGGACCTAGTATTACGCGGCATAGATAACGTTTTAACATACCTTGATGACGTAATCATATACTCTACGTCATTACAGGAACATATAAACAAATTTAATGTAAACAAGTATTTGACCGTTTCAGGACGCATAACCTTAAGATTCAGTTGAATAAATCAGAATTTCTCCAAAAACAGGTGAAATTCCTAGGACACACACTCACAGACAAAGGCCTTCAGCCTAACGAAGATAAAATTGCAGCTGTTAAGAAATTTCCCATACCTAAGACACAGAAAGAAATTAAATCATTCTTGGGATTAGTAGGATATTACAGGAAATTCATACAGGACTTCGCCAAATTAACTAAACCCCTCACAAAATGCTTAAAAAAGTCAGTAAAATAAACCTTACGCCCAAATACATAGAAGCCGTTGAAAAATGTAAAGAAGTACTAATTAACGCACCTATTTTGCAATACCCAGATTTTGATAAACCGTTTATTCTCACAACAGACGCATCAGACGTAGCTATAGGCGCAGTATTATCCCAGGGTCAAATAGGCTCCGATAAACCCATAGCCTATGCCTCACGAACACTTTCAGATACAGAACAGCGATATTCGACGATAGAAAAAGAATTGCTTAGTATAGTATGAAAAAAAGTTTACAATATACACAGACCATCGCCCTCTAACATGGATAATGACTATCAAAGACCCAAACTCAAAACTCACACGTTGGTGATTAAGACTAGCAGAGTACAATTACGACGTACAGTATAAGAAAGGTAAATCTAACACCAATGCCGATGCATTATCTAGAGTTCAGATATTACACCATAATCAAAACGTTCTAGATAACAACGCGAACAACCCACAACCTAGCACTTCTAACATTGACCCGGACCTAGGCTCTATAGTAAATGCGATCACAGGTAACTTAGACCAGGAGGACGCGATTAAATTTGATAATGAAATCAAAGCACTGCAGTCCTCAATAAAAAACAACAGATTCAATCAAAAAAGAACTATGAGCATCATGCAAACCTTTATGGACGAATACGAAACAAACTTAAGACATATAAAACACAACCAAGAAGAAATCTACAGGGCAATATATAGATATTCGAATAAAAACACAGAATTTGAAATGAATTTCGTAACAACTGGAATATTTAACAACATAGAGAGCTCGCTTCAACAACTCTACGATAGACTAGAAACATTAGTAAACGCTTTGACATTCTCACACCTTGGTAAAATGCACCCAAGTATAATAGAACCGTCATACTTAATAGAAGAACTTAACTTAATACAAAATGAACTAGACGTAATGCTGGCCTTTCCACCAAACATAAAATACATTCACTTATGGGAAGAAGAAATAACAACAAAAGCATATAGCACTAACGAAACAGTTAACTTTATTTTAGAAATACCGATAGTTGCAGAACAACCCTATAATCTCCTTCACCTGTATTCTATACCCAACAATAACAACACAATACTAGTCCCTAAAAGTCCTCTCCTAATCTTGGGAAATAACGAGTTTGCATATCCTCATGAGCAATGCACCAACATAGCGGAGGACGAAGTCATCTGTAAACATCTAGAATGGCAAACACTCCTTCACTCAACGGACTGCATTGCCCAATTAATACAACATCAAGAACCACACAACTGCACGTACGCGACGGCAACCTATTGCAGCAACATAATTCAACAGATACGGGAAAACTCCTGGATCGCAGTACTGAAACAGGAAGAAGTTATGAAAACCACTTGCGGCAACGATGTACAATATCAAAGAAATAGCGGTGTATTTCTTATAACCATGGACAATAATTGCAAAGTGCAAATCGGAGAAAAAACACTAATGACGCACAAACGATACATTAACATCAAAGAAACCATACCTCTACCACGTATACACGAAACACCAAAACCTATACCAACAAGGATAAACTTAGAAAACGTCGAACTAGACAAATTGAAAAACGCCTTGCACCAATCAGAAGAGGTAAAACTCGCCGAAGAGGACCCAGTCTTCATACCTAGCATACCCAGCTGGCCAGCTGGGTATGCTAGGTATGAAGACTGGGTCCATCCATAACACTATACATCACAGTCTTCCTGACCGGAGTTGGAGTAGCAGCCTACAAATTCTGGTGGAAACCCAAGTCGGCGCAAACCTCAGCACAGCTTCCTGAAGCCGAAGAACTCCAACATCAGTCGCTGCCTTCGGTGCGCCTCCATCTTAAGGGGGGAGGAGTTATGTCGCCGTAACTACGACACCATACAATACTACTCATTGTAATTAGGCTATTTAGATAACACCGGAGTAACTTCCCGGAAATATATAAGAGTACATGCTTATGGTTACTACGTGAATCATTATACATATGAAACGACCCTTTGTTAAGATAAGTTAGTTGTAAGATCTTGTTTAATAAAATGATCAGTCTGTATCTGCTCTTCAAGCGGTATACACCTTGTTTGCTTTTTAAAAAGCCTTCGGACTCCGCCCGCTACCTAACTAGAGTCAAATACAAATTTTTGGTTTCTTTTCTGGACCAATAAACATGTTTGTTATTGTACGCCATTAATGGCAAAACATGCAGATCTACCTGTTATTTTTAAGACTTTGCACATATTGTTTACATATTAGACATAGAAACACCCAGTCTCACCCAGACCAAGACAAACATCTATGTTCATGCACACAAATGTTTGACTTGAGCGGGAATCGAACCCGCGACCTCCAGCGTAGCAGTCGCTTACACTCCCGCTGCGCCAAACGGTCGTCGTATTCAACGGCTATAGGTTTGAACTCGATGTAATCAGCAGTTTTTAAGATTAAGCACATCGTCGAAAACCGCGGATATAAATGTCGCTTATACAAACACTATGGAAAACAATTTTTTTTTGGTGGCGCAAAAGTGATACTGGTATGTGGTTAAGTAAAAATAATGGGTTTCTGAAATAGATACCTCTATTACAGAGCCCTATTTATGAGAGAATCTCACTCGCATATGATTGAAAAATATACAGGCTGTTACAAGACCGATCACCAAGCCAAAGTCTATTCGTTTTGGACATCATGCCAAGTCGTACTAAGCAAAAACGATACCTGGGAAAGGTTTTTTTTTAAGCACACACATATTTTAAGTTGCATCGATGTTGTACCTAATTAGAAAAATTTTTTGATGACTTTGAGCGTCAATATCTCCTGAACTAGTAATCTTCCAGGTATTGTGCCGAAGTAAGCAATGTTCGTATTGATTGGTACAATGTGAGATTTCAGTTTTCATTAAGAGTCTTTTTACACCCCATATTATTAAGCGATATAGACCCCTAGCGTAAATTTGTATAATAAGCCATTTACAATACAATATTATTGAAGTACTTTGCTAAAGTCCCTTGTTCCACACATTGATACTGTATAAACAAACTCACCACTTCCAATTTACCAAGTGTCTTGCGGCTGATCCACACTTGGATCTAAAGTTTCCCGTATTTCAAACTTAGTAATTCTAATTTTGTATTGATTTAAATATATGTAAAGTTTACTTAGTCCTTAATGTGCAATGATACTAAAAAATATTCGTCTTTGAAGTTCTTATGTTCAAATAAATTGTAAAGGATTAGATTTATACAACGTAGCTCACAGCGCGTTTACTGATTACTGAATAAATCAGAGATAAAAATATAATGGGCGCTTTTCAAATCTGCAAGGCATCGGTGTAATCAAATGGTGCAAAATGCAAAACGCCGACACATTCTCAACAATATAACTTCTTCATCGCCTGCCAATATCTGGAAGTTCCTTGGAACTCTTGGTATTGGCAAGCAGCATCGATGTGACTTCCGTCTGACACTTGGTTTGGATGATATTAACCTATATTTCACCACTTCCACTCCATTGTATCACCAGACCAAGTATCTGGCAGTTAACTACCTAAATAACTTACCCGAACTCGACATTGAATTTTTCCAATTTTCTCCAGAGTCTTCGGATGATATCAAAAAGATAATCTTTTCCATAAAATCTAATGCCGTGGGACACGACAACACCAGCCGCCGTATTGTCATTACCATCTTGGACCAACTCCTGCCGGCGATCTCCCACGTCAGTAACTTTTACCTTGAGTCTGGTTCCTTTTCGTCCTTGTGGGGAAAAGCCCACGTTATCCCTCTTGCCAAGACCTCCAATCCTTCTCTTCCCTACCAGTTTCGACCCATATCCATCCTTTCTTTCCTAAGTGCTAGAGGCCTGTGTACATAAACAATTGGGCCGGTTTATACACCGGCATAATTTGTTGAGTCAATACCAATCCGGATTTAGATCTGGCCATAGGACTACTTCCACTCTCCTCAAAGTGACTGGCGATATTCAAGAGGGCATTGATAACTCCAAAGTAACGGTTTTGGTTCTAATTGACTTCTCCAATGCCCTCAATACCGTCAGTTACGACCTCCTTTTTTCCGTCCTCTCCTATCTTAAGGTTCACCTAAGGCTCTGGATTGATTCTCAACATATCTTCGAGGGCGTCAGCAGTCGGTACACCTTGATGAGTCATACTCAAGATGGGCTGATATTAAAGCTGGTGTCCCTCAAGGCGGTATTCTCTCTCCCTTGTTATTTTCTATTTTTATAAATCTTATAACATGTAAATGTAGAGTCGCTGGCTAGGGTAATTGACATGGTAAACAAGGATTTGGCGGAACTACAGAATTGGACTACAAGGTTCGGGCTGACTGTAAACCCAAATAAAAGTCAGGCTATTGTCTTGGGTAGCCAAGGCCTGATACAAAAGTTAATCACAACATCTTTGCCAACCATCATATACAACGGTACGGACATAGATTAGTACCCTGTGGTTAAAAATCTTGGGCTGTATATGAATTCCACACTTAATTGGTGAACTCAAGTGACCCAGGTGAGTCAAAAGATCACCGGCACCCTACGGACTCACATCCAAGACCAAGACAATGCTTGTTCAGACCCTGATTTTTCCCTTAATCGACCTGAGTGCAGACGTTCTCAACAAACTGGACCGTCTTCTCAATAACTGCATTCGATTCATTTTCAATCTTCGCAAGTATGACCATACTAATCGTTCCCAATTGAAGTGGCTTCCTATCCGTCATCGTCGCAGTTTGCGTGCTCTCACTACCCTCTATACTATTCTTACGTCTCCTTCTTCCCCAAATTATTTAACTTGCCAATATCAGTATCTGTATTCTAACCAAAACCGAAACTTGCGATCGTCTAATAATCTTCTTCTTACTATCCCTTCTCATAACACATCTCTTATTCATTCTTCTTTTCTCGTACAGTCTATTCTCCTCTGGAACGAAAAATTCTAGAGGGTGGGCTCTAGAAATCAGGATGTGCAATATCAAGGACAAATTTAAGGCGAAAGTAAAGGAGCTCCTGTTGGCAAGACCAGCGGATGTGTCATAGGATTCGTATCTTTATTTCTATCTACATTATTTATTATTACGTAGTTATTTGTATAGAGGCTTTATGTATTCTTTCTTTAGTGCTCAGATTATATTATAGTAAGTATATATTGTATATAAATAGAATATATATATATGTGTGTGTGTGTGTGTGTGTGTGTGTGTGTGTGTGTGTGTGTGTGTGTGTGTGTGTGTGTGCGTGTGTGTGTGTGTGTGTGTGTGTGTGTGTGTGTGTGTGTGAGAGAGAGAGTGTGTGTGTGTGTATTGTCGGAGAAGGATTGCTTTTATTGATATCGCCATTATTGGTTGCTTTGACAATATTTTAATTAGTGTTGAACAATATTTATAAGTTTACACTGTTGCTAAATACAAATAATATTATCAGACAAGACCGAGCAGCGGGTTCAGGGCAACTATTGATTGGTCATTACCTGAACTAGTACATTCACAACTTTTTAAATTACTAAGATAAATAAGGTTTTAAGCTATAGAAATATTTCACAAATCAAATAAGGTTAAATTATAAAATTTAAAGGTAACAAAATGTAAACAGCATAATATTGTTAATTATTATTCATAAAATCAACAATCATAGCTTCTTCCGACACGGCCGTCCTGACATATCACACGTCCTCGTGTGAAGTTGAAGGCCACGCATCATAACTATCTGCAAAAATGAAAGATAATGGTGTAGTTCGGCCACTCCTGACCAAGAGGATCGTGTACATTTTATATTTTGCGAAACAACTTCATTAAGGATATAATCTGAATTCTAATTTACTCCACACTACGTACTAAATTAAGTCTATACAACAAACAAACAACAGCCTCCTCGCTGTTTATCAAATGGCCTCCACGCCTCTTACTTATCTAAATGGCCTCCTCGCCCCTACTTGTCTAAATGGCCTCCTCAGCCCTACTTGTCTAAATGGCCTCCTCGCCCCTACTTGTCTAAATAGGCTCCTCGCCTCTACTTGTCTACTGTACAGTCTACACTCTTACTCTACTGATTACATCCTTTAACGGCCACCTCGCCATCTCTTTCTGCCGATTTCATTTTAATGGACTCTTCCACAAGCAAAACAAAATGAGAACTGCTCACCAAATTGCGGAATTATTCCGGTGACAGATTTCATAGCACACGTGTCCACTTGTTTGACGGCGGGTGCGGGGGCCGGCTGTGCACTGCTGCTCCCTACTGTTAATGTTTTTGTTGAGCACCGTGATGCCACGTGACCCTCAACACCACACTTGTAGCAAGTCACAGGAACTCGCGTAACAACGGCCGTACTGGGGCGCTCAGAGGTCGGAGTTGTTTGTTGCGTGTCATCATGCGATTTACTGAAACATTCAAAAGATTTATGGTCAAGTTTTCACAAGCAAAACAATTTGTTGAATCAGAACTTAACGTAGGACGTTTACTATCTTGCGTAGTGCTTGCTCCGGTCTTTCATATTTCTTGGTAAATCCGCTTGCGATAAGAAAAAGCCATTAGTTTACGTTGCATTTTACAGCGGGTAGTTATTTCCTCGGAAAAAATGTCGCGTTGTAACTTTGGCTCGATTTGTCCCACGTGCGCATATGCGCGCGTATTAAGGATACTACCATTTCTTCCTTGTCTAATTTATTTCACCGTGACATCAGTAACGTGAATAGACGGCCTGCATATGCAGCAAAACATTCATTCACTTTCTTGCGATTTACCTGTAAGCAACTTCAATATCGTTGCTGCAAATGTTTCTAACGTGTCGAAAGGAGAAAGAATATTTTTTGAATGAACTACGTTGCGTCGTAGCCTTTTATGGCTTTACTAAGTATGAAAATCAATTTACGTGCCTGTAAACCTCGATTCGATAAGCAGATGTCAGCCGTCGCCAGCCAAGCCCAGACGTTAGTATCAGCATCTTACTGCAGAAATTTAGGCAACGTGATGCTCTTATCTTCGGTGTTCAGTGGGTTTGTTAGCGCCTCCACGAGAAGCCTCATTCTGGTTCGTTGCGCTTCGAATAACGCTCGCCAACCATCATTTGCCATTGCCTGTTCGCTGCTCACGTTTTATGCCTGCACCGCGGCCACTTCTGATGTCGGAGAAGGATTGCTCTCATTGACATCGCCATTATTGGTTGCGGACTTAGTGGGCGTCATTGGGGTAAAATGTGGGCACAAAACACAATCAGCTAAGTTTGACAATATATTTTTTTTTTGAAGCAACGATTTATGGATTACACAAACATTTATCTCACAAAACTTATCTCACCTTATATTGTAAATCATCATCATCATCATCATCCTGACATTACCTAGAATGCACCTATGACTTATCTTGGATCCTGCAGTCTGTTTACTTATTAGTAATCAGATTTCTCAGAATGTTAGCTTTGCCAAGGAGAAACTGTCATCTTGTTATCATTGTTATGTTGGCACAAATATTATTCTGTATTTTAGGTGGGCTTACTAATGTAACCAGTTATAGATTCTTCCCTAACTTGTATGTTTTTTTTTTTTAGGAACAAAACATATATATTATATACATTGTAATAATTAAATATTAAAGACAAGAGCTAAACCTAAAACTAATCTACGATTAAGAAAAAAAAGAACAAAAGGAAAAGAACGAAAACGAAAAAAATAAATAAATATTATATATGCTATACTGCGTCCAAGAATTCCTCCGCAACGCTGTCTACTGGTAGCGTGCCCAGAAGACTGGCAGCATTGCTACGCTGGATGGCAATGATTATTCTCTCTGCGAAAAATAGGCCAGCCTTCTGGTCACAGGAAGCATCGATCAGCTAGCCTTTTTGCTATTTCTCTGTATAGAGCACGAGCACTCGGGCCCCATGGCCCCAGCGTTTCGACCCCAAACGGCTCAAAAACGTAATTTCCAACTAGATTTTTATATTTGCGCCGTTTGAGGGTCTCCGCCGATGCAGCAGCAGCGCCAGCTGAACCAGCTGTGCCTAGAAGATGTGATGGCGCAAGTGTATCAACGCAGGTGGCGTCCCACACCAGAGGCCTACCCATCTTCCAAGGTAATAATGACATACCGTCTGGTCTCTGCCCATCGTCACGTACCAGACCATTAGGTTCAAGATGAGCTGGCGGTGGAAAGAGCACGACGGATTATGTCATTATTATGGGCGTGTCTGGAAATACGCCCTGCACTTCTGCTGCATGATAGGCCATGGTGGCCAAGGTTATCGACGGCTTCCCCACAGTTGCAACGATGCGGAGAAACACAAACAGCACCCAAGCAAAGGCACGAAGCGATGCGGAATGTAGTATCGTCCAACATAGTTCCTATATTGGACGATGGAAGCGCTTGAAGCCATAGCCCCGATTCCCACTCTCCCACAGCCAACAAACGGGCGCGCTCTGCAACACCAGAAGCAGTAGTTAATAGATTATCTCTAATCTTGCTGCAAAGCGGCCCGTCCCATTGTCTCTGAGAGAAAAGATTTCGGGGCAAGTCAGAGCTCGGGCAAGCCATTTTCCAAGCGTTTATGGCATCAGTCTTACATGGCACCTCGGAATCAAACAGTGTGGGTTGTAGAATTTTCCTGGTCAATTCCTCAGTGCCATGGACCGAGGCCAAAAACGCTGGCAAACTAACATCAGTAATTTTGCGAACGCCGAGGCCGCCCAAACGAACTGGTAAAGTTGCTTGAAGCCACACTCGGTCGTTCATGTTAAGATTTAAAAGTTGCTCAAAGTGTTTCAAATCACATTATCTATGGTTTCCAAAAGAGATGAATGTTTCCAAAAGGGAGATGGCCGCAGAAAATGTGTGAATTTTGGAGTTAAGAGGCAATGCCGAATAATTGTGTAAGCCGAATGTAAATTGATTTTTCGTTCTGAAGATTTACAGAAATTTTGAATTTTCTCATTTACAAAAGTTTCAAAAGCTTCTTCAAAAATGGGGGATCCGAGAAGGCGAAAGGTAGATTTATTGATTACCTTTATATTTGGCGTCAAAGAATTAAATTTTGAAAGTACCCAAAAGTGTTCTAATGTATCATTTATAAAAACTTCACATTTATTGGAATTTAGTTCCAAACCGATATTGCCAAACTGATTTTTAAAAAATTCTAAATCTTGTAGAACCGTGGCTACATCGCCTCCAAGAGTCCCATCGTCCAAGTACCGGATGTTTAGTTTCGAATTTATTTGTTTTATAATGGGATGAATGGCTAAACTAAAAATGACTGGCCCGAGAGGGTCACCTTGCTGACACCCAACTGCTGATTCTAATAAATCTAAATTGTCATTATAAATTAATTTGGATGGATGCCTATAGCATTGCCAAAGATATTTGAAAAATTTGGGTGTTTC
Source organism: Euclidia mi (assembly GCA_944739405.2). NCBI lineage: Eukaryota > Metazoa > Arthropoda > Insecta > Lepidoptera > Erebidae > Euclidia > Euclidia mi. Next base: position 35,172,820 of record OX123181.2, on the reverse strand, counting down.
TTATTGGCTTGTGACAGCAAGGTGTCCCTATTCACTGAGTTGAATGCATTCTTCAAATCAATCTTTAAAATGACTTCACTTTCACCGCAGCCAAGGAACGTACACAGCGCATGTATGGCAGCCTCACAGCCTCCTTTTGCACCAATTCCTAGTTGGATTGGCTGAAATTTATGGGCCAGGGTGGCGCTGTAATATTTGCAGCATAATTTGGCTGCCATACGTCTGTAAGTACACCCTACGGCAATGGGTCGGATGCCACCATCTTTCTTGCGTAGGGCGCACAAGTTGGCCCCATATAATACGTCAATGACATCTGTGACCACATTGCCGGAGAGCATAAGATTCATTAAAGCCGTTAATTCCCTCAAAAGTGCATCACCGGCGTCCCCAGCACTTGCACATACGAGGTCTTTCAGGTGTTGAGGTGTCAAGCCATCAGTGCCGCCAGCAGATCCACTTTGGAAGGAACATACGGCTTCAAGTACGTCCTTGGCTGAAACATGAAGACAATCAGAACTTTCCTCCGGCATGTCAGGGAAAGAGAGGTCATTAGCTGGCGCTGCGTGCTTGCTCTGCAAACCTGCAAGTGTGTCGGCAGAGCAAGGCGCCACCACATCGCTACTAAACAATAACCTAGACGCTCCCCGAATGTCACCTTCCCTTAGTTTTGATTCTACACACTGATAAATTGTTTTATTAAATCTACGGGTGGTAAATTTTGGGTCAAAATTCGTGTCAGAATGACTACATTTTTCCTTAATTTGGCTTGACAAACAATTTGTGTTATTCGATTGCTCTCTACGTGTAAAATCCTGTAAGGAAAGGTAAGCAACTGTTCCCAGGCTGTTTTAGAGTTGTCACGGATGACGAGACCAATACAATCAGCTAAACTCTGAGCGACTGCTGGTCTCCCGCCACGTGAAACTCGCTTTAATACCGGAATGGAATTTTTTAAAGTACCTAGGTGTTGCCAAAATGGAATTTGGGAAGAACTAGAAAGTGGAATAGTATCAGGGCCAGAGAGTACATTTTGGTTTTTGTGCACTTTACCAAAATGTACTCTCAAGCCCCGCTTACCTTTAAAAAACCGAGCCTGGGAACAAGCTGAGCAGCGCACCAGGTTAGTCAGCGATGTGGCAGATTGATTCGTGGCACTTCCTTCCTTGGCATCGCTAATGCCGTCACTTGTTGCTTGCATATATACTTATTTATATATGTTTATAGAAGATATTATAAAACCTTAAAAATAATATAACACAATAAATTTCATATCATAGTTTGTTTTGGCATGTTTATATTTTGGTGACAGGCCGTCGTCAAGGGGCTGGCGTCGCGTTCCGTCACTGCTGTCTTCTTATTTATTTTTCTAATACTTTAAAATTGTCTATTACAAAATTAGTTATAAAAACACACAAAAAGCAGTCTTGCACAGTTTAGGATTTTACGTCTTCACCCGCATTCTTCCTTACAGAATGTATATGGGTTAGGTATTATGCTGTAGTATTGTTGGTATCCTTTTTATAATATATTCGCAAGAATTTCTTCGAAAATTGCTCGCCATTTTTTATTCTTAGTGTGTCTTTTTGGTAGATCTGCAACTTATTGTGATTTGTGATATGCTGTAATAAATTATAATTTTCTTGACAAAGGCGCCGCAAGTTTTCACTTATTTAATATTTTAAAATAATTATTATAAATTTTAAGTATTAAATTTATTTGTTGACAGTAACGTTCCGTTTCTTTGTAACTTGTATATTTTAATTAGTGTTGAACAATATTTATAAGTTTACACTGATGCTAAATACAAATAATATTATCAGACAAGACCGAGCAGCGGGTTCAGGGCAACTATCTTAATTTACTTTCTCTATACTCAATAATCCAACTCGATCTGCCGATTGCTCTCAAAAGACAATGTCACCAGAAGCTGTCAGTTCTCCTTTTAAATTAGATGGCGCCTCGAGACACGCGTCCTGCTCTGATTGGTCATTACCTGAACGAGTACATTCACAACTTTTTAAATTACTAAGATAAATAAGGTTTTAAGCTATAGAAAAATTTCACAAATCAAATAAGGTTAAATTATAAAATTTAAAGGTATCAAAATGTAAACAGCATAATATTGTTAATTATTTATATATATTATATATATATATATAGTTTATGTATGTTTATCTACTTATTTAAGTATTATATTATTTTAAATAATTATGTCTATTATTTGTAATATTGTAATTATAGTAAGTATTTAATACACCTACTACGTTTCTCAGCACCATTCAAAGGTAGACTGGCAGATAATGCCCAAGGCATTAAGTCAACCTGCACACAATTAAGTGTATTATATAAATTAATAAATTATATAAATAAATTAAAATGTCAATCTTTTTACAAAGATTCGTATTAATAGAATAGGTAGCTAAATCATAAAAACTGTCTCTTAAAACCAAATAAGGAAAACAAACATATGGAAAAGAAATAACATTGAATTAAACGTAAAAAATGGATTCTTTCCTTGATCACGTTCTGTTTATATTATACTTTATATCTTCAAACACAATAAACCTCTTTAGATATTCAAAAGCCTTGTTGGCCAGAGGCTTTTGCCTGGTGGGAAGTGTATAGCAGATTGTAAACGACAAGATGTAAATTAAAACATTATCTTCGGTATAGCGACAGATTATCAGCCTGTGAAAATAGAATGGGTATATTTTTTGACATTTTCGGTGGAAACATTAGTTCCGGATAGCCTGTGCTTGAAAGCGTATGGCGGGAAAGTAATATTTTGCGTAGCGTTTCTAGTCGAAGTTTAAGTTCTATGTACATATGAATAAACAATGATTTATAAATATACCATATTTTGCCTAGTTTTGCATTTTCAACCTGTTATTTCGTAACGTTCGAATAGGGTTACGACACATAAGTACGACTTGCCACCAGGATTACCGAAGTTCGGGCCAAGTTGAGATGATTTAGTGGAAAAGCATACGCAGCATAGCTCTGCTAACATTTTTTCTTATGGATTACTTTCTGTGAAAATCTTTCCATGATAACACAATCAAAAACAAAATAAACTATAAATACAATAATTTTATACATAGACCAAGCGTAGCGTGGTTTTCACACATGTTTTTTATTACATTTCCATTGCAAATTTACGCTTCCTATAAGATACATAACATAACTGCACGCCTTTTATCCCCGAAGGGGTAGGCAGAGGTATATTACACACCCACTTAAGTTACAAGTCAATTAATTTAATAAACGCTTCCCGCTAGGCTAACAGTACGCGATTGCACCTTGACCGCAGACCTAGTAAGAATGTTATTAATAACGTTAAGAGACTCCGTACGACCGCATATTTCATTTTTAAGTATACATTAAAACGTAAACAAGCCGCCGGCTATGATCTCCTTTGCTATTATTTTAATAAACGAGCCCCTCCAAGAGTGCTATGTACATTTTTATAATCTTAATAATTTGTATTAAAGTAGAAGTGTCGTAGCTGACGTAACATTTTACAAAACTTTAACATTTTCAAAGTAAGTGATTCGATTTGTAGCAAGGAATATACAAGTGCGAGTCGTTATCGCACACGATTTTGATATTTTATTTTGGCAACTAACTGGCATAATTTAGTGAAGTACAATCATCAACTAAAAACTAAATTAACTTATTTTTGTATAAATTCAATATTGCAAATATATATTGTAGTACACACCTATACTATATAGTTATTCTGTTACATTTATTACAAAATCATTAAATTAATGACTAATATTTAATGCAACTAACTTCAGTCGCCTTAATCAGCAGTATTTTTTTTACCAACTATTTATATTTCGAGACTTACAAAGACAATAAGGGGCTCTCTTTTTTCAGAACATAAAGAAGAAGTAGCAAAAATGCCCCACTTCCGACTGCAAAGAAACGTATCTCAAAAAATCGCTAAACATCAGTATAAAAAATTATATACTTCCGGAAATCAACCTTACTGGCTAGCACATAAAAAAATTGCTCTAAATATTAATTCAGGAGTAGAAAACCTGTAATATACTAACTTCTGATTTTAGTTTTAGAATAGGATTAAAAAGCAATTAAACACTGTAATAACTCACGTTTGATAATAGTTATTATACTAGGTTAGTAATAAAGCACATATTATACTGAAGAGTTTTGTCAAACAATAAGACTAAATATGCTTAAACCAAACTTGTTGCTAGCAGATTATGTCGAAGAACAGAATCTAAACCAGCAGAGTTCCCTTTGCGATGTTGGAAGCATCTAGCGAAGAAGTTAATATGATTTTCCGAGACATATGAGGAATTAATTATGTTATCAGAGGGTCTAGTACGAATTTGCACTCGATCGTCACGGTGGATGATAGCCTAGTCGTCGGGAACAATTTCCATACATTTTCTAAAAGCGCCCCCTAGCGGACTCTATCGATCCCTTCTCTCCGTTAGAAGAGAAGGGATCGATAGAGTCGCGCTTTTAGAAAATGTGTTCGGGGATACTGGTCTATAAAAAAATATGTTCATTTGTTTAATCTTTATTCCACTTTTTTATGGTCGTTAGAGTAGTAGGTATTGCATGATTGAAAGTAAAATATTTTTAAGATAAGTACTTAATACTGCGCCTGAAACAATATTTGGAGCAATTTCTAAGTATGATAGCCAGTAAGGATGACCATCAGAGGTATGCAATTTATTAATACTCAATTTTATCTATAATTTGAGATATTTTTCTCAGCTGTCGGACGTGGGGTAATTTTATATGGAAGTTGCAACTTCTCCTTTTTTATTCATACATATATATTTCTCTTCTAACTATTTTTGCTATTTAATTATAAGCGGCACTAGGAATACACAGTGTGAGTATTTAAACGCTCTTCGTATTGCGGTTTATGAGATTTTTCCCCTGACAAACCGGGTGACGGACGAGCGATGAGATTTTGCCCTTTTATTATTTTCTTGACAAGAACTAGCTTAAACTTATAAATGTACGTTACTATTTAACTTTAAAACATTTTCATGGCATTACGCGTAGATATGTAAAATTAAATATAATTCCGTAAAACTCAAACATAACAACTTAACATGACGGTACACAAAAAGCTCATGAATGAATATTGTGGAATGAGTTTAGTATGAAGAACTGCATGACATATAACCTAACAAGCATAAGTGGCATCGTACTTTATGTGGTGTTAAGCAATATTCATAAACAACATGCACGGTAGTACTGGCAGAAAATACGTCAGGAAATGCACGACTTGTATTGTGTAGCGTCTAAAGAAACAGGCAGCGTGCATGTCTTGGAGTAATCTCCTTGGTTTTATCTCATTCCGTATTTGCTTGTGTGTTTGTAAAATGTGAACTGTACTCATAATACAGGAGGTATTATGAATTCATTTTTACGGTCATCGACACTGTATTTTGAACGAATTGCGATTTGGTTTCACACACAATTGGTATTATACGTCATACTATATATGTCATTATAGTACAATTTGACTCATAGGTAGACATTAACACATAGTTTGACATTTTGTTCAATGTTCGATCTTATCGCAAAATCATTCATATTTCAGTTAATTAATTTGGCAGAATAGCGAGATTAGATCAAAACTACATTTTGAACAAATATTAATACGAGAATTGGACTTCTGGTGTTTGTAAATCATTACACTTATAATAACAACACTGAGGTCGTATAGTTTATTCAAAATCCGTGAGCCCCTTTAAACTGGATAGAACAAGCAATAGTAACTAGTATTTCTATAAATTTCAATTGCTTATCTAACCTTTCTTGTGTTTCAGAAATATCTACGAATACTTTTTTGTAAAGGTGCCAAGATTGAAAGTCATTTCTTGAAGCCGAACTTAAGAACATTTGATTACACTGTTAATCTTGATTAATGAGCAAGCTAACAGACCGTGATAATTATATAAGTATAGGTTCGACAAATTCTGGTAACATAAAAACATTTCTATGTATTTACTAGTCATCATAATCAGCCTTTAACGGTCCACTGCTGGACTAGGCCACTCCTTTGAAAGGACGATGTGGCTGACTATACCACGCTGGCCTAACGGGTTGGCATAGGGTTTGTATCGAGTTTTCCTTCTCTTACAGTGCTGCTCTATGCATAATATGCTCTCTCTGTCGGCTCTTACGACACCCATGGCCACCCTTCGTTCGCGACACCCTTCTTTCGCCAGGTGGCGCTTATAAGTATTGCGCTGTCATTTGCTCTCGTGATAATATTAATTTAAAATTAGTCATTTTAATCTTTATATGAATCTGAACGATACAAAAGTGTTATAACTATACAAAGATTTGTGAAAAGTGTTATCTCATTAAACTATGAACTAATAATGACGAAAGCTATAACTATAACTGACAGAATAATTTGAAGTGAAACAACAAAAATAACTGTGATAAGGCTGTTTGAACATTAATAAACAAAGGTACGCTTGCCATTTTATAACACTACCTATAAATTGACAAACATTAACGAAAACTGGCTATTTTAACAATAAAATAATCCGTTAAGAAAAAATTTCAAACTTATGACATAGAAAGTAGCGCGACCTGCGGAGGATAGACGAACTAAATATCCTAATTTCAAGAGTATTGTTCTGCCATCTAGCGTTGAGTAGTGTTATCATCAACGGAATATTGATCACACGCGTAATTATACTAGAATCTTACATAAATTGATTTTGCCTCTCACCACAAGATGGCAGTTAATTCAACTCCGAAGAATGATTCATTTGAAAATAATATTACACTGCGAAATAAACCAAGGACAACACTAGCAATTTATAATTCATTTGAAGCCCTGACGGAAGTAAATGATAAGGAAGATGAACACTATACTTCTTTCAACTCAACATCGACACACTCATGTGAAGTAAACAAGAGTTTCCCTATTCTCAACTCAAGAACAAAGGAGGATGTTACTGAATTAAAAAATCAGATACGTAAACTTGAAGAGAAACTTAAAACTGCTGAAAATGAAATAGAGAATCTTCTACTGGAAAATGGCACACAAGCCAAACAAATTATTAGCTACGAATTGAAAATCAAACAATTAACGCACATATGTACAATTACCGGTAAAACAAAAAAACCTGTGAAAATGGGACGTGGAAGAAATACAATTAGATCCACAATCGATTTCACAAACCTTCAAAATCAGAGTCCCAGAAATGAGACATCAGATGGTAGTCATACGTCATCTATCAAAACAACTTGCAAGCAGCTAGAAGACTCATAAATGCAACACCGATCATCTATCAAACCCAAATGTGTAGAATCCGAGGCAATAGAGGGCGCTGCAAATCAGGATTCAGATCATGACAGGCCTGACAGGCAATTTAAAATGTCATCTGAGACGTCAACAAATAGAAGACACGTAAATAAAATATGCATAATTAGTGATAATAACACCAACGCTATATTGAAACATGCTGAATATACGTTTCCGAGCTCCTATGTTTGCCACTACTGTATACCAAACGCAGACACGAAAAAACTTCTTGACAACTTAGACAAGAAAGTTAAGAATTTCACTTTAGAAGATTATTGCATCATTCTGGGTGAGGCAGATTTTAAAGTAACCAAAAATTATACAAGTCTAATTGATTACATAAAAAGTAGATTAGAGACATTAATGCATACAAATATTATTTTATGTTTGCCTAACTATAAAAGATTTAAAAATAATTTCAATTTATTCAATAAGAGGATAGAAACTTTCAACCAACTTCTGTACATTAACAATTGGACTTTTCAGTATACTTATTTATTTGATACTAACAAAATCATTGAATACTCTTATAAAATGTTTAAAAAATCTACTGGCAGGGTAAACAATAAAGCATTTAGAAGTATTTTCCAGGATCTGAATGTTTTTATTGAGACAAATATTAATTTATATTGTTGTGATGATAATATGAATATTACAAACAAACAAGATAGTAAAACAGAATGTATGCTCAAACCTGGAACCATTCCATATTACTTTAAGCGTAAAACTATTGAAAATAAAAAGTTTTTTCGTGTCTAAAACTAATTCAAATGTACATCAAAACTCTTCACATGCTTTACATATGACTGAGCTTAATGTCTTTCATCAAAACTTGTGAAAGACGAATTAGAATTATATATAAGCAGCTTATCTCGTCCCATGCATTATCTTTGCATTAGTGAACATTTTCTTAATAAAGACTTAGTATCCCTACTTAATCTTTCTGAATATCAAGTTGCATCATATAATACTAGAATAAACAAACAAAGGGGAGGTACTCTTATTCTAGCAAAAAGGGAGAGAGAGTATGAAGAGTTAAACATTTCAAAAAAAATGTATACTGTTGAGAGTTTTGAAATTTGTTGTGATAAAGATATACAAACTGGTGTGTGTATATGTTATTGCTATCGCACTCCTAATGACAAAAATTTGGACATATTTCTGCAACAACTTGAGAAACTGTTAGAGCATTTTTTGACAAGAATTGCTTAATTTGTGGTGACTTTAATATTGACCTATTAATTGATAGTAAAAAGAAAAATGACCTACTTAATTTATTGACATGTTATAACCTTAGACCTATAATCAGTTTGACTACATTTATTCGTAATAATTCCCAATCTTGTTTAGATAATATATTTCCAAATATGATAAAATGCGACTCTATAAATTGTGAAGTTGATCACAATGGGCTAGCTGATGTCCATGCAGGTTTAATTTGCAATACTATAATGAGAGCTTGTAACACGCATATACATAACAAAAGCACATTTCTACAAGTCACTAAAAGAAAATTCACGGTGCAAAATAAGTGTTTATTTCGGCATGCATTATTGCAACAAGACTGGTGCCACATGGGCATTAATTCATTTATTAAAACGCTTAATGAAATTTTTACACACAGTTTTAAGAAAAGATTAGTTAAAATAAATTTGGCACATCCTGCACCATTGAGCTGGGTATCTAAAGGAATAAAGGTATCAAGTAAAATGAAACGGTGTTTATGTGTTGGGAAAGCTAATCATCAAAATGATACTGTAGTAAATTACAGGAAAAAGTACCTTACATTATATAGAAAAGTAATCAAATCAGCTAAAAAAATATCAATCCAATCAAGAATAGCAAAATCAAAGAATATCCATAAAGATGTTTGGAAACTAATAAATGAACACCGTAACAAGAGGGATGAAAAAAGAACTAAGCTAGTATTAAATAAAAATAGAAAATAAGCTTGTATCAGAACCAACCGATATAGCTAATACAGTTATGAAGCAATTTGAAGTATGTTCCACTATTAGTTCAATCGATACAAAAACCGGTATGGATATTTTACATAAAAGTGCAGATAGAGTACAAAACGAACTAATTTTAGACCATTCCACTCCACAAGAGATATGTAAATTAGTTAAAAAAATGGAGAGTAAAAAATCGACTGGTTATGATGACATACCTATAACACTTATCAAAGATAACATAGATATACTAGCAGAACCACTGAGTTATTTATTTAATAAATGTTTTGACGAAGGTATATTTCCGGATCAATTTAAGATAGCAAAAATCGTACCAATACACAAGAAAGGATCAAAAACTGATCCCAATATGTATAGGCCCATCTCGTTACTGTCTACTACGTCTAAAATATTAGAAAAATTAATTAAAGCAAGGTTGTTAAGCCATTTGTATAGAAACAAAGTACTGAACAGCAGACAGTTCGGGTATCAGAGAAACGTCGGGACACAAGATGCAATATACATGCTTATAAAGGATGTTGTAAGCAGAATGAATTGTAAGCAAAAAGCGGCCGGACTTTTTCTAGATTTAAGTTCGGCATTCGACACAGTTAATCACAAATTACTGTTAAAAAAACTAAATCATTATGGTGTATGGGGTAAAGCTCACGAACTTCTTACATCGTAATTAAGTAATAGAAAAATGTTTGTCGAGATTAAAGCTGCGAATAATACAGCTAAAACTTTAAAAACAGATAATAGTATAATTTTTGAAGAAACATATAGATCTAAAATGTCACAAATACGGGCTGGAGTTCCCCAAGGTTCAATACTAGGTCCGATTTTCTTTATAACCTTCATCAATGACTTGATAGAACATGTGAACTCAACCAGTAACGGATGTACTCAATTGGTAGTTTTTGCAGATGACACTAATGCAGTAGTGTCGGCTAGTGATATAAACAGTCTTAATTTGGTTGTAAATAATACCTTGGACACCTTCTACACTTGGTTCACTGTAAATATCCTTAAAGTAAATATTAGTAAAATAAATGTAATTCTTTTTCGCTCGACCTCTAAAAATACGGATACATTAGATAGTAAAATAAACGGTGAACGCATAAGTCAAACCTCGGTGGTAAAATTTCTAGGAGTTCACATCGACGACAAACTAAACTGGAAAGCAGAGTTAAAGCATCTGGAAAACTCAATTAGTTCGGCCTGCTATGTACTCAGGAGTCTTAGGAACGAAGTTAGAATTGAGCACCTAAGAATGGTATACTTTGCGTTAGTCGAGTCAAAGCTGAGATTTAGCATCCTGTTTTGTGGAGGAAGCTTTGAATATAATATAAATAAGGCATTTGTTGCACAGAAAAGAGCCATTCAAACGATTGTAAGTATTCAAATACCAAATTCATGCAGACCACATTTCAAAGAACTGGGGATATTAACTGTTCCTAGTTTATATATATTAGTACTACTCTCTCACTTATCTAAACATGTTCATGAGTACGAAAATGAAGATGAGACAAGGGAGAGCACGAGGAGAAAGGATCTACATACCCAATGTATACCACACCTAGATGTTGTAAAACAAAGTGCATTTTACAGATCCGTTAAAATATTTAATAAATTACCTCTAGAAATTAAAGAAATATTTTGCAAAAAGGATTTTTTAAGCAAACTTAAGCGATTCCTGTTAGAAAAATGCTATTATTCAATTGATGACATGTGAACCACATAGACATTTTTTTATATACAATTTTTGTTTTTGGCTTGTTTAAGTTTACTTTTTATTATTTATTAGTTAATTTATTGACATTTCACGATTTTATTGTTTTTAATTGCACTTGACATTTTAAGTATTTTATTATTTTTCTTGATGTTTGACATTTTATTGATTTTAATATTTTATACACATTATTAATAGAATTAATTGACTTTTTATCTCTTTTCTATGTTCTAATTGTGGTGTCATCAATGTTTATTGTAATAAAAATTCAAATTTATTTTAATTTTATACAATTGTTCTTAGAATATAATTAGGAATTGTAATTGTAACTGTAAAACATTCGCATACAATGTAAATTGTTTCTGAAATAAATGAAATGAAATGAAATGGGATGATCCGAAGACAGCGATAGCCGAGTGGATATACCAACAGACTGCCATGCAGAGGGTATCGGGTTCGAATCCACGGCACGCACCAATGACTTTTCGGAGTTATGTGCGTATTGAATTGTTAATTATCGCTTGTCCCGTGCCTCAGAGAGCACGTTAAGCCATCGGTCCCGGTTGTCATGAAGATCTTTGACAGTCGTTACAGGGCGTCAGTACCTTCTAAAGTAACTGACACTAGTCTTAACCATTGAATATCGCTATCCCTGCGGGTTGCGGAGGTCAAACAGGCAGTCGCTCTGTGCAAAAAGCTAATATTCAGCCAAATCCCTTTAGACTAGAAAGCGGACCCCAGATTGAAACTGGGATAACGCTGAGAGGATGATGATGTAGTATATAATACTCATTAATGCATCTCTCGAAGAGAAGATCACTTGGAAAGTCCTTTCTGCTACTGACATTTATACAGCGAATTACTACAAAAATACGTTTCTTAAGAAATTATTTAGGGAAACAAAAGTAACTTGGCTTACAACCAATACTTACCTTTTAATGCCCAGATTTATCAAAGAAGTCTGACACGCAGCATCGTCAAGTTTATTTCAAAGTGAAAAGCATTTTATGTCATTCATATCCGCTTTTAAAATAAATCGTAAAAATGTGAGCCGCGTCAATTTAGACGTTGAATTTATTTGCAGGCTCAAAGAAACAAACGTGACGTCATCACGACGCTTTGTGTCGCCCGGAATAACCACTGTTTATGATTAAAGGAAGATAGGTACGTAAACGCTTGGTTAATTTTATAGTGAAATACAGGCAATTTATTAAATGAAATACGCCACTTTTTTAATACGAGATAAATAAAGCTATATTTTTATGTAAGTTACGACTCTTGCTTCAATAAAATGAGTTACAACAGTTTGAACACCCCACTATCTAATGACTCAATTCCAAAAATAATATGATGATTTGATTAATGATTTGATACAATAAACGTAGCGGGTAGCGGTAAAATATCTAACAACTAAAAAGTACTTAATATTTCATCGTCTTGTCTACATCGCATCAAATGTTACATCACAATGTTAACTGGTTATGTACTGTTTTATAATTATCTTCATGTTTCGAAGAGCAAGGCAATGTTAAAGAAACACATCGAATAGCTGTGTAATTCACAGCTCACAACACTGAGCCACAATTCATTTGGTTTGTGTTCCTATGTCCTTATTTTGTCTTCCCAGCATTGCATACTGCGAGTTATTTCTCACGAAGCAATCTAGGCATGTCTATTTCAAAGCCTTTTTCTGTTGCCCGAAACGTTTTACTAGTTACTCTTCCTTTGTTTTGAAAGCTTTTTGAAGACGATAATGAGGCTAGCTCAACAATTATAAACTCTCTAAATTATTTTGATATTCTATTAAAATAAATGTAACATGTTTATTTTATGTATAATAGGTTGAGACATTTTACAATGTTTATAATTTAATTAAGAATACCGTATTTTCTTTAAATATCTATACAATTTATGAAATCACATTCTCTCTGCGTCCTGTCTGCCTGTATGAAAACTACCAAATGGATATTTGTACGATTTTTAGCAATAAATAATGTGATTCCAGAGGACGTTTAGGTGTTTTATTCACGTGGATGGAGCCGCGCGCTAAGTTTAGTGCAGAAATACTAGATTTTCTATAGTTTATTTCTATGAAGTTTAATATTAGTATGTTGTATTATATATGTCATTTCAATATGTTAATTAAAATTAATAAACCATTAGTTTGAGTAAATACTACAGTCCAATATTTGTGTCAATAAGCGATTCAGGTTTGTTTAAGACTCATATTACTTATCAATAAATAGTCTGCTTGTGCCACAGAGCATGCCTTTGCCGCTTATTCTTTAATTTTCTATAATAAATAGTTAATAAATCTTGCAAAACTAAGCTATCACCCAAAATAAACTGAGCTCCTTACTAAACGATCTTCACTGCAGAAGTCTGCACTAAACCCATCAAATTAATAGCAGGTCATTTCGTCACCGCTCGTTCCAATCTCTCTATTCCAACAGTTGGAGTTTTATAAAAGTTTCATACGAACTATACAGGGTGTAAAACGATCCTTTACGAAAACTGAAATCCCATGTTGTACCAATTACTATGAACATTTTTTACTTCGGCACCATACCTGGAAAATTACTGGTTCAGCAGATATTGAGGCTCAAAGTTAGTACGGTTTTTTTCTAATTAGGTACAAAATCAATGCATTTACCCCGCCAATATATTCGTTAGATGCCCTATAACCCGATGGATAAGTAGCTATTTCGAGCATTGTACGGCGCGCTTTTAATTGCGGTTTAAAAAATGTGAAATCTCAAAAAAAATATCGTTGCCCAGGTATTATTTTTGGTAAGTATGACTTGGCATGATGTCCACAATGAGTAGACTTCGGCTTGGTGATGGGTCTTGTGACATCCGGTATAGGGAGGCCAACAAAAAGAGGCTTTTGCCCTCCTTGGCTACTTAAGCCCCTGGCTCTGTGGGGACATCCACAGAGCCATGGGCTTTTAATACATGCTCGTTTACCGCAAAAACTCTTTATCTACTAATATAAACGGGCCCTTTCGTGAAATGGAAAAAATATTAAGTCAGCACTTTCGGCGTTCTCATGAATGTTAACTGTGGTTTCGAGCCGTTATAGACAAAAAAAATATGATAATTAATATTTTTTATATTCTTTCGTCCCTTCATATTTCTTGCGATAGTTGTTTGACTGCACGGTTGGCGTAGTGGTTTAAGCAGTCGCCTCGCCGCTTGACACTGCGTCGAGTGTTGTGGGTTCGATCCTCACACGAGGCAACACTTTGTGTAATTCACAAATTGTTGTTTCGAGTCTGGGTGTTCATTGTGTCCGTTAGTTGTATGTTTGTAAAGGCCCCCGCGACACAGGATTTAGTCCTAATGCGGGAGTTGTCTTTTTTAAAATAAAAATAAATAAATAACTTTTTTTTTATAGTTACTCAGAATGTAACTTCTCCTTGTAAATCGATAGGGTTGCCCCCTGTTCAGTGAGAGATTAAGGATGTGATTCAACTTTAGCGAATGTGAGCGGAGTGGATAAATCTTTAATGACAACTAATGAAGTTGGATACCAGGTGTTAGTAACCGAGTGATAGGTGTTAGAGTCTAGTTTCTAAAGCTACACTTAGTTTGGATTGAGTTTATGGACCGAACTTCCGAAGTTGTACTAACCTATTGTATATCTAGGAACTAATAATTTACATCGCACAATTTATACATCATACGTACATACATAGACTCACGCCTGTTTCCCCGAAGGGGTAGGCAGAGGCATATTAAACGCCCACTTTTCGCCAGTGTTTTTATCCCACGTAATAGGTGGCGAGCCTATTGCCACTTATCGGGATATTTTGTTTGCCAGAGCCTCGTCCGTTGATCGGCAGGTGCACCACTTGCAGGTGAGGTTGACTTGGGACCGTAAGTTCTTGGTGGGAACTCTATGCACCCAATTTATAGGTTTCTATTATATTTTCATATATTGCTTGAACAAAAAATATTGATGAAAGCTTTGCTTAGCACCGTTATTGACATACGCGGGTGAAACCGGGGTGGAGGTCAGCTAGTTTTATACAAAGTGTTGCAGCAATTACTGTATTTTTATGTTAACTTTGTTGTTACTACCTGGAATGGCAGTAGCTCAGTAAGCGAGAGGAAAGCTTGTTTACTTCTAAAAATAATCACCGATTAATATAAGTATGTTAATAATAAATATATATTATATAATGAAGTCCCCGCCGCGTCCACTCTGTCTGTATGAACGCGATAAACTCAAAAACTAACAAACGGATTTGAGTACAGATTTCACCAATAAATATTGTTATTACGGAGGAAGGTTTACGTATATAATTCACGCCGGTGGAGCCGCGGGAAAAGTCTAGTAATTTCATAAATTTGTCAACAAACAACATTCTAAAGCTAGAAGCAGGTGGCGTTTGATCCCTAGCTTGACATCTCAATACTCTTAAAGAACATTAGCCGTTCCATATCCTGTCCTATCTACAACACGCTTTTAAGACAATGTACATTTTCAACTATATAATGTAAAGACTAAAATGTAAAGTAACGGTATAAAAATGCGCTGAATTAAGTTTGCAGGTTCGTAAAAAGAATATCACATTTGTGACAATGTTTCCTTTGAAATCACCTGCACAAGAGTTGATTGCATTTGTTTACGATGGGATTGTAAAACATTTTACTAAATTCATAACAATGACATAAGCATAAAGATTTTAAATCTAATTTAACAGTGAGCAGCTGAAGCTTGGTAGCAGGTTCAACCAGTAGACATCCCTGAAACTCTAAGGCTAAAGGTAAAAAATCAAAATATCGACAGTCTAAGGCTTAGACTACCGTTTGAAATGCAAGCGAAAACTAACGCAAAAACAAAATTATATTTGCCGAAAACTCGTCAGATTTCTCTGAAACAATTTTACTAACAAATGCTCTAAAGAGCAAGATGATCTATCTGGTCAAGCTTTATATTTAGCCACCATTTGTCTCTCCTTACTGTATCCACTACCAAAATGTATTACAGTAACAATCTTGACAGACTATTCTGTGTTCTTCAGAACACTTCTTCTAAGAACATACAAGTTCATACAACTGATTAAACAAGAACATAATCTGGAAATATAGAAAGTGATTTGACAATAAAAAGAGAACACAGTATTGCAATTTATTAGCGAAATGCTACTATCCGCTCATTTTGGCTTCGATTCGAGACATTGTTTTGGATATGATCCAACAAATGTTTGTTCCACCGTTTCCACTGCAATACTTCGAGTTATTATAGAAATCATTATTTATTATCATCTATCATATTATTTGTAGAAGTCGAGCCAAATTGGAAGAAAGAATCAAGTAACAAACATAATACTTTCTAACGGTGCCGAAATTATAGCAATTTGAAAATTGACGTTTTAAGTAAAAAGCTGGTAGCTTTATTAAAAGAGTATACTCGAATTATTTTACCCCCTAATTAGGCAGCCAAAATGAGCGATTGCCACGTTATGGTAATTAAAGAAGAAACATTCATGATTTTACCTGCCAAAAATATTATTATTTATTTTATTACAGAGTTACGAGCACTCCATTGGATTTAATACTAATTGACGTATGACTATTTTGTAAGACAAAAATAAATAAATAATTTATTCGGAACAAAGTTTACATTGTACGGATATTAACCCACCAAACTGCAAAACCGTTTGTCGGCGGGATTAGCGCTTGTTCTACAGTTAGGTTCCCTAAATTAATACTTTAATTACATGCAATAATTTAAAAATTCAATTAATTACGTACATACATACATAGACTCACGCCTGTTTCCCGGAGGGGTAGGCAGAGACTACGGAGCGCCATTTGCAACGATCTTGACATATCTCTCTTGCTTCATTCACTCCCATCAGATTCCTCATGCATGCTCTTCTGTTCAGGGTGCTTCTAACCTGTCCTGTTTTTAGGATGTCTCCAATCTGGTCAGAGAACGTCCGCCTAGGTCTTCCCCTTCATCCTATCCCTTCCACACTTGCCTTATATATCTGCTTGGTCAGTTTTTCGTCATCCATCCTCTCCACGTGTCCAAACCATCTTAGCATACCTTTCTCGATGCCTGTCACTACATCTTCTTTTACCCCACAACACTCTCTTATCACACAATTATTTACTCTGTCAGTCAAAGAAACACCACACATACTTCGCAGTGCTCTCATTTCTACAGCATTTATTCTACTTTCATGACTCTTCTGCCATACCCAACTATCACTACCATACATAAGAGTAGGTACTAACACCCCTCTATGGACAGCCAAACGTGCCTTTTTGGACACGTTTTGGCTATTCATAAACGCCTTCAGAGCTCCATTCACTCTATTACCTGCATTAACTCTTCTTTCAATATCTTCTACATTCTTACCATCTCTTATAAACAGCGTACCTAAATATACAAACTCATTCACTTGCTCCACTCGCTGTCCATCGATCATAACATTACAAGCCGTAACGTATTCCTCCTTTTCAAAAACCATAACTTTCGTTTTACTTACATTTACTTTCATTCCCTTCCTCTCTAACGCACCTTGCATGATTGTTACCATCTCCTGCAACTCCTCCGCTGAAGACGCAAGTATAACCTGATCATCAGCATAAAGGAGGCATTTGACAAGTAACTCATTCATCCTTAATCCACAGTCACTATTTTTCAAATCTTGCAAACAACTGTCCATGAAGAGGTTGAACAGCCACGGCGACGCTACACATCCCTCTAACCTGTTTCGATAGTAAACCAATCCGTGTACGACCCATTTATCCTCACACAAGCTCTAGAATTTTCATAAAGGGATTTCAGAGCTCGTATGAGGCTGCTGTTCACCCCATACATCGACAGTACCGACCACATTTCATTCCTCACCACTGTATCGTAAGCCTTTTCCAAATCCACGAATGCGCAATAGACCTTTTGACCTTTGGCCAAGAATTTTTCGGCTACGCACCGCAAGGAAAAGACTTGATCCGTGCACCCCATACCCTTTCGGAATCCTGCTTGTACATCCCATATTTTCTTGTCGGTTACTTCCATAACTCTTTCAATCAGTACCTTCGCATACAATTTGCCAACAATGCTGAGAAGGCTAATGCCTCTATAGTTCTTGCAGTCTTGTTGCGAGCCTTTTCCCTTATAAAGAGGCACAACCACTGCTGTAGTCCAGTCATCAGGTACTCGGCCGGTGCTCCAGCAAAAGTTAAATAAGCGCTGCAGCTGACCAACTATGATGCCCTGTCCAGCCTTCAGCATTTCAACTGTAATCCTATCATATCCTGCAGCTTTACCTAATTTCATACTTCCCAACGCCTTCACAATCTCATCCACACCAATATCGCTTTCATCATTGCTATTATTACCATTAATTTTGTCGATCGATGTCTCTATCGCCGTTCTTTCATACAGACCTTCAAAATACTCCTTCCATTTCTTCAGCACGCATGATTCACCATTCAGTATATTTCCATTCTTGTCTCTGATTGACGTGTATTCTGAGGATTGAGTTCTTTCTCGAACTAAACGAACGGATTTCCAGAAAAACTTTTTGTTTCTCTGGAAATCTTCAGATAGCCTGCTATCAAACTCATCTTTCTTTTCCTCTTTTTTCCTTTTAACAATTTCTTTTACAATTCTTTTTGACCTAACAAACTCCTTTCTTGCTTCATCTATGTCATCACTCGTTGCCTTTCCCATTTTTTCATTTGCTGTGGCAGCCAACCAATATAACCAAGCTTTCTTCTTCTCTGACACTGCTGATTGTACATCCTTGTCCCACCATGTATTCTTAACCTTTCGTATTTTCCGTCTCTTGATCACACCACATACTTCAGACGCTACACATACTATCTCTTCTTTAAAATATTGCCATAATTCTTCCATATCATTTATGCCATCGAACCTCTCAAATCTTGCTATCAATCTTCGCTTATACTCATCTTTCACATCTTTTTCTTGCAGATTTTCTACTTTTATTCTTTCTAGGACCCTATTTTCATAATGTTCTCGGTGTCGCCATCCTTTAAAGAGTCCACTTATCCGGCTCATCACCAAGAAGTGGTCTGGGTGGATGCCGATCCCTCGATACACCCTTGTATCTAACACATTATTTCTCAAACGTTCAACTACAATTACAAAATCAATCATACTTCTTCTAACATTCTTAGCCTCACGCGTTTACATGTGTATCCTTTTGTGATCAAACATTGTGTTTGTCACACAAAGGCTCCACTCTAAACAAACCTCAAGCAAAACTTTTCCATTTTCATTCACACTCCCATCACCAAATCCACCTAAAACCCTTTCAAATCCATCTCGTTTTACTCCCACCCATCCATTGAAATCACCTAACAAGATCAATCTTTCGTTATCCTTACATTTCCTCAAAATCGCTCTTAAGTTCTCCCAAAATTCCTGCCTTTCGTCTTGTTCTTGCTGTGACATACCCGCTACTATATTGACCGGGGCGTAAACCCCTACAATAAAGAGACGAGTAAGTCCTACTTTCATTCTCATCCACAATAGTCTAGCATTTACACATTCATATTCCTTAACGCACTCATTCATTCGCTCAGACAGTATTAAACCAACTCCCTTGCAGGCTCTGGTGGTACTGTCTACCCCAGACCAATAAGCCGTGTAGCTGTCATGCTTGGTGGGTCCACAACCTTTCCTTTTTGTCTCATTCATACATAGAACATCAATCTTTCTATAATCCATCATCTGGCATACTTCATTCAATTTACCATCCATTCCTCCTCCAACATTTAATGTTGCAAACCGGCTTTCCGTAGGCCTCTTTTCGCCCTCGCGGGAAACGAGACGTGATGGGTTGCGAACCGCGTCGCCGCCGTCTGGAGAAATATTATTTTCAGTTCTCATAGCGTTCCCACGAGTAATAGGGATTTAGAATGTCCATCCCCGCAGAGCCCTGTACGGGGGTAAGATGGAATACTAGCTGTGCCCTGTGACCACCAACACATGCACCCTCCGTTAGCGACCAGCTTGCCCTCTGGCCATGAATCCCTCGGCACGGGTCGGTTGACACCTTGGATTGGGGTTTGTTTTCGGGTATGCTCCCTGAATGTTGGCTTTATTTCGGAGTTTTCCTTCTCCTAGACGGGTTGCCATCCAAAGCTGACGAGGCCCATCTCCCCAAAGAGAGTGGTTTAATTTCGGAGTTTTCCTTCTCCTAGACGGGTTGCCATCCAAGGCTAACGAGGCCCATCCCCCCGAATCAATTACTTTAGATTAAAAAAATAAAAAAGTCAATAAATTAAAATTCAACTAATCAAAACAATTAGGTAATTAAAATTCAAAATATATGTAGTCAGCATACATGTATACCTACCTACTCGACATTTATGCAATACATTACTCACGTTCAATAAATGAATACAGTGAAAATGCAATAAATGAATATAATTAACATTCCATAGATTAATAAAATAAATATTCCATAAATAAATATACAAATTAACAATTATCACTTTATAAATTAACATACTAATATTAAAATTTATTGGTACAATAATATTATCGTTGGAATGCGTATCAGTTTATATTCAGTTCATTAATTAATATACGCCTCAGATGAGTTTTTAGGGACCATTTACTAATTTGACTAGTTGTATTTTTGAGCCAAGCAAAGTCGTTACAGATCGTAGGGAGCAAGTACTTGTTAGTTCTTTTGCCATAGTAGTTTTTTACTCATCTATGCTGTACTTGTTACTGTTCAGCTGAAAATGCATGGCCAATACCATAGCAGAGTGAAATTTGAATTTCCTTATTCCGCTATCTACAGTAATTTGATTCCGAACTCAGACTACAGAAGGGTATTACCACAGAATAATTAATAGTACTAACGTACAGAAGCTTCACTTTTCAAACCAATTTATTGAAATTGCGACTCTTGGTACTAATCAATTCAGCTCGCATAAGCACTCAGTGCCTAATGCGATATTAACCTAACAGTTCCCGTTCTTTTCTGACACATAACGCTGTCGCTGTCTGGCGCGGAGTGGCGCGCTAGGGTTGTCGACTTGGCACTGCTACTATATTTATTCATCGTCTATATACCTACTTGACCACGTACCTAATAATAAATAATCATCCTATAATTCCTATAAGTATCCTATCCCACTATTTGAGCTAGTAGAACAAAAGCACAAAAATTCTGGTTGTTTACATTTTTACTATACAAATTCTTAGTTATTTCCTAAATGCGTGGACTGATTTACATGATTCAAACAGATAAAATGGTTTTTGAACTAGATCTTTAAATTGACACCATAATCGTTGAGATATCTCAACAAACAAAAAATCAAATTTTCAAGTTGCTCTCGTAATATAAATAAAATCATATTTTCAAGTCGCTTTCGACACACAGTTAATTAAGCAATACTTTGCATTAGACTTGTGATGATACATTTTTGTTGTTAAAGGTGTTTAAGTATATAATTTGAACAGTGTATGAACACGGCGCGTGAGAATACGTAGCGGTCGCACTCGTTGCGTGACGTCTAATGTGCGGTGCGCGGCAACCTACTAAATCCAACCATGTCGACATGGTCGGCCGAGGTACTTGTAAGTTTGTACCTAAAATGCGAAGTACGCCCGGCCTGGTATTACAGCGAATTTGAATAACGATGAAAATATTATTGTTACCGTTTCTTGTCAGTAAATGCTCCTGCATCAGTTTCGTTTGGTCTTTAGTTATTCTTAATTTATTTGAAAGACACATAATATAAATTCACGCCTTTTATTCGAGAAGGGGTAGGCAGAGGTGTATTACACACCCACACTTCGCCAGTTATGTTTCGGTCCCGATGTAATAGGGGGCGGGCCTATTGCCATCTACGGGGCACATTGTTAAGCGAGCGATAATTAACATTTTAATACACACATAACTCCGAAAAGTCAGAGGTGTGTGCCCGGGGTAACTGGGGATCGAACCCGAGACCATAGTCTCGGCAGTCTGTTACGTACACCACTGGGCTATCGCCACTGCTTTGTTTGAAAGAGAGCAGTTGTAATCTGTTAAAGTTTATTTAAGATATGAACCTCAGTTTTTAACATATTTAATTTTTTTTATAATCCAGCAGTGATCTAATACAATCATAATATGAAACATATTATGTTTCCGATTTTGTTAGTCATTTCATTGTTGCTATACTGATAAATGTGAAGGTAGGTCTTATCTCCTAGATGGTGGATCTCAGGTGAAATACCCTACGTTTCACGTACGTTATGGTCGGTTAATAGCACACTATCGAAAATAGTTATATTATAATTATTGTAGTATATTTTGTTATATACGACTTATCTGATTTGCTTGCTAAATCTATAGTGTTTATATTGACGAAATGTGACTATATTACACTGTCCGAACATTTTGATAGAGCACAAAACGTTTACTTTGACACTTCAACACCCAGAGAACACGTTTAGAATATAGGAAATTGTCGACCTCGGAAGTCAAAGTTCGTAAGTGGAAGACATAAAATCTTCGCCATGAAGCAGTAAAGAAGCTATTTCTTGTCTACAAGAGCATCGGTACTCCATGGTTATATAGCAAAACGTGATCAGAATCAGTAGTGCGTCATGATATCGGTAAAAAGGTTTCACGAACGAGAATTTGGTGCCTAGGAAAATCCAGAGTAATATTGAACGGTACCTCCTTGAATGCTCACGTGCGTCGCCGTAGTAAACGCTACTTTATTAGACACCGAAGTTTATTGATATGTTGTGATATGTAACTTATGAATGTTTTGTGATGTATAAAATGTCAGTGGTTGGTTTTGTTTTCATAGAAGATACCTATATGAGCTAGATTTTTATGAGAAACTTTAAGATGAAGTAAAATATGATAATAAATTTGAGTGTACCGAGGCATCAATGCTGTCAGAAATGGAGGTTGTCTAAATGTGGGCTTTTTGTTTTGTGGATTTGAAGCACAATGTTCTGAATTCACACACAGCCTTATTACTAAATTTGCACAATGTACATATACAGTTATGCATAAGCGGAGATTGGTCTGTGAGACCAAAACGCCGATTCTCGTATTATATCAGACATCAACACAATATTTTGAAAGAAACGCGATTAGATTTTGAATTGACTCACAATTGGTATTTTACTATCTAAATAACTTTATGGTCTACTAGCTTTTGCACGCCGCTTCGCGCGCGTTACATTCGGGGTAACACAAATCTACTTTCAGTCTCAAGTTGGGTGAAGACACTCCTGATTATTCAAGACTTCAGAAACTCTATAGGGTAACTAAGTACTAACTAAAAGTAACTCGGCCAGTATTCATGACTTTATCTACCGAAAGGTACATAATAAAATCACTTGCATACAGTCAAATGTCACAGCCATGTTCTAATACATGTTCAATATATCTCTATAAATATTTTCCCATTTTTATTATTAGTAAGGAAAATCGTTTCAGCCGTTTAAGCTTATTATATATTTATAAGCTTATATATGTGAACAATTTAATCAACGTGCACAATATTATGACATTATGTATGACGTGACAGTACTGACAGATATGAGATATAACATGCGCAGCACTCAATTATTAGTGCATGCGTTTTTACTTCCTAGAGGTAAATTTGTGCCGTACAAACTTCTACCCTCCCTACAATCCCTCCGAGTTTATTTTTGCAACTTTTGGTAACCTTTTATAGGTAGTAGAGCCTTGCTGATTTCATCATGAATGGGCCGGCTCGACCGGGGAAGTACTACCCTCTCACAGAAAATTGACGTAAAGTAACGGTACCTAAACTGTTGCGTTTCGTTCGGTGATTGAGAGTGCCAGAGGCTCTATCCCCTATACCTTCTCTCTCATCCTATCCCCATTCTCAACCCCAAGGGGCGGCAACACACTTGTGACTCCTGTGGTGTTGCTTGTGTCTATGGGTGGCAGTAATTGCTTACCATTAGGCAATCCGTCTGCTCGTTTGCCGCATATTAACATAAAAAAGCCTATGTCCGTCTCCATGGTCCAACATATCTCTATATTAAATTTCAACAAAATCGGTTCAGCCATTTTAGCGTGAAAACGGAACATACATACATACACACTTTCGAATTTATAATATTAGCAGGAAGTTTGACACAATACATATATTTCGACGTTGACACAATACATAGTTTGACATTTGTTCAATAATTTATGATCTATAAGAATCCACGGGGATTAACGCGAACATGCATTAGGTATTTACATACCTTATTTTGCTTGACGTTTCGAGACGGTTGCACGTCCCTGGTCGCAATCTGACTGGTGTCGCGATGTCACTTCTCCAAGTGCGAGGTAGAAGATTCTATTTCTACCACCGTTTCGTTGATTGTCGAAGTACCGGCGCAAAACACACTAACCGTATCTGCATATCGAACATTCGCCGACTGCGCATTAAAGTGGGGTGTTGTTAGCCTCACTGGATCACTGGATTCCACGTCGATGACAATTTGAAGCCCTCTTCCCGATTGAAATTTTTATGTTTTCTGATTTCGATCGCTTCCCGCAAAACTCTTGGGTAAAAGTGCCGTTCCGTGGAGAGGACTTGGGGACCATGAAAGTCAATCCAGTGATTGGTGCCCGATTGAAGTAAATGTTCCGCAATCGCCGATTTGCTCGTTTGACGGTTCTTTACAGCTGCGATGTGCTCCTTTATACGTTCAGCGATAGTCCACTTCGTTTGCCCTATGTAAGAGCTTCCGCAGCTGCAGTTGATTTTATAGACACCTGGGGTGACCCCTGTGCCACCCATATTGTATACTTTGGCCCCTGGTGTAAATACGGTCGGAATGGAGTAGTTTTTTAACTTGGCTCCTATTTTATCTGTAACACCTCTAATGTAGAGCATGTAGGTCGGTTGTCTATTTACCGCCGGATGTTTTCCTCGCTTGATAGGCCGCGTCATTCGTCGTTGTACCTGGTATCCATTCTTCCTAAGTACAGGAGGTACTTAGGAAGAATGGATACCAGCATTTAAAGCTAGAGTTAGACCATGTTCAGGAGAACATGGTCTAGCTCTAGCTTTAAATGCTCAGGGTCACAGAGGTCATGTGCTCTATTTTTTAGTGACGTCACAACGGATTGCAGGTGTAACGTCGCACCACCACCCTCGGTGGTGGTGCGACGTGGCGTGCAGGTATCTATCTATGTGTGTAGGCTTCCGGTATACGCAGTGTGTTAAGGACCCATCTGGTCTCACAGTCACTTTGACATCCAGGAATCACAACAATCTGTCAGTTTCCATTTCGTAGGTGAACCTCATTTTCGGATGAATGGAGTTGTAAGGTGTTGCACATATTGATCTACTTCCTGCTTACCTCCTTTAACCCTTCGTCAGGCGCCGCCATTTTGATCATTTACGCAGATCTGGCGCGCTCCCGCTCCGGGAGAGTTAATAAAATAGTAAATATGGCGGAAGCCATTTTGCAAACTATACCACCTCTGGCATAGCCTAGGAATGACAATTTAAACTAGTCTTCGATGTTTAGAAAAACTTAAATTTTACTGCTTTTCTGTATTACATGTGTAATAAAATAAAGCATTACAGATTTTTGATTAAGTACACTATCATATTGCATACGGTAAATATGTATAAAGTGTGAAATTAAAACAATATCGTAACGTAAAGATAGGGTCATGGCATTTTTTCCATTTTTCGATACATAATCTACCATCATTCATAAATTATACTTTTTCTCGTTAATATTTGTGTTTTATTTACAAAACTATACCATAATTTAAAACATACAGTCATAAAATCACTTTACTCCATACATTTTTTTAGCAGTAGGAACATTAATATATGTAGGCCTTATCAGGCGCCGTCCCGCCGGTGTTATGAAGTGTCTCATGTTTCAAGATTTGTTCTGAGAGAGATGTGGCTCAAGTGGCTCATGTTTTTTGTTTATTCGTAAGTTCAGTTCATATAGTAAGCCTATAAAAAAAATTACATTCGTAAAGTAATAAATTTGGCAGCTTGAGACATAAACATAAACCTCTCGAAAAACGACTCTAAATAGGTACTCATAATTAATGACCTGTAAAACAATTTCAGATTATCTTTTTTTAATACTAATAACATTTTCTAAAACTAGATTTATTATACTAAAGTTACGTTACAAAATTAAAACGTGTTAGCAAACAAAAATAATTGAGAATTTATAAATAAAACGTGTGGGATTTGTCCCGGAGCGGGACAAATGCCAGACCGACATTTGTAACGCTCCGGGACATTCAGACATCATTTAAAGCAATATAGATGATTTATAGTTATTTTTTATGTTATCTTATGTTAATTTTTAGTAATAATGGCAATATAAAATGCTCCGAAATAATCCACACTAATGTAGCAGTGAACAAAGTGTCTGTCTGGCATTTGTCCCGCTCCGGGAGGTCACAATGCCGGCAGTAATTTTATCACAAATTTCGCTAAATATTGATTTACTTGGATGAATCTAAAGTAAGAAATATGTTAACAGTTATACAATAATTAGATTTTCACAATCTTTTACACAAAAGTATTTTAAATAGCCAAAAAGAAATAGCTTTTTTGGCGGGACTAACACGATTGCAAAGCGGGAGTGGTTCACGAAATAAGCATTTTTTTGTTAAAAAGCCTTGAACCCACACAGAAAATTACTTATATGAAGTATATTACTTACCCACCCATCCTTTCCTAATGAAATTTTGGCCGAAACAGAACAAAATATACTTAAAATTCATAAAATACGCGGACGTTCGTTGTAAACAAACACTAGCACACGGAACACTGCAGGAACAATAAACATTCATGGAATTATATGCCTTGTTGAGTTTCTGTTGGACTGTATTTATATCTTTTTTCGTCAGTTTATGTTAAAGCAGTGCGAAATGCATATTAGGCGCCTAAATCCACGTTTTTAAAAACACTTAGCGAATCTCCCGGAGCGGGACGGTGCCACATGCGCCAAATAATTTGCTCTCCCGGAGCGGGAGTGTGCCAGATACTCGCTAATTTCAAAAATGGCGGATGCCAGATAATCTAATTGTCTATTTTTCCCGGAGCGGGAATACGCCACACGAAGGGTTAACGATACTGCAGTCGCACCGTAGAAATTGTAAGAAAGTTTTAATAAGGAGTTAAAGTTCTTGTTTTCTTATTTGATTATGAAGCTAATTAAAATTCGACTTTCGCAGTCAGAAAAACATTGTGAGTCAATAAAAGCATTTGCCTATTATACTACGCTGGCCAGATGGTTTGGTATAGAGTGTGATGTCGAGTTTTATGTCTTAAGAGACACCAGTATCTTGACTAAGGTCAAGATACTGTTATTTTTTTTATATTTATTATTTTATAATTATTTTCCTTAGTCGCCTCTTAAGACTCACAAAATAGAAAGGGTCAACGACATATTGCATTATTACTCTATCACCTCACGGATAATTAAAAAGTTTACCATGGTCAACCACGTCTTCTGTTGGTTGAGAGCACAATATTGGCTAATAGCATTTGTAACGTAGCGATCGTTTTGTTCTGCAACTAACTTTTAGACCCTTGGTTATCCATCTTGATTTACGCGCTTTGTTAGCTATTTTGATTCTAATTTTAGGAAAACATAATACATAGAAAAGAGTAAACATATCATAAAAGGTTTGGAATGCTGATTCGAAATTATCATTGTTGTAAACATCACTAAATGATAAACTCGACAAACATTTTTTAAATTTTTGCATGTATTCTGTAGCATAGTCACGTTTATAAATAAAATATTCGGTCAATGGAGTATCCTTATTAGTCGTGGGGATTTTAAGCAATTGGGCTGTGTTATGATCGGATATCTCGAGATGTAGTAATTCACCAGTTGCAAATGGCATGTTGCTTATTATGTGATCGATGCATGATTACTTTCGAGTGGCCTGATTTATGTGTAAGTGTAAATTGTAATTTTTTGTGATGTCTATTAAAATTTTTGTTTCATTTTTATTAGTTTGTAGAATGTCAATATTAAGATCACCAGCCAGTATAATCTTTTTATTGAAATTTTTTTTATTATATCTGTATGTCATTTTATAGAGTAGTGTATCAAGTTTATTAAAGAAAATTTTACAGTTTGAGTCAGGTGTTCGATATAAACAGATGATAAACATATTTTGTGAAACTAACTCTATGGCACAACATTCAAAATCTTTGTCTACTGAGAGGTCTGAACAAAATGTGACTTGCTTGTATTGTAGCCCTTGTTTTATTAAAATACATACGCCCCCTCGCTTTTGTTTAGCTTGTCTACAGAAGGAAGCGGCGAGACAATAGCCAGATATATTTACCATTCGTTCATATCCTTTTTGTATAAAAGTTTCAGTCAAACATATTATATCTACATCTTTCTTATTATCTAAAAGTTCACTAAGATTTAATTCTAATAAATGTCGCTTGTTAAGTAAACCCGCTACATTTTGATGTAAAATTCTAAGAAAGCTAGTTTTATTGACGAAAAAGCAAATCATCTCATTCCGTTTGAGTGCTTTGATCCTTTGTCAGACATTGTGTTTTTGGTGCATTACCTCAGAGATAGAATACGTCGACCCCACATCATACCAGTATACATTACGCCTAGAAACAGCTTTGTTTGCTTGCACTAAAAATGTTTGATTATAATCAACTAAATCTAGAGCAGAATTGATGTGCTTACAAATGGTATTCCAGTAGTTATATGAATTCTCTTAGTCAATATCAATGAATGTACAATGTGTATACTGTTTTGAAATATAACGTAAAAGAGAATTTAATTTATTTTCATTTAAATATTTATTTTTAAACACCTTGATTAAAACTACCTGGCATTTCATAGACTTCAGAAAGGCAGACAATTCAGTCTCAATTAAAAATGGATTTGAGTCATTCTGCCCTATAGACAATATTACTCTGTCATGTTCAGTTATATCATAATGTTTACTACTACTAATTATTTCTTGGGTTGTGGCATTTGGTTTAATAAATGATGAAAATTGGTATTTCGAATAGCGTGTATGTAGTCTCCAATATGTAGTAACCAAACTCGCGCAGTTCACCGGGAAGCGAACGGAGATGTTCAGGACGCGCTCAAAATTCGGCGCCATGCTCACCGACAGGCACTGCAGCTATGGCGCGCGCGGCTGAAACTGCCACAGAATGCGCGTCAACGGGCTGTCGGTGCCATTCTGCCAAGCCTTGAGGCATAGGTTGGAAGGAAACACGGTCGCGTCACCTACCGATTGACTCGGATACTCACCGGGCACGGGTGCTTCAGTGAGTATCTAAAGCGAATCGGACGCGAATGGACGGCACAATGCCACCACTGTGCAGGCGATCTGGATACAGCATACGTTGGAGGATTGCCCGGCATAGGTGTCCGAGCGTGAAATCCTAGTCGACCTGATCGGATGAGATCTGTCCCCACCAGCAGTTATTGCTGCCATGCTGGCGGGCGAGGAGGGCTGGCGCGCAGTGGCCTCCTTTTGTGAAGCTGTTATGCTCCAAAAGGAGGCTGCTGAGCGAGATCGGGAGAGGTTCGATCCCCTCCGAAGACAAGGGCAGCATCGCAAAGAGCCGCCAACATGGGGAGCTCTGGTGGCTGATTTGCAATAGGTTGCTTGCTGGAAGCTACCAGTAAAGGTAGGTGAGGGCTTGTAGCCTTCCCTGGGATTGGGATTGGTTAAACGTGGAGCCATGGGAGGAAGACTGGACAGCTCCTGTACCCGGTCTTGTTACCGTAGGGTGCTTTTGGTCGGCAGTCGAGGTGGTTTTTAGTGGAAACACCACATACTCCGGCTCTCGTTTCCCCAGGAGCTGGAGAACCGAAGGGATTTTCCACCTCGTTAAAAAAAAAGGTCTGCTGTATGGCGAGCCAAGACCTCCCTAAAGTATTCCACCACCTCGGTGAAGGAGTTCCTGACCCGGACGTGACAAGCTGTATTCGGGAAGGCACGTGCACACTTTGGTATCAGATCCTGCTTGACCCAAGACGGCAGCCGTCACAAGTTTGTTGATGAGGATGAGCTCTGCGGGCTCACTAAGAAGCAACACCTCAGGGGATGCAAGTGGAGCTGCGAACACCAGTCTTCCAGAAGCAACCGGCAACACCAAAACCATATCGCGTAAATAGTTTTGTTTTCGTTTCACCTTATTAGGCTGGACGCATACGCTCGGTTTCCTGATTAGGTTTCCTGATCAGGAATTCAGATTCGGAATTCCGTGTGCCTAGCGCAAATAAACGGTTATTTGTATTAGGAATTTATACTGTCAGTTCGAATAGAGACGCTTCTGTGAAAACACAAATGGACGACGACGATGAATTGACTGCTATTGCACTTTTACTGGCGCTAGACATGAAGAAGAAGAGAAAAACGTCGTTACTGGGTATATCCGTGCTACGGTTTTGGCGCGCTTCCGAACGGAAATTTCCATTCGTGTGCGGCGAACGATACGAAACGTATGACAAGCACTCCGTTCGGGGTGACGTCATTAGGTTTTTTCCGTTCTTACAACCCGACCGCACGGAATGAATTCCGAAACGAACGACGGGTTTTTTTCCGTTCGGAAATAGTAAGGACGTGTGCGCCTTGTTTAACATTTTGTATGTAAATGAAGCATTCAGGTTTCCGAATCTGAATTCTTGATCAGGAAACCTAATCAGGAAACCGAACGTATGCGCCCAGCCTTAGTATGTATGTATCGTCTTTCTGTTTACGTGCCAATCATCATATTTAATTTATCATTTGTTTTCTGTTCACTCTTATCTTTGTGTTGTAACATAATAATTCAATATTTGTTTTTTGTCGGACCCTCATAATTCAATAATTTTGTGTTTTGATAACTTTTGTTTACAATAGTTTCAATTTCAATGTCATCGTCACTTGACATTTTAATAATGGAGTGAAGTAATACTTATGGAAGCGTTCGGCAATTAGTAAACTTCGAATGTTCATGCCCAGTTCCAATTACGTTTAGTTTTTCCTACATGAAATTGTTTAGTAATTTTTGTGTATGTGTCTGCTGGCAGGTGGTGCAGTAACATTATAACATTGCTTCAATAATAAAAGTGCGTGTGTGCACTTCATTATACACAATTCATATATTTATGATGTATGCTAATTTTAAATGTATTTTTAAGTTTATTCATTTTTGTTATTAATTATATTTTATTTGTTTATGTTCTTGGATGTTGATGATGATTCCTTTCATTTTGCTGATGATTCCTTCAATTCTTATAACAATGACAGCTTTTGTTCTGCTACTGAGTGGCCTGGTGTCTATGTCAAGCGTACATTTATTATAACTTCAAAGGACATGCTGAATGTTTGTCATATTAAAGCGCAAAGCATTCCTAGCCATAACAATGACCTGTATGCAACGTTCAGTGATGCTAACGTTCATGCCATTCTGATTTCAGAGAGCTGGCTGAAACCTCATTTACCATCTACCTCCAACCCCTTCCCTGGTTTCATTCTTATACGCAATGATAGATCTTATAGGAGAGGAGGTGGTGTAGCCATTTACCTCCGTTGTACTCTCTCGTACAAAATTCTCTAATTTTCACCGCCTAATAATTCTGCTTCTTCTGAGTTTCTCTTCCTGGAGGTTTCAGTCGGTGGAGTGTAAACCGTTCTAGGAGTTGTATATTGTCCCCCTCCGTTAAGTACTTCTCCAGTCTTGAATCGATTCTGGAATCTGTAGGGTCGGAATATGCACACCATATTATCATGGAAGATTTCAACACAGACCTTCTAGCAATCAATTCCTCTCGCTCTCATAAACTTCTCAAATTAATTGAGTCTGCTGGTCTACACATTCTTCCTCTCGAACCCACTCACCACAACACTGAAGGTGTAGACACCTGGTTAGACTTGATTATCACCTCAGCCCCATCCTTGGTACATTCCCATGACAATACTTGCTTTTCCCATCACGATCTCATCTTCCTATCCTATCGCCTTAAACCTCCTAAACCCAGTTTTAAGGTTCTGCACATGCGTTGTTTTGGGCTTAGGGATAGC
Organism: Euclidia mi; assembly: GCA_944739405.2. Lineage (NCBI taxonomy): Eukaryota > Metazoa > Arthropoda > Insecta > Lepidoptera > Erebidae > Euclidia > Euclidia mi. The sequence continues at coordinate 35,140,780 of OX123181.2, read as the reverse complement.
CAGAAGCTGCGAGAGGATGCTGCTGAGCTTAATTGGTCATCTTTGTTAGCAGCCAACACCGTAGACGAAAAAGTCTTAATATTCAACAAAACGCTAGTTGGTCTTTATGATCACATGCTCCTATCAAGAGAGTTAAATTAAAACGTCCTTCCGCTCCTTGGCTTACTAAGGGCATTCAAATGGCCATGAGGCACCGAGATCGAGATTTTGGAAGTTCAAAAAGGAGTGGTCTGATGAGAACTGGAGTCTATACAAAACTGCAAGGAATCGGTGTAATCAGATGATACGCATATTTTTGACATTATTAATTCTTCTTCCCCTGCTAGTATCTGGAAGTTCCTCGGGACCCTAGGTATTTACAAACAGCAATACACAACTCCTCATATAACGATTGGTTTGGATGATTTAAATAACCATTTCACAACTACTTCTCAACTTGATCATCAAACCAGGTGTCTTGCAGTTGATTACATTGCTGGACTTGCCCGTCCTAATATTTATGCTTTTAATTTTTCTATAATTGTATCTGGTGAGGTCAAAAAGATTATCCTATCCATAAAATCCAACGCTGTGGGGTTTGATACTATCAGCCGCCGCATGATCATTCCGATCCTCGATCATCTCATCCTCCCTATATCCCACATTTTAAACTTTTCACTTGACAGTGGCACTTTCCCTTCCCTGTGGTGTAAAGCCTTTGTTATCCCACTTCCTAAGATAACGAAACCTTCTCTCCCTTACCATTGCCGTCCAATTTCTATCCTGCCCTTCCTATCCAAAGTGCTTGAAGCCTGTGCACATAAACAGTTGTCTCAATTCGTGTACCAAAACAACTTGCTCAGTCCACTGCAATCCGACCAGGCCAGGTCATAGCACGACTTCTGCTCTCCTTAAAGTGAATGTGCGATGTTAGGGTAGGTATGGAGGACACTAAGGTCACCGCGCTGACCTTGGTCGAATTCTCTTACGCTTTCAACACCGTCAGTCACGATATCCTTCTATCGATCCTCTCCCATATCATGATCTCGCCCAATGCATTGGAATGGTTCTCAAATTATCTTCAGGAACGCCAGCAGTCTGTTCGTTGTGATGAAACTACATGGAGTTGGCGGAACATTAGCTCTGGTGTTCCTCAGGGTGGCATTCTCTCGCCTTTACTATTCTCTATTTTTATTAACTTTTTAACTCCAAATCTTCGATTTTCGTATTATCTTAATGCTGATAACGTGCAGTTGTACTCTCAAACGAGGGTGGAAGATGTGACAGTTGTCATTGCTGACATAAATAGGGACCTTCAGTCAATGATGGACTGGTGCCACAAATTTGGCTACGAAGTTAACCCAGCGAAGTGCCAGGCCATTATTGTAGGCAGTCGCCGCTTATTGCATAGATTAGACATGAAAACTCTACCTCCTGTAATGTTTAATGGTCTGGTCATTCCGTACAGTGCATCCATAAAAGACCTAGGCCTGTTCATCGATTCCACTCTCGACTAATGTTAATCAGAGGGTCACCGGAACTCTTCAAGCACTATACCGCCTCAAAAACTTCCTTCCTTTCAAGACCAAGACAATGCTTGTGCAGGCTTTAATATTTCCCATAATCGACAATGGTGATATGTGCTATTATGGCCTGAATGCAGAACATCTCAATAAGTACAGAGATTCATTAACAATCTTCGTAAGTATGACCACGTTTCTACTTATGGTTTCGAACTTAGATGGTTACCAATTCGTCAACGCCGGTGTTTGCGTGCTCTTACTACACTCTTCTCTATTCTCAAGACCCCTTCCCCTCCAAATTATCTCACCTCATACATCCAATATCTACCTTCTATCCATTGGAGAGATCTTCGTTCTTCTCATAATCTTCTTCTTTCTTGCCCCAGTCACCCTACCGAGCTCATTAACTCTTTCTTTGTTGTGCAGTCTATTATTTTATGGAATGCACTCCCTCCTAAAATCAGATTGTCCAACAACCGTCATGCATTCATAATGAAAGCTATAGAGCTTCTTTTTGAGAGATTGAAGGAATCAGTACATCAATCTCATCCATTATTATAATTATTTATGTATATTATATGTATGTATATTTAGGTGTTTATAGATTTATGTTTATGTATATATTTATAGAAGTTATATTATATTGTATGTATTATATCCCTGTTATATATATAATTATTTTCATGTTATACCTTATATCTCCTATTTAAATTTATATAGTAAAATGCAAACCTCTGTTATCTCTGCACCACCTTAAGGTTGACAGGTAGAGAATGCCGTATGGCATTATGTCCACCTTTGTACACCATGTCTGTGCATACAGCAATAAATAAATAAATTTTAAGCATCGATTAATGATATAATGAGTGTCACAAATTGTATAAAGATCGCTCCTGCCATCGTTCCATGAAGAATCGAACATTCCAACAAAAATGTGAATGACGTCAGCATTCAGCAGATCTGTAAGGTAGATTTCAAAGAAAAGGATACACGCGAGTGATAGCAAGAAAACATATTCTAAGCACTAATCAAACTGCACCTGATATCTCTAGAGTTTCATACACAACTAAGTACGCAACGTATCGCTATCAGTGAGACAAAAGCTTACGGTTCCACACCGCGTGGCAAGGCTTTTACGGTCGAACGAATCTGCCAGCTACACCTGGAACTTTGTAAATGAAGATAAAATAGCTTACTGGTATTATCGAACAACATTTGGCTTTCAATATTAATTACTGTTCAAGATAAATAAAACAAAATGTATGTTAAGATTGGAAATACTGCCACAGGCCACTATGCTAAGAAAAATTGTTTTAGGAAGGCACCAAGATTTTCTCATTTTCGTTGTTACCTTGTGCAGAAGTCATCTTTTGAACGACTAATCTATACCTATATACAAAAGCGGAAAGACATCGTGAAATTTCGAAGACTGCTGGACATACAATGATAAAATTTGGCAAGGCAGTAGTTTATACATAGTAAGTGTCTTCTAAGAACGGCCCTGTCCCCTATTCCTTCTCCCTCATCCCATTCCTCATCCCACTCCTCATCCCACTCCTCATCCCATCTCTTTTCCCAACCCCAAGGGGTGGCAACGCACTTGTGACTCCTTTGGTGTTGCTTGTGTCCATGGGCAGCGGTAAATGCTTACCATCAGGCAATCCGTCTGCTCGTTTGCCGCCTATTACTATAAAAAAAAAACTGAATCTTCGAAAGGGCTGGACGGTCTATTAGGCTTCTCTCAAGTGTGTATGAATGTTACGATATAATGTAATTTTTATCCACAAGCGAAGCTGCGGGCAACAGCTTGCACATTTACATAGTCCTCTTTTACCAACGTGTAAGTGTTGTGAACGAGAGGATTTATGTGCAAGAGCGCATCGAGGGATTGTCCTTGGTCATATTGCGTGAGAGATTGAACGTTACAAACATCTTAAATCACTGTAGTAAAAAGCGTACCTATCTATACTAATATAATAAAGCGGAAGAGTTTGTTTGTTTGTTTGTTTGAACGCGCTAATCTCAGGAACTACCGGTCGGATCTGAAAAATTCTTTTAGTGTACGATAGCCCAGTTATCCCGGAAGGCTATAGGCTATATAACATAACGCTTCGACCCTTTGGGGCCGGGCAAAAGGCTAAAAACTCTAAAAGATAATGTCGGCTAATCTCAGGAACTAGTCGTCGGATTTTAAAATTTGTTATTGCCTATGATAGCCCAATTATTCCCAAAGGCTATAGGCTATATAAAATTACGCCACAACTTTTAGGGGCCAGACAAAAATAATAAAATGATCAAACGAGAAGACGAGAGTTGGGTCAAAGGCAAAAAAAGGCTAAACGAATAGGATACAATCTATATGGGTATCGTTTTCGACATTTTTGGGACGCTGATTAATAATATGAAATTTATTTAGTGATCCAAGATGGCGGACGGGAAATTAAGATGGCGGACGAGAAAATTTTTAAAATCAATATGGGTATCGCCTTCGATATTTTAAGGGGTGGGGAATCGAAATACAACTTCCATTTCGTGATCAAAAATGGCGGATGGGAAATCAAAGATGGCGGATGGGAAAATTTTAAAAATTCAATATTGGTATCGTTTGCGATGTTAAAAGGGATGGAGAATCCAAATACAACATCTGTTTCGTGATTCAAGATGGTGGATGGGAAATCAAAGATGGCAGATGGGAACAATTTAAAAAATCAATATTGGTATCGTCTCTGATGATTTAAGGGATGGAGAATCCAAATACAACATCTATTTCGTGATCAAAGATGGCAGATAGGAAATCAAAAATGGCGGTCGGGATTTTTTTAAAGTCGATATGGGTATTATCGCCGATATTTTAAGGAATGGGGAATTCAAAAACACCATCTATTTCGTGATCAAAGATGGCGGATGGGAAAATTTTAATAAATCAATATGAGTATCGTCTCCGATGTTTAAAGGGATGGGGAATCCAAATACAACATCTATTTCGTGATTCAAGATGGCAGACGGAATTATTTTTTTCGATTTTTGTCGATATGGGTATCGTCTCGGATAGTTTAAGGAATGGGGAATTCAATATTATATAAAAATCAAAATATTTGTTTGTTCATCATTTATAGACTCTGAAATGATAAGAGATTAAGCGCTAAGTCAATGGTAACTTTGGAAAAGGGGCTTGGAATAAAGGGAATTAAATAAAAACTCTTAAAATGGCGATACGGAGTTCGCTGGATCAGCTAGTACGTATATTATATATGATTGCACTATATGCGATGAATTGAGTTTTTTCGTACTTACTTGCGTGCACATAAACAAATGCTGTTAATAATATGTCAACATTAGGTATATGAATAACTTTTATTTATTTCACGTCGTTTTCCAAATACCTTTCTTAATAAATTTATTTTATTTAAGCAAAAGAATACAGTTTTTATAAAAATAAGCCGAGAGAACTGTATCAAACTTTACTTCTATCTCTATACAAGTAGTGCAGTCCTACATTCCGAATATTCACCAGTTTACCACAAGCTGTTAAGATTCACTTCCCAACTCTCGTATTTACCCAGGTGTGCATGCAATCACAGTGTTAAAGTAAAAATAAGCATGATCATGCCAATATGGGCCGGAATCGTTCATTGCAATAACAGAGTATGAGCCAGGTTCATGTTCAATGGGTAATTATCAACTGCTTGCGTGCGTATTTATCAATATATGAACCTGTATATATGTAACCTGTATAAGGCTTGCTGTGATACTATAATCATTTGGTGTGTATTTTCACTATAGTGTTATTTACACAGATTACCGCATAAATGTCACTTTTTGCAACGCACTTTGGGTGTCGTGTCGAAAAAGTAGTAGATATACACTTTGTTTGCATTAAGATATCTTTTCGCAATTAATAAATTAATGTATAAGTAATCTATTATAGGTAATGTGTAGATTGATTTAAATTTGCTCAGTGATGAATGTCAATCAGCGTAAATATCTGACTGATACATTTTATTCCCAGTGCGTTTCTGAAATAAAGTGTGAATTCATAATATGTATACAGATCATACGAAAGTGAATTTCTATGTATTTTAAATTATTTTCTGTTGCATTGATAGGGCAAAAAAAAACACAAAAATTGCTTTAATAGATAGTCAGATACACACTTATGACTAGCATACATTGAATTGCGCTGCTTATCATCGTGATAATAAATGATGTTTGGAAACTATTAACAAATAATATAAATAGCTACTTTCTTAGAAACTTTAGTTTGACGAAAATAAATTATTAGCATTAAGAAATATAAACCACTGTCTTCTGCGTTGTAAGACGAAACCCTAGTACAAATTTCATTTAAACTAAAACTAGCCGCAAGATAGGATGACGGCTTAGCGGCAGCTCAATCTCGAGATGCGGTATTGAGACGCCGGATTTACAGGCGCGTTTGCGATCCATTAGCTGCTGAAGATACTTTATTGTTTGTTTTTTTTTTATTATATTGTGCTTTTAAGTTTCTGAATGTATGTTACGTAAGATATATAATTTGTAATGAAAGAATTATGTACTTTTTTAACAGATTGACAGTTGTATCGCAATATATATATGCTAACTTAATGTACATTAAGAAAAACTTAATTCTAAACCGCAAAAATAGTGATTTGCACAAAGTGAACACAAGGAATAAGCATAAATTGGTGGGAACTAACTACCGTCTACATAAAGCTCAGAACTCATTTGCGGGGATTGGTATACGATTTTTCAACAAATTGCCTCTTGAAATAATGAATTTACCCATGCACAAATACAAACGGACAATTAGGAACTTTCTTTGACAAAGGGGTTATTACACTATTAAGGAATTTTTAAATGATAAGAGACCGTGGGGATAGGCTTAGGCTTATTTAACTCACGATTTTTTTATTTACATGTTAAGTGGAGGTGCCTCGTGAACACATGATTTTTGCAGGATTTGGATATTTTTATGATTTGTTGAATGTAGTTTAACATTATTTATCCCTCCCTATGATCATATCGTTGTTCACTTGTAACTTCTTATTAACTACGTATTGGTTCAATAGTTATTGAACGCTCCAATGGGTATTCAGAAACGCAGTGTCAGTTAACCAACGTTTATCGTTTCCATAACTATATTGAATCAATAACTGTTGACAGTATATCTGGGAACTTCAGAAACCGGGCATAATTGAACCAATCATTACAAAGAAGTTTTAACTTATTTCATTCCCTTTCACAGACTTGACCTATTATTCCTTTCATTAGAATCTATGTTTTCTCTCTGCTATAAAAGATGTCCTATATCAATATTGTTTGAGTAAAAACATCTTTAAGTATTTCTTTATCTAAAAAGCCACTCAAATGATTATAAGCAATTCTTTTTATGGGATCAAACGAAAAATGAGAGAGTATTCAATGAGATTATGTTTTTGTAGCAAAGCAGAAAGTAATTGTAAGATTTTTCTTATCGAGAAATAGGTTTCGTGTTGTTCTTTGATATTTTTAAGTGATTTCTTTTTTGTCATTTGTGATTGTTACACAATACAGCATAAAGTCTATTATACTGGGGTTTTAATACGGCTTACTGAAATACGTTGAAGTGCCTTCAAGATACCTATTACGCTTTGGTTGGTTCACATGGCATACACCGATAAAATTTCCCATATTTTTATATAATTTGTGAAGATTCTTAATTTTATGAAACCTTCCAAAAAGGCAGACAGATATTCAAATTCCACGAAAGAAATGAAAGAACAATCCAAATTCCAAAATACACAGCACGCCCAAACAAGCAGCTAACAAAATCATATCTCGAAATTATCTGTGGTAACATTATTATACGATATCTAAAAAATAACAATAACAGTAAAAAGCTTTGGAAGTACCTAAAAACAGTTACCTATACCTCTAAAGAAAATATAGTCGATAGAAGTTTATTAAATTTAAAAGAATCACCTCAATCCTCGGCTGACGAAGTAAATAATTTTTTTGTCAACGTAGGAACAAAAATTGCACAACAAATACAAAGTCAATGTGGCAACAACCTTTATGATAATCACTCAAATTTCTCAACCCATTTAAAGAGCGGCAGATCTTTTGTTATGCTAGATCCAGATGAAATCGAAGTGGAAAGTGTCATACTAACTTTAAAAAATAACAGCGCAGCAGGATGGGACAACATTAGTAACAACATCTTAAATCATTTTAAACATATTCTTGTGCCTCCACTGACCCACATTTACCGTCTATGTCTTGCTGAGGGTGTCTTTCCCACATAATTTAAAAAGGCAGTGGTAGTCCCAATTTACAAAAGCGGTACAAAAGGTCTTATAACAAACTACAGGCCAATTTCGCTATTACCATCAATAGCGAAAGTTTTAGAGAAAATTGTCAACCGTAGATTAATGGCATACTTAGAAAGTAACGCTCTGCTACCCACTTCTCAGTACGGTTTTAGACCTAAGTTGTCTACAGCAGATGCGGTACTTCAATTAACGACCTATGTGACAAAAGAACTGGGGAAGAGAAAGCATCTCATTGGAATTTTCCTTGATTTAGCTAAGACCCATGACACGGTGTCTATACCTAAACTTCTGAAAAAGCTGGAAGCCATTGGCATAAGAGGCACACAATTAAAATTCTTTGCTGACTATTTAAAGGACAGGTACCAAAGTGTTCGAATCGGCAAGGTTTTTAGCGCAGAATTAAAAATACCTTAATAGGGCATTCCACAAGGAAGTATCCTCGCATCTACCCTTTTCCTAGTCTATATTAACGACCTTTGTAATCAAACCTTAGAACATGGCAAAATTATTACATATGCAGATGATACAGCGCTCCTTTTTGCCGCTGACACGGCCGAGAAGGTACACGATCTTGCTCAACGCAGATTTAACATCGTAAACAACTGGCTAAAATATAATCTTCTAACGCTAAACGCAGATAATACTAAATTCCTTAAATTCTCTATGCGAAAGCCACCAGCTCAGTTAAGTAATAACACCTTATATGCTCATAACTGCAATGACCCGTCATTTAACCTTTGGACTTGCCCTGTTATCCATAATACCACTAACATTAAATACTTAGGAGTAATACTTGACGATTGCCTCTCTTGTAAGCAACATATAGCGGCCCTAACTTCTAGGATACGTAAACTTTTCTTCGTTTTTAAAAAATTCCGTTACATAGCAGATAATAAGCTCATCATACGTGTTTATCAGGCCCTATGTCAGTCTATTATACAGTATTGTATCACATCATGGGGCGGGGCTCCAAAATCCATATGTTGCCGATTGAACGGGCCCAAAGAGCACTTCTAAAAGTGGCAACCTGTAGGCCTTTTCGCTTTCCCACGCACCGCCTATATGAACTATGTAATGTACTAACTGTACGACAGCTTTTCGTTATGTATATTGTCCTAAAACAGCACACCACGCTAACCTATGACACTAATCTCACTAACAATAAGAGGCGTAAAGATATTGTATGTACTGCACTTTCCGAATCTAAATTCATCTTCACAAACAGGTTTTATGCCTTCTTAGGGCCTTTTATATATAACAAACTAAACAAAATACTGTATATATATGACGAAAATTATTTCAACTGTAAGCAATTAGTGTATAAATATTTACAATCTTTGGATTATAAGCAGACCGAAGATTTGCTAATAGTGCTAAAATAAATTGTACCTTTGTCATGACATTGTTATTGCATATTATACCTATTATAAAAATAACTCCGAACTATGCATTGGTCTTGTAGGTATTCATGTAATTATGTAACTCTATAAATAGTGTAGGCAGTAATAAGTATTAGTATAATCATTTTAATTAGTAGTAACAAACATATGATAGTGCTCTTACCGTCTGTGGCACAGGTCCAACCTAGTACAGGCACCCATTATAATCTAGTACTTACTTACCTTAGAATTATATATACTATTATTGTAGAAAGATAAATAAATAAATATTATTATTATTATTTATTAAATATTATTATTACTATTATACGATTCTTTTAGCCGATAACATTCAAAATATAACGCTGTTAATAGGCAAACAATGGCGTTTTCATTCATAAATAAAAAGGCTTTTAAAATTATTTGACTAAACATTCATTATTGTGTGTAACGGGATTTCCCTTTTAAAAGTTTCGAGTTCTTCGCAAATATTTTGCGAACGTATTTCAAGGGAAAGAAAACGAGCGGGCGTCTTTTTAATCCAAATTGTTTCGTTGAGTTCAAATTGTTGCCAATCACAGGAAAGCTGTAACTTGAAATAAAAATGGTAAATATTTGATCTTATACCGATCTTTCGAAATACATTTTCTTGGAAGAAGTTATTGGTAATATGTTTAAACTGTTTTATATTTGATTTAACTTAAGTGTACCATGGGCAAAATTACATTATTAGACAATATACATAGCTCTTGAATTCCAATAAAATAAGCCGCAGTCCACATGGCAACGTGTTGGACCATATTTCTACAACGTTGTATTAGTACTATATAAAAGAAACAGTGACATCTCTAAAAATATCTGTGTATATTTAATACCAGACTGTGTCATCCCAAGGTACTTAACTATAAAAAATCCAATTTAGAAAAAAGTAATAGAATAGAATGTAAAGTCAAATAAATTGTCAACTGTAAACACAAGTAAAATAGCTAACCACATTCACGAAAGCTCGTAAATTGACATTCTGGCAACAAACTTAAATTTTATTAAAACCGTATACATAAACCTGAGGTGTCAAGGTAAAAGGGGATGAGTCAAAAATTAAAAAAATGAGCTAATTACACAGTTGGATAAAGTAGATCACTAAGTTTGACGGTAAAAAGGAGATAAGTCAATTGAATGTATTTTGATTTCGTCAATCTCAAATAACAAAATGGAGTCAAGTCATAAATAGCAAAAAATAAAAAGTAAAAAGGAGTTATGTGTACTCATATCCTTATTACATTCGTAATTCTTTACTCATAACATTGAGCAATGTGAGATAAGTCGACTCATGCCTCAATTCGTATTATAGTCCATTGAAATCTAACATTTTTTGGGCTTAGCGTGCACTTGTCAGAGGACGCAATTTTGTTTCATAGATGCCAAGAGGGGGCTAGTGTAAAGTTAAATTCAAGTTTGTGGGGTTGCAGCCCTTCTCCTGCGGCCGCCATCTTGAAAAGAGTGGTACAAATGGGTTTTCTAGTAGTATATCTGGCAAACTATAGGCCGCACAGAAAAAATCAAAACATAATGAGATGCAAATTAAATTCTCTACAACTTCGGTCCCGTAGTATTTAGTCGTAAAATAAAAAATAACAAAGTTACAGACGAAAATTGTATGTCATTTGCAGAAAATTTTCCTTTCAATGTTTTTTTTTATTTTTTTTTATTTATAGTCTCACGCCTGTATCCCCGAAGGGGTAGGCAGAGGTGAAAATATTACACCCACATTTTGCCATGAATTTTAGGTCCCACGTAATAGGGGGCGAGCCTATTGCACATCACCAGACTCCGGGCTGCTACTGAGTCTTTGGAAAAACCGAGTAACACTTTTGCCTGACCCGGGAATTGAACCTGGGCCCTCCGATCAGCAGTCGCATACGCTATCCACTGGACCACGGAGGCAGTCTTTTCAATGTGTAGTAGTTTTTTCATCCTCAGTAACAAAGAAAAATACATTTAATTTGTCTTTACTGCCTCCAAAATAAGAGCCAGTCCTTCAACTTGAGACTCCGCAGCCAAGACTACCATAACGTCCAATTTTTACTCATTACAATGATCATGAAAACAGAGGTTGGCAAAATATGGACAAAATTCTAAAACTACAGCACTCTGTGGGCTTCTGAAGTTGATGTTCCGCCCTTGCAAAGGAAACTGCAATGTTCTGCAACACCTCAATGATCTGGGGAGAGATGCAGCAAAATAATTGGAAAATCAACGGCAATAATGTTTTTCCGACAAAATGTGGTTTTTCTATAGTTCTTCATCAATAATTGAATGCCAAAGCTCTATTGGATCACAAGCCGCAGCCTGGCTCATAATTGGACAGATTTTATTAGTATTCTCCATTAAATTGATAATTCTTGCCATAACTTCTATCATAAATTACAATTACAAACAAGTACAAACACACGAGATGTAGATCCGGATATTGAGGAGTTCAGCGAAGCTTAAGGTTAAAGCATTATTTATTTTTGGTATTTCACATTTAAGTATAAAATTTTAAAAATCCTTCTATTGCGTCGTCCCTTTATGTGTTATTTAATTATGTATTGAATATTGATAGGTTTTAATTATTTTTACATAAATCATGACACCTGACTTGAGAAAGACTCTTTTTTCTCCTAGCGTTATCCCAGTTTCAACCCGGGGTCCGCTTACTAGTCTAACCGGATTTGACTGACGCAACCCAAATGGATAGCGATATTCCATGGCTTAGAATAGTGTCAGTTTATTCAGAGATTGCTACTGACTCCCTATAGCGAGTGTCAAAGGTCTTCATGGCAACCGGGACCGACGGCTAATTCAATACACACATAACGAAAAATCAGTGGTGCGCGCCTGGGATTCGTACCCGATACCCTCTGCATGGCAGTCTGTTGGTATATCCACTAGCTGCTTTTGACTCGAGAGAAACTATGGCCCACCATAGCTTCATGCATGAAGAGGTCGATGAATGATGTGGTAAAAGCTTTGATTGAATCGAAGCAATTGATGTGCCATAGTGTCTCTCGAGTCAGGTGTCATGATTTATCTAAAACTAATTGAAACCTATTAATATTCAATACATAAATAAATAACACATAAAGAGACGAGTCAATGGAAGGATTTTTAATTATTTTTCTTGTTATGGAAAAAAGAGATATGACAATTATTTTAATCATTAATTAATAATTTATTTTTTTGATTACATGTAAAAGACTGCAGGTCTCCCAAAGTGATAATGCGCATAGAAATCTTCGTCCCCGAGCGTCGGAAGACGATATGTATATAGAGTTGTTGAGTGCATAATTTAGTAAAATTATGTTTTTTGTGCTAAAAAAAATATATTGATTTATCAGTAAAGAAATTTGATTCGATAGTTCCATTTAAGTAAATAGTGAAGAAAACCACACGATAGCGAATATGCTAAAATTTTTGTTGAATTGATTTACTTCGATTATAATACTTTTTAAGTGTCTTGCTGTAGCTGGTGTAATGATAGAAGAAAATAAGGTTTAAGTAATACAAGGTTTATATTAGAAGAAGAAAAATGGTTTTCAAACACAGGTTACATTAAAATCTTAAAAATCTAATCATAACATCTCAGTTCAAAAGTATTTACAGCAGTGATCATTCCAGAATAATATTACAATTACAAAAAAATTAATCAAAATCAGGTAGGATCTCTATTCCTGACATCGTAGATTCATCAGAACTTTCATTATGCTCTTGTTCATTGACACTTTCCTCACTGCTATCACCTGTATAAATAATCATTTCATCAGAAAAACTATCGATTCTTGGGTCAAATTTTCTATATTCATCTTCGCATTTAACAGCATGATCACAAACTTTTTTCCATTCTCTGGTCCTATATTATTGATTTTTTCTAATATAGCATCTTTAACTGACGTGACAGTCATTGTAATATTTTTTTTGGCTACGTGTTGCTTTATTTGGGACCAAATATTTTCAATGGGGTTAAAATCGGGATGATATGGTGGCAATCGTATAATTTGATGTCCACGTTCCTCCATTATACGGTCAATGACAAATTCTGTGTATTTCTCTTTATGTCTTTTTATGATTTCATACAAATCGGGTTTCAGTTTCTTTAGGTCATGCGGAATGTTGTGTTGTTGTAACCAAGCTATCATTTGTGGTTAAGGTGTGTTTGAGTTTGGTGGTTTCACAGACAGCTTATTATGATATGGGGCGTTGTCAATTACCAACACACTATTAGGAGGCAAGTTAGGAATCAATTGATTGCGTAGCCAAGCTTGATAACGTTCCGCGTTTATTTCTTTATGATAATCACCTCCTGAGTCGACACATTTATGTAACATTAGAGCCCCTGGGACGAAGCCTTTTTCATTGCCTGCGTGTACAATAATTATTCTCTCTCCTTTGGAAATGGGTTGTTTGATACCTTTTTTGCTGCTATCTTGCCAAGTTTTACCCTTAGTATGTGATGTATGCACGTATGACTCGTCCATAAACACTATATTTCTACCAGAATTCCTCAGCTGTTGTATTTCTCTGAGATATTTGATCCTTTTTAAACGTATATCATGCTTTTCCATAAGTAACCGTCTGTTATTATCAGTTTTCAGAAACCTAAACCCCATTTCTTTCAAGATCAGCCTTAAAGTCTCTGCACAGCCTTTGAAATTAATAGCTTCGATCAACTTTTTTCTCAAATTATTTACAGTTGGGAGTTCTTTGAGCGTCAAGTGAAAATTGTATATCATATTACGAATAACACAGTAGTCGAAATCATCAAGCCCCAGCCGAAATCTACTTTTAGGTTTTCCTTTTTTCGGTGTGGAAAATTTCATTGATTGATTCTGTTTTTTTTTCGTTTAAAATATTAGTCAAAGTTCGTCGTGAAATTCCTGTAGCTTTTATAACACGGTCCTGAATTTTTTTTAAATAACCGTCATGGTTTTTTTTTGAAAACATTGGCTTCATTTAAGAAATAAAGGTACACATTAAATACCATTTGCCGTGCTTGGGACTTAAGTGGCTTTCCACGTTTAAATTTGTCCATTCTGGAAGAATACGTCTGAAAGAAAATGGTATGAGCAGAGTTAGACATATTTTTATTTATTTGTTGTATTATTGCATTATGTACTAATATACTTTATAATATTATTTATTCCTATACCTATTTGTTTATTGTGTGTATCTTTTTAAAATGTTTTTTCTAGTACTTAATATGTATTTAAAGTAGGTATTTTTAATTTTTTAATATTAACAAGCCGTGAAAAATGTTAGTATATTTACCTATTTTACAAAATAAACTATTTAAATTTGAATAACATAATTAAATTCACCTTTGAAAACAAAACCAAGAAGGGTGCGTAATAGCAGCTCTATATAATTCCACACAGAGAGAACACGTACAGTCACCACCATTATATAAAGACGACTGACGGACCTTTGACGGACCGGCGACCGCCGCCGACCGCCCGAATTGTTTTCGATTGTGTACACATAATATTCACTCCTATTTATTTCGAACAAGGTGCAAAATGCAAGTGCATTGTTTAGGGCTCTTACAATTCAATGATTCGGGTGTTTCCGGGAATACGACAATTAACGAAGATCTGCATGCGCATTATTAATTTGGGAGTACTGTACTAGATTGTGAAATGTCAATTAAAACAAATTTGTATTAAGTATATGTTCACATTTTTGATTAAACAGCATTTATCTTATAAAACAATTAAGCGTTTTTTTATTAGCCCCTGGTGAAAAGTTGTATTTTTCGACTCATCTCCTTGATACTACAGTAACATAAACTTAAATTTTAGTAAAACCGTATACGCTGAATAAAGTAAATATACGTAATAACAACACATCTATTTGTATTTGATTAAATCGGCATCCCAAATTTAATGTTAATGCACGTATATTCCTAATATTAAATTAATTTTTAAATCGTTATGTCGTCATTATCATATCTCCGAATCGATCGAAACAGCTTAACATAGACATGTTAAGCAGTTTCGGCTAATATGTTGATGATGACATAACGATTTAAAAATTATCTGTTTATATTTGAATACATAATTATTTGAAAATGTAATGCCGTGGCAGAGGTAAGCCGCGATTCCAACAAGAACATTGGTCTACCTTGCGGGAGGCAGAGGTAGGCCTCCCGCAAGGTAGACCAATGTTCTTGTTGAGATCGCGGACAGCGGATGCATACGAGTGGCTCAAGATCAGTCTATATGGAGAGCGTTGAGGGAGGTCTCTCCCTCAACGCTCTCCATATAGACTGATCTTATGTATTCAAATATAAACAGGTGTACAGAACAAGAGAATTAACAGAGGTTTAGTAGAGTATACTTATGCGATAAGATGAAACACCAAGCAAAAAAGCAAGATCTTTCAGAAAATACGCAGCAGCTGAAAGCGGCTTTCTTTGAGTAATTTACAAACATCATAATAATCTGTCAAAAGTTTCGCAAAAATTTGGTTCAACTAAACTTGGGAAAAGGGATAAGATGAGTAGGGAATGAAGGAGAAGGAAAAACGAGCAGAAGGATCGCCTGATGGTAAGCAATTACCGCCGCCCATGGCCACAAACAACACCAAAGGAGTCACAAGTGCGTTGCCGCCCCTTGGGGTTGGGCAAAGGGCTAGGATGTGGAGTGGGATGAGGGAGCAGGAAAAACGAGCAGACGCATTGCCTGATGGTAAGCAATTACCACCGCCCATAGACACAAGCAACACCACAGGAGTCACAAAGACGTTGCCGCCCCTTGGGGTCGGGAAAAGGGATATGATGAGGAGTGGGATGAGGGAGAAGGAAAAAGGGATATGGCCTCCGGCACTCTCACTCACCGAACGAACGGCAACAGATTAAGTAGGTACTGTAACTTTGCGTCGATTTTTATATATAAACACAGTAAACTCATAAACTATTAAACCGATGTTTATTCGGCTTTCCCTTATAGATAGTGCGATTCCTGAGGAAGGTTCAGGTGTATAATTTACGAGGGCCGAGCCTAGGGCAGAGTATTTTTTGAAATTGTCTACAGATTAACAATCCATTGGACTGCCTGCGTGGTCCATTGGATAGCGTATGCGACTGCTGATCGGAGGTCCCGGGTTCAATTCCCAGGTCGGGCAAAAGGCGGTTTTGCAAATTCTCAGTAGCAGCAAGGAGTCTGGTGATGTGCCCGATAACGGCAATCTGCTCGCCCCCTATTACGTGAGACCTAAAAAGTCATGGCGAAATGTGGGTGTAATATTTACACATCTGCCTACCCCTTCCTGGATACAGGCGTGAGTCTATAAAAAAATAAATAAATTAATTAACAATCTATTGTGGTAGATGTTTTATTTTTAGGCTATTGCATAGCTTTTATTGCGGGCTTGAGCGCGGCGACCGAATCCAGAAATTTCGTAACGAAAAAACCTAACACCCTTCACATATTAATCAACGGCGTAAGCGCCAAGTTGATAATATGTATTATGAACTTTACTGCTTACTAATTAAGGTTTAGTTTAGAATAAAATGTTTTACTTGTACAAAGGTATTTTGTTTTTTATGTGGAACATATTACAGCGGTTCATAGTAGGTACTATTGTCATTAATTATATTACAAGTGGTAGTTATGGTATAAATTATAGCTTTGGTAAGAATAGTAGTTTTGAGAGAAATGGTTCTTTTGGCAGCACCGGCGGTTTTGGTAGAAATGGTAGTTTTGAAAAAAGTGGTAGATATGATTGTGTTAGTACGAATAGTAGTTTTGGTACATATAGTAATTTTGATAGGAATTGTATTTTCGGTAGGAATAGTAGTTTTGGTAGAAATTGTATTATTGGCATATATGGTAGTTTTGGTAGCATGTTACGATTGCTACCAAAACTACCACCTTTATCAAAAGTACAATTTCTACCAAAGTTACCATTCCTTCCAAAATTAAACCAAAGTTTACCAAAATTAAATAAAAAAAATTAACCTACCGTTTTCTAGTTACTCTACATTTCTCTTTATTCAATGTTAATATGAAAAAGAAATTCAGACAAATATAACGGCAATTTAACGTGCTATTACTTTTGGAAATAGATACGAAGTTACAACGATGTATATGTTTGAATGAATTACACTGACTTTTTATGAACGCCGTGCAAAATTGTAATGGTGCATTAATGTATATTGTTGCGTTAAATGCAATGTTATGAGAATATCAGCTTCATAAATATTAATTCATATTATTTTATTTACTTTGTGCGTCATAACTTTCATGAAGTAAATTCTACAAAATCTCTCTACGTCCGATAAAACTTAAAACTAGACATACTTTATTTTCAAGTAATTTGTATCTAAAAGAAAGTCGTGTTAGTTACACTATTTATAACTCAAGAACGGCTGAACCGATTTGGCTGAAAATTAGTGGGGAGGTAGCTCAGAACCAGGCAAAACACGTAAATTAGTTGCAAAAAATAATCTGGGAGGGATTTTAGAGAGGGGTGAAGTTTGTAGGGACAAACACTACCTATTGATAGTAAGAACGCATGCGCTGTAATATTTGAGTGCTGCGCATGTGCTATCGTACATCTGTCAGTACCGTCACATTATACATTGTCATATGGTGCACTGTCATTACTTCGTTCGCTTACTTATATAAACTAATAATTATCGTAACAGCTTTGGCTAATCCCATCTAATATTAGGTATAAATGAGAAAATGTGTATGTATGTATGTACCGATGGCACGCTAAACCGGCTGAACCAATATTCTCTACTCATAAATGCGAAAGTATGTATAGAGATATATCGGACCATGGCTTTGACATTTAAATGTACATATGCAAAATGATGTTGTTGAGCACCTTTCGGTTGATAATGTCATGAATACTGACCAAGTTACTTCGTACCCTATAGAGTTTCTGAACTCCTTACAATTATCAGGAGTACCTTCACGCAACTTGAGACTGAACCTTGGTGTTCCAGTTCTGTTAATACGGACAATTTTGTAATGGCAAACGGCAACAAGTAACACCTAGGACGAAACATTATAAAAGATATTTGCTATTGTGAGTCCGACTTGCTCAATAATGGTTCCGTAGTGGAGGTATCTACTTACCATAGCCATTATCTTCGACTAACTATTAATAGTATTTGGGTAAACGACAAAGGTAAATTTGCAGTTTTTAAGATGTGCTTTATTTCAAAAACTGCTGGTTACATATCGTTCAAACCAATTTTCGTTGGAAGTTTTTATAACGGTCTACAGCATATCGTGGTTTTAATGGAAGAACTGAATAACTCAAAATTTCAAGTTTCGAGATAATCGCGATTTACTGGTTTTTTACACTTTTTTTACATCACTAAGAAATGGAGAACAATTTTAGCGTCGGCGATATGCTCTAAGCATGTTTGCAGTCGATTCTACGCTTGATAAAACTAACTTTTATCATGAACCAAAAAAAATATTAATTAAAAATAAAAAACCAAGTTATCCAATTTTCCCACACCAAGATATTGAGAACATACTGTAGTTAGCTAATTCTTCTTCTTTCTCCAAGCGTTATCCCAGTTTCAACCCGGGGTCCGCTTCTAGTCTAACCGGATTTGACTGAATATTAGCTTTTCCACGGAGCGACTGCCTATCTGACCTCCGCAACCCAAAGGGATAGCGATATTCCATGGTTTAGACTAGTGTCAGTTTATTCAGAGATGGGTACTGACTCCCTATAACGACTGTCAAAGATCTTCATGACAACCGGGACCGACGGCTTAACCTGCTCTCCGAGGCACGGGGCAAGCGATAATTAATAATTCAAAACGCACATAACTCCGAAAAGTCAGTGGTGGTCGAAGCCTAGGATTCGAACCTGATACCCTCTGCATGGCAGTCTGTTGGTATCTCCACTAGGTTTATTAGCTAATTCTATATTGTAGTTATTCAGTTTTCCCACACATTAGATGCATGTGTGGGAAAACTGAATTTGGGTCAACCAAGTACACTTATTGGGTTATGAACCTAAAGAAATATTTAAACACGAAAGTTAGGCATTCTTAGTGAAAGTTTATTTGTGAAATTTTATCACTGATTATTGATCTCACATGAAATAAAAAACCTGGATTGAAATGAAATGAAAAAAATGAAATGAAAAATGATTTATTTCTGCCACAACCAAATAACATGGTAAAAGCAAGGTACACACAAAATAAAAAAAAAATTATAAAAGAAACAAAAACATCGTTAACAGCTTGGTTTATATATTAATTTAGTTTAGGTATTAATATAATTAAAACACGCTAAGGCCAGGTCGTGGCAGCAATGGGACCCCGTTCAGCATAACACCAGACTCGCTGGCACTGATATTCTACGGGGCCCTGCTAGTGAGTCACGAAGGCGCAAAACAGTGGATACCTACACTAGACAATTACAATTATATATAGATATACCTACTTTAAATGTGTACAGAGTAAAAAATAACAACATCACGCATTAGCAGCGCAGCGCGGGTGCGGGCGGTGCGGGCAGCATGGGGCGGAGTCTACGTCGCGTCAACCGGCGACAAAAAGAGACCGACAGACTGCTCACCGCACGCGCGGCGCGCACACGCACTGCACTGTACAGTCACGAGATCGTAGTGCAATGACAAAATATTACAAGTTTGTAACAATAAATAGCGTGGTACATTTTTGCCTTAAAGTAAGCGTTACATAAGTCGATCCAATCTCACTGCCTTTAACAATTGACCAATATTGAATTGATTGGAAGGAGTAACATTGTATATATAAAAAAATAAACGTAAAAATACAATATCAAAATTAACAGAATTAGGTATGGCAACGAAATATTATAATTATGTAAAAAAATCAAATTTTCAAATTACTCATTACAAATTTTCTAAAATCAACTAAAACAAAAATAACTTTGCATTGCATTAAAACATACTAGGGTGGTCTGAAAAGTTTCCGACCTCAACGTGAAGGAAACAGCACTCGTCAAAAAAGTGTTGTGGATATAATTGTACTTTTTGTGGCAGTTACCGACCGACATTTCAGCTATTTTGTACCAGTAGTTGCTCTTTGACAGCTAACAATTGAGTCAACGTGAGTGTTTTTTGTGAAATGAAAAAATGGGAAATTTTGTATTGAGCTGCAATTAAATTCTTGTTTTTAAAAGGCAATACGCCGACCTCATTTAAAGGAGGATGGGCAGATTGGGACCACCTTGCAATAGCAATAAGATTTATGTCATTGGATAGGTCTTTTTAATAGAAACAACTTTTATTATGACGGCTTTGTTGTAACAGTTGTCCGTTCCAAGATATATGACACAAAAGTTTCGATAAAAATATGTTGAAAAAAGCGTTCTTTTTATAGTGCTTACTACTTTTATTACCATCCGCGTGGTGACGGATTAACCACCCCATATCATCCCATGGGTGTCGTAAGAGCCAATAGATGGAGCATATTATGCAGAGAACAGCACTGTAAGAGAAGGAAAACTTGATACAAACCCTATACCAACCCGTTTGGCCAGCGTAGTATAGTAGGCCAATTCCTCCTTTCAAAGGATAGGCTAGTCCAGCAGTGGACTTTTAAAGGCTGATGATGATGAGTACTTTTATTTTATTATTATGCTTTATTTTGCAAACTGACTTATCTTCGCGTCTGCCCAAGCGGTTGGTACGGTGCGTGGTGCAACTTTTAGGAAACTAAAAGGTTATCAATACTAATATTATAAATGCGAAAGTCTGTTTATTTGTCCGCCCTTCACGTCGCAACAAAGCAATATTATGTAATTATGTTTTGTGAGTAGTTAGTTGAAAGAAAAAGATAAAATAAAGATAAAAATATTAAAGATATAAATCTAAGCTCTTTTCGAACGTCATAATACTAAAATATATACTTATGTCCCAATTCTATAACTACCACCGCACGGCGGCGTTGGCGCAGCTCCAAGTAACCGGTTTGGCGGGGAGGGAGCAGGGTGCACTGTTCCTAAGCGCTTGGGCAGGCACGAGGACGAGTCAGTTTGCAAAATAAAGCATTATATAGTACTGTTGTTATTAATAGCACTGTTATGTAGCACTATTATAAACGCTTTTTTCAACATACTTTTATCGAAACTTGTATGTCATATATCTTGGAACGGACAACTGTTACAACAAAAGTGTCATAAAAAAGTTGTTTCTATTAAAAATGCCTAACCAATGACATACACCTTATTGCTATTGGAGGGTGGTCCCAGGTCCCATACATTTTTGCCCATTGTCTTTTGATTAAAACTCCGTTTATGGGGTACTCTCTGCTCCATCATCATCGCCCTTGCGTTATCCCGGTAGCATCCAAGACTTACACGTCTTAGAGAACGAAGTCCGCTTACTGGTCTTACCAGATATGACAGAACATTAACTTTACCACAGAGCGACTGCCGTTTGACCTCCGCAACCCAAAGGGATAGCGATATTCCATGGTTTAGATCAGTATCAGTTTATTTGAGGGTACTGAGTCTCCGTAACAAATGTCAAAGATCTCCAAGGCAGCCAGTACCGACCGGTTTAACGTGTTCCGAGGCACGGGGCAAGCGATAATTAACAATTTAATATGTACTTAACTTTGAAAAATCATTGGTGCGTGCCGTGGATTCGAATCCTATAGGAAGGGTATCGGGTTCGAATCCACGGCATGGCATGGCTGCATGCACTGCCATTGGTACCTCCACTAGGCTATCGCTGCCTCTCTGCTCCATCATTTACCAAAATGAAATTTTGGGCAGCTGAATTTAAACCTGGTCGTAAAAGCTAGGGAACAGATGAAGGTCCGGGACGTCCAAAACTGCAACCACTGACGATAACCTCGCTAAATTTCACCAAATGGTGCTAGATGACCGCTGAATTGAGTAAGAGAGATAGCAGAGGCTATGAAAATGACCAAAAAATGTATTACTTACATATTCAATCAAGATTTAAGCATGAGCAAGCTCCCAGCGTGATGGGTGCCGCGTTTGCTCACGTTAAGACCAAAACCGCGTTCGAATGAACATTTTTTATGCTCTGTTTAGGCCTAATAAATTCAAGTTTCGGTCCAATTAATGACTGTAGATGAAACCTGAATACACCATTATACGCCCAAATCAATAATAAATTCCAAACAGTAAATTGCTAAGGAGGAACCGACTCCAAAGGACAAAGGCCGTTTTTTCGGCTGGGAAAGTGATGCTGACTGTTTTTTGGGATGTTCATGGAGAGAGATCGAAAGGGATACCTATTACTGTAGTATACTACGCTTAATTAGTAGACAAATTGAAGGTAGAATTTGTGCAAAAAGGTCCACATTTGCAGAAAAGACTATATGCCTGACATAAATCTTCGTATATTTTATATTTATTTTATCGCTGATTGCCTCCATGGCCCAGTAAATAACCTATGCGTCTGTTGATCGAGAGGTCTTGGGTTCGATTCCCGGGCTAGGCAAGTGAGTAGGTCCCCCCCCCCCCGCCGTGGAATTTTCACCTTGTCGTGGTGGGGTGGCTCAGTAACCGTGGGTTTGAGGTACACCCACGGTGAAGCCAAGCGGAATCCCGGGAGGGGACGCTCCACGTAGGCTTGGGTGAGGCCTGCGTAGGATGCGTCCAAAGTGCGGGTGCGGTGGACAGTTCTGTCTGTCCCACGCAGTCGGGTCCAGTTGCGGGAGGAGAGGCGTGTCGGTGTTGCGTTGCCTCGCGCCCTATCTCCCGCGACCAAATGGGAGCGCACAATTGTTGCGTCGTGGTGGGGCCGCAGAGGAAGAGGAGATGCGGTGTTGCGTTGCCGTCCTCACTATCCTCTGCGGCCGCTGGGTGTTTTGGCGGCGGAGCCCAACACCTTCATCCGCCGCCGAGAGGGTTTTGTTCGTGGCCCGCCTGACCATCTGGCGGGCCACTACCCGTCGGGGGGTTGCGACGAATGCTTCGGCGATACCCGACCCTCCGACACACGGGTACATGAGAAAGTCGAGATGGTTTTTAGTGGTAACACCACATACTTCGGCTCTCATTTCTCCAAGAGTCGGAAATCCGAAGGGATTTTCGAGGTCGTAAAAAAAAATTAAATATAAAATAATTTCATTTGCTCTGGCAGCTAACCAATCTGACCAAGCTTTCTTCTTCTCTAACACTGCTGATTGTACATCCTTGTCCCACCATGTATTCTTTACCTTTCGTATTTTCCTTCTCGTGATCACACCACATACTTCAGACGCGACACATACTACCTCTTCTTTAGGCCTGCCATAATTCTTCCATATCATTTATGCCATCATACAAAAATAAACATTAAGAATATTAATATAAAGTAAATAGTAAAAACAATATATATAATCATATAATTTCACTCCAAGGTTGATTATGTGCCTGGCAGCGACCGATCTCAAAGAATGTCGTCAACGCGCCGTAAGTGGTATCAAACTTCATCGTATTCACAAACTTTACTCCTTAACCTTGAACTACAAAACCCCTGTTAGGGTGCGTTGTGTCATCGCATTGGAGATGTACCTCACAGTTCAACGATATCTGAGGAAATATAATATTAGTTTTGTTTAGAAACTGTCCCACTAGCTAACTACGCACGGGCTTGTTCTCACTGTGAAATGTCAGACCAAAGTGCATCACGCAGGCCAAGTACGATTCGCAGAATAACCTGCTATCGATAGATATCTTCCGAGCATTTTATGGAAAACTCTCAGACATGCATGTTTTCTCTCGATATTTTCCTTCACTGCTAAGCAAGAGATATTCAACTATTAAATACAACGACGCTCGCTATGCGTTTGAACTCGAGACTCTGATACACCCTTATGCATAGAAATCTGCTGATATCCCCAATAAATATCGACCTAAATTATCATTTGGCTAAACAAAGGTTTGAAAATAAATAGCTATTATTATTAATGGTGTTCTCCGCGCACCGCTCACTTCGGCTCGGCCATCTTTGGTGAATAAGGAGCCTTACGTCCTAAATTGGAACACCATACTCAAGAGAAAGATACACATATCTATGAGTTAAGGATTAAGATATATTGGATTCGTTCTTCATTAGTTCCTTGAAGGATCTCTTGCCTTTTTAAAAGCCTTCTGCACGATCGACCTGTTTGTTTCACCCGTTCACGAGGGAAAGCAATTACTTACTCAGGTAAACATGCTTAAGGATTTTACTTTCCTTGTAAGTGTATAAGAAAGGAGAACATTACTTCATAGTCAATAAGTACAAGATAGATTGTGTTTGAATTTTTAGATGTGTGTCTTCAAATAGTATAGACATAGATATACACGAGATTACTATACCTCTCTGATTTATAACTTTCAAGATTTTGCTGTTTGATGGATCTTAGTCCATTTATATTCGGTTTCTTTCAATTTTGGTCTTACTGGAGTGAATGCGAAAGTTGATAAAATGTAAAACATAACCTCCCTGAACAGCAAAAGTAAAAAATACAGGCACCGTTATTCGGTACTTTTCTACCCACCACAGAGCGATAATCTTTTTGAAGAAAACTCCTTTGAAGTCAAGGACGAGGATTCGAGTTGAGAATAATCTTAGCGTGGCTTGAATGATAACGCTAGTTATTCAGAAAGTCTCGTCTACTTTACTCATACGAAACGAGCGCATATTTTATATTAAAATGATAGTGAATAAAGCGCTTGTGAAAAAGTTTTATCGTCCAGACTCTTAAATTAAACCAGCGCTCAACGCTGAGTTAAGAGTCAACGGTAAGCACTATTTTCTTAATAAATATTATGTTCTTCTGTTCCTTTTGAATACAACGAGATTATTCAAATAATCTTAAACTTACCAATGTTTGCGTGAGTCTTATGACAATAGAAAGTGATGCAACTTTTGTTTTGTGCCAATTCATTAATTATTGTATCGGTGTTTATGTTATTTTACTCCATACACGTTAAATGATGTATTTATCGCTTAATATGCGAAGCTGGATTAACTTTTCTTGAGATTACGTAGTACTTCTAGTCTGGATGTCGTCGCCTTGGTCGTACTTGGTACTATGCTATATGGCTATGAATCTATAAGTAAAAGAAGAAGGAAGAAATGCGAGAAAGCTGACTAGTGGGATGATTAAACTAGAAGCATGTTTGAGGAAAAGAAAAAAGCATGGCTGGATATCCTAGCAATAGAGGCAACGAATAGAGCTAGTGGTGGTATGAATGAAGATAGTGTTAAAGAAATGAAGGACAAATATAGATGTGTGAAAACTAAAGTCAAAGAATGTATAGAGAGGAAGAAGAATGAGAAAAAGGAGAAGTATGAGGAACAATTCGGTGCAAGTTTCCGAGAGAATATAAAACTCTTTTGAAAACTCGTAAAAGAAGCGCGAGGTAAAAATATGAGTACATCGATGATGAAGTGATTAGGAATGAAAGAGGTGAAGTCATGAATGAAGAAAGAAATATACTAGGGCGCTGGAAGAATTATTTTGAGAGCTTATTTGAGAAAAATGTGAGTGAAATAGAGCAAGAAGAAACGATAGATATGTTTGTGAGCCCGACTGATGAAATTGGAATGGATGAAATTATGAAAGCGTTAAAAGGTATGAGGTCAGGAAAGTCTGCTGGATGTGATAGAGTGACGACTGACATGTTGCAGGCTGGCGACGGACTCATAGTTAACCTGCTGCATCGCCTTTTTAATCTATGCTGGAAACAGGGCTAAGTTCCAGATGACTGGACGAAGGAAGTGCTTGTCCCAATTTATAAAGGCAAAGGTTCGCAGCAGGAATGTCAAAATTATCGCGGGCTCAGCCTTCTTAGTGTTGTTGGAAAAATGTATGCCAGAATTTTGATTGACAGAGTAGTAAATGTGACTAATGACAAGATATGGGATGTGCAAGCGGGATTTTGGAAGGGAATGGGATGTACGGATCAAGTCTTTTTCCTTGCGCTGCTTCACAGAAAAATGTCTGGCAGAAAACTAGAAGGTGTATTACGCGTCCATAGACTTGGAAAAGGCTTATGATAGGGTGAATAGAAAGGAATTATGGAAGGTGTTATCCATGTATGGGGTGGACAACTTTATAAAAAGAGCTCTAAAATCCCTGTATAGGGGTTCTAGAGCCTGTGTCCGAATCAATGGTGTCTATACGGACTGGTTTGACATCTCCCAAGGTGTCAGACAAGGGTGTGCAGCCTCGCCCTGGTTGTTCAACGTATTCATGGATAGCTGCATGAATGATATGAGAGAAACTGAATGCGGGATCGATATGGTAGGAGTGCGTGTTAAGTGCCTCTTATATACTGATGATCAAGTCGTTCTTGCATCATCGGCGAATGAGTTGCAAGAAATGATGGACTGCATGAACAAGAGGTTTAAAGCGAAAGGTATGAAAGTTAATGCACGAAAGACGAATGTGATGGTGTTTGAAAAAGAGGAAAGTGTGACTGAGTGTAATATTTTGATTGCAAGTGAAATTCTAGAGCAAGTAAAGGAATTTGTATATGTGGGTAGAGTATTTACAAGGGACGGAAGATGTGAGGGAGATATTGAAAGGAGAGTGACTGCGGGAAATCGCATAAATGGAGCACTGTGGGCCTTTATGAACGGTCAGACGGTGCCAAAAGAGGTACGATTGGCGGTTCACAATGGAGTGCTTGTCCCCACATTGATGTATGGAAGTGAGAGCTGGGTATAGCAGATAAAGCATGAAAGTAGAATTAACGCAGTTGAGATGCGATCACTGCGTAGTATGTGTGGGGTAAGACTGAGTGATAGAATTCCGAATGCAACTATACGAAAGAGCAGTGGACTGAAAGAAGATGTGGTGACAAGGATTGAGAAAGGAATGCTTAGGTGGTTTGGACACGTGGAGCGTATGAGTGAAAAAAGAATGACGAATCAGATATATAAGGCAAATGTGTGTGGGCAAGTCGGTCGCGGCAGACCTCGGCGGACATTCGTCGACCAAATTGGAGACATCCTAAGAAACGGAAAGGTCCGAAGGACCCGAAACTGGCGAGCATGTATGAAAAGAGTAATGAGTGTAGAGGAAGCGCGTGAGGTTTGTAAAGATAGGAGCCAGTGGCGTTCTGTTGTCTCTGCCTACCCCGACGGGAAAAAGGCGTGAGTATGTATGTATGTGGCTATGAATCTCTTTTAGATAGTGTTGATATTCAAATACATAGAGTTAATGTAAACTTCACACCCATGAAACAATACTAAATATTTATAAAAGCAGAAGGTTTGCTTTTTTTGTGGCCAATATTAAATTTATTTATTCTATTTGAATTTCGAGTTGTATGTTTTATTAGAACAATATAAATAGCAAATCATTATTATTGTAAGTGAAAAAAAACTGTTCATTTCTTTATAAAAGCTTATATGTTTATGATTGTAATTAAGAGTTATAAATAAAATTTAAAAACACTGTTCACATGTGTGAATCATCAGTATGAATATACTGATTCGCTGTCGTTGCCAGTAAGAGTGAGAAATTCAATATCGTGCATCTCCATTAGCATGACTGCGAAACTATTATGTAGTCTGTCTACATTTTAGAACCGACCTATCTGTCTGGTTTTTTAAATATACATGTATAATAATGATGTAAAAAACATACATAAATTGCAGCTTTGCTGAAATACTAGTTCCCTGCGAAATTAAGAGTGAGAAAATCAAAATCATACAACTTCAATAGCACGACGTATAAAGTATCGTGTGGTCTGCCCGCGTGTCAGAACTCAGAACCGACCTATGTGTCTGCCTTTGTAAATATATGTTTATAATAATAATATAAATAACATATATAATTTTTAGCTTTGCTAAAATAACGTAAATTTTATGAAATTTTGGAAACTATGATATTATATAAAATATAGTAGGAACTGGAACAAGTGGCTGCCATTAAGTTTTCTATAAAAATATATATATATTTTGAGATATCAAAACGGCAGACATGCTGCGATCACGTTTTGAAAGTCGATTTTCATGCTTTTCGACTTCTAGGCACGTCTAAAGGAACTCTCTATGGGAATAGTGAACCCCCATTTGATCTACGGCAGATGCATTAGTATAACTAGCATTAATATGGAGTTTTTCTACTATACCGTAAGTCTGCGGAACACTGGCTCTCAGTCTATTTGTTCCTTACTACATATAATGTTGATGTAAAAGTTGGGAACTACAACAAACTAGGCTAACATGTATCTTGGCCTGAATAACTTTTGGTATTACGTGCTTGTAGTCTTGTTTATTCTAAGATATAGAATAATATATGAGTGTTGGAGTAGATTTAAATTACAAACTAACAAGATTTTTTTAGGGAGAGTATTTCTTAGCGTGTCGTAAATTGTGCTACTTTAGGTGGTAGGGCCACGCTGTTTACAGCACGAATGGGCCGTCTCGACTGGGGCAGTAGCACCCTCCCACAGAAGATCGACGTAAAGTAACAGTATGTTCTATGCTGTTGCGTTTCGTTCGGTGAGTGGGAGAGCCGAAGGCCCAACCATACCCTCCCCATCCTGTCTTCATTGCCTGACAGAGTAAAGAATTGTGTGATAAGAGAGTGTTGTGGGGTAGTGACAAGCATCGAGAATGGTATGCTAAGGTGGTTTGGGCACGTGGAGAGGATGGATGACAAAAGACTGACCAAGCAGATATAAAAGGCAAGTGTGGATGGGACAGAAGACTGAAATCAGCAAGGCTCTACTACCGAAAAAATCCCTAAATATTACTTCTGCGACAATAAAAAATATCGACACAGAATCTTAAAAGCATAACTTTATTTATTTATTTATTTTTATTTATTTTATGCTTTATTGTACACCAGAAATACAACTTAAGAGATCATACAATATAAGCGAAGTACAATGGGCGGCCCTATCGCTTATAGCGATCTCTACTAGGCAACTTTTGGATGGAAACACAGTTATAATACATATATATCTCTAAACACATACATATATATTCATAAACTATACTCTACATACCTATATACAAATACATATATACATAAACATACAAAACACACACACACACACACACACACACACACACACACACACACACACACACACATATATATATATATATATATATATATATATATATATATATATATATATATATATATATAATTATACACACATAAACTATAGCTTAAATTTAACTTGTGCCTAGCTACAGCGAATATTATGTTTGGTCATGTTGTAAAATAGACCCCTGTGAGGAATGGCAACGGGAGTCAGTCATGCATGACGATAATAAATCTAACTGCGGTGCTGCCGACTCGGTCCCAACATTTTCAATGTCCTGTGCTCCGTAAGTATGTAGGTACCTACATACGCGCACAGAACTTGTTTATATGTGTGTGTGCGTTTTAAACGCCTATACTCTGTTTTAAACTTTTCTGTTGTGTAATGTATTTCGCCGACTACGTGTATTTAACTTTGCATACGCAAAGTGATAGACAGATATTAATGTACTATGAAATGTGGTATTCAAAACAAGGACGGTTTTGAAGTAAGATCAAATGCTTAAGTTATTGTAGATTCAAATCACTTAAGACAATACGTCTTGATTAAAACATTGGTCTACAATAATGGCCGTTGTTTAGCACTGCACTAATTACCATGGGTTCGACTCCAACATGAGACAGCACCTTATGTAATCCTCAAATTGTTCTTTTGGGTGATTATTATGACCGTTGATTGAATATTATATTAGTAAAGTCCCGCGCGACGCAGGATTTATACCTAGTGCAGAAATTGATCTTAAAACAAGTCATTAATAAAATTAAACAGTTACGATGCCAAATAACTAAACATGAAATAAAACTTACTAGTGTATACCACTATTAATTTTAAAATATTTAATTAAATACATATTGACATTTGCAAACATTGTGTAGTAAAATAACTGCTAATGTCTTTTTGAAACTGAATGTTCTAATTATGTCTGAAAGAGAGATTAAAATATATCAATTTTAGTCTTTACTCCTTCAGTCATTCGAATGTGCTAGCTCGACCGGGAAAGTACTACCTCACATAAGTTGTTGCGTTTCGTTCGGTGAGAGTGACGGCAGCATCTTCCCCTTTTCCTTCACCATCATCCCGCTCCTCCTCCTATTCCTTTTACAATTCCAAGTCGGCAACGCACTTGTGACTCAACTGGGGTAGCGGGTGTCCATGGGCGGTGGATACCTGTGGTCGTTTGCCTCGTATGCCATAAAAACAGCATGATATGTACCTATCAAGTTTTATCAAAATTAGTTAACTTTTCTTCATAATCATGAACGTGGTTTGCATGATAAACTATTCACTAATGTTTGATAGTTTGGACACAGCAACCAAGCAAGAGATATTATTGTACACAAATGTCTCCGTCAACATAAGTGCACTTACATCGTCCAATCAACCGGCAGATTTGACACGACCCTAGAGAGATTTGCGGAAAGCCCAACGTCTTAACGTGCTTTCCGGGGCATGGAATGTAAAATGTCCTACTTCCTGGTTCTTACCTTTTATTGAATACTTCTTAACACAAAAACCAATTTCGATTACAAGCTTTCGCGATTTTGCTGCCACGACCGTATCAAGCCGGTTGCAGAAAGACAGAAGTATTTATACCTTAAATATAAGAGAGTGATGATGACTAAAAACCTATTATATATTATATACTTATTTGTTGCTTCGAACCGGAAATCAAATCTGAGACTCATGCCTGCAATGGCTTACAGTACAGGACCACATGGGCAATCAACTATGACTATGAAACTACACAGTACAATGTCATTTGATTATGTTAATGTTAATTAGGATTCTGTACAAGGTAAAAAAAGGAACCCTTATAAGATCACTTTCTACTCCGTCTGTCTGTCTGTCTGTCTGTCCGCGTGTCACCACCAGTTTCTCAGGAACGGGTGGACCTAGCAAATTGAAATTTATAGCAGATATCTGAGGTCTATGGTTCCTATTAGGTGTATAAAAATCAGGGTCCTGGGTCAACCCGATAAAAAGATATGGTCAAAATTAAATTTTTGCGAAAACTTGTAGGTACAAAAATTAACCTTAATTTTCAACTTTTTTTAATTTTCAGAATTTTTCCTTTACTTGTGCTGTAAGACCTTGGTTTTAATCAAAATTTACAAATCTAGGTCAACCGTAAGTACCCTATAGGTTTTGGGTCGAAAACCTATATGGTAGTTCCCCTTGAACTATAATCACGAAATTTGACCAAAAGCAGGGTCTTACAGCACAACTAAAGAAAAATTACAAAAAATAAAAAAGTGGCAAATTTAAGGGTGTCCCCATACATACATAGTAGACTCCATTTAAGATAGTCCTCTAAGTTGTATGGGCGCTCATACAGATTTAGAGGACTAGCGCAATTAGCACCAATCTCAAATAAGGTTAAACGCGTACGGAACCCTCGGTGCGTGGGTCAGACTCGCACTTGCTCGATTTTTTTATTTATTAGGTTAATAATCTAATGGTGAATCCACACCGCAGTAACTATTGGTTGAGCAATATTTTAGAATATTAGATCACAATATTCTATAACAAAATATCGATGTAACTTCATAGATTTTTCTAATGGCTGGTCCCAATACATTATCTACCGATAGATTTGGCTACTACTAGAGATATATGTACACTAGAGATATAAGCTCCAAATCCATCGAGACACAAAATATTGGGACCCTCCGTAAAAGTTATTGAATGTTGCCGTGTTTCTGAATGTTACTCCGCTGCGGTTGGGATATGTCATAATTATATTAGCAGTTGAATTAGTTGACTGTATCTGGGCTAAGCCTTATTTTTGCAGCAGATGATGTTGTAAAGAGATTATTCATTATCAGGTAGAAAATGTATACTTGTTTGTTTACGATATTTAAATTTGGCTTCCATGGATAATCTTAACCTAATTGATTATGGCAATCTCTCTGTGTAGCTAATCAGTACGTTGAAATTGTTTTATTATTATATGCGCTTAATTAGACCGTACTAGATTACCCTGCGTTTACGGTTCAGTTTTATTTGATTTATCTACTTGGGTAAACAAAGTAACCTACTTCATTCTTTCCTTTCAATGGGTTGAACAAAACATTATATCGTTACCATAACGATATACTGTTTTATTTTGTATGTTCTGTATATATTTCTTACGATTTAATTTATGATTGCTAAGTTGTATTATATACCTGAATAGGGATCCTGCCGTTTTGCCGAAACGATTTTGACAAAATTTCATTACCCAAACAAATTTTAGCAACCTTTTTTTATACCATTGCAATATTTCGAATGATTTTAGTACGTATATTTTTATTTGGTTAAATTTATACTTGGCAAAATATTACCAAGTACAATGTCATTATGGCATTTGGTCTTTAATCAAATAATTTATTACAGCAAACAATCTTCAGACAGTAAACATTTGGTGATATTAGTTTATTTATGGAAGTAGAGTAGGTTAATTATAAAAAAATTGTTAGGTTAGAACTGTGACCTCCTACGCACGAGCCGAGCGAGCGAAGCGAGCGGTTCCGCGGTAGCGGCTGGCGAGTGCTAGAAACGACTTGAATTAATAGAAAAAAGAGATTGTTTTTAGTAGGTTAGCCGGAACTGAACTATTTAGATTAGGATAATTATTGATTTTGCGTAAAAACGAGTATAATTTAGTTACCGGTTACATTTAAATCTCCAGGTGGCCACAAGTCACAGCATTCCAACAGATACCGGCACATTTTCTAAAACACTGCTCTTGAGTAAAAGTTAATCAAATGTGAATTTCTCTTACTGGCCAGAGGTCATTCGTTTTGAAGGACCATTGCCGATGGAGTGACTCATCAATTTAGCCTCACGCCCACCGCATGCGGTCACTGCGAGTGTACCCGACATGTGAAACGTTTTATTACGGTCCAGGAAAAACCGTTACAATAACGCAACTCCAGAATACTTTAGTGGGAACAAGAAACAGCTGGTACATTGTAATACGCATCACTTTTTTATAGATTCTCGAATTATTCTGTAAGAATTAGTAAGTAGTAAATATTAAAGTTGTAAAGCAATAGGGTAAGAGTTTTGTTTGATTAACTTTTACTCAAGAGCAGTGTTTTAGAGAATGTGCCGGTATCAGTTGGAATGCTGTTACTTGTCGAGGTCTAAAAATCGACCCCTATTAAATTAATACAAGTTTTTATTAAAAACTTTTAAGATAGGTAGGTAGGTATTGTATTGTTTATGTTGTATTTCGTGTACTTAGAATAATTAATATTTTTGTAGGAAATAGCATTGTTGTAGTAATGTAAAGCCTCAAGTTCGTACAAGATGAAAAACTCGGCAAGTCAGTGTGGACAAGTTTGTGCAAGATAATGAGTTCGAGCGTACGACTTTCAGGCGCGTTTTGACTTGCTCTCTATTTGACGCTTACACGATTTAACACGAACGAATTCCTGATCAAGTTGCAAGTCCAAACATGTTCCTGATATTTTACTATTTAACGAGCTTGCACTTAGGTTGAAAAATCATTTGCGTTTTGAAATTCGTTGGAGCTTGAACGATAATAACTTATACAAGTACTCATTTATTTCAAGGGATTACAAAGTTATTACATAGCTAAATTAAGTAAAGTAAAGTGACTGAAAAAGAATTTACAAGATGCTGAGCTCCCTACGCGAGTTGATAGCGTAACAATACAATATCTGAAGTTTATGAAAAATTAACAGGGTAAGTACCAAACAGTTCTTATCCGGCACAGCGCATCAGAGCCTCAAGTCTGCTATTACAATAGTGTCATAATGGTCTGTCATAGGTCTTTTAGTTGTTGACCTGTCTGTCTGTCCCTATGTATGCTTATATCTGTAAAGCTACGCAATGGCTGTAAAACTACAAAATTTTAATGCGATTTTCACCAAAAGATAGAGTGTTTCAAGTGGAAGGTTTGTATGTGTAACAACTGTAACATATGCCCACGGGCGGAGCTGCGGGTAAAAGCTAGTTCCAAAATAAGAGTAGTACATATTGTACATTGTATGTACTACGCAATGGATTTTAATGCGATTTTCACCAAAAGGTAGAGTGTTTCAAGTGGAAGGTTTGTATGTGTAACAACTGTAACATATACCTGCGGGCAGAGCCGCGGGTAAAAGCTAGTTCCAAAATAAGAGTAGTACATATTGTACATTGTCTGTATGTTACATGTTTGATAAATCAAAAAATGTATAAAATATTAAACCCTCTAGTTATATATTAATGTATTTCAGTCAGTTGTTGATGTAATATTTTTATATATCTAGCATAATTAATAACACCATCTCTTAACTGGGTTTTACTGACATTATTTCAGCAGTATCTGTGGTACAGTACTGAAAATATCAATTTCTAGCTGTTTCCCGCTGTTTCATCCGCGTCCCGAGGGAACTACTTCGCGTACCCAGTTAATTTATAGCTCAAGTTACTCCTTGGTCCATCAGCTATCCGCCAGTGAAAATCCCGTCAAAATCGGGGCAGCCGTTCCAGAGATTAGCGAGAACACACAGACAGACAGACAGACAAAAATTTAAAAAATGTCATTTCGGTATATGTACCGTGTATTTAGTAAAAAGCGGTTATTTTAATATTACACACAGACACTCCAATTTTATTTATATGTAATCATCATTGTCTTGCCCTGGTCCCAATTTATTTGGGGTCGGCGCAGTATGTCCTTCGCTTCCATACTTCTCTGTCACCAGTCATCCAATCGTTTACCCCTTTCTCTTTCATATCCATCCTCACACAGTCCATCCATCTTTTCCTTGGCCGTCCTCTCCCTTTTCGTCCTTCTACATGCATTTACATCACTGTTTTACCTACATACATCTCATCTCTACGCATAACATGTCCATACCAAGCCAATCGACTCCCTTTTACTTTTTCATCAATGGGCGCCACTTTCATACTACCTCTAACGTAATCATTCCTAATTCTGTCTATTCTTGTCACTCCACACATCCATCGTAACATTCTCATCTCTGCCACATGCAATCGTTTCTCATCCATCTTCTTTGTAGCCCAACACTCAGCTCCATACAGTACGACAGGCCTTATAACCAACTTATTCATGCGGCCCTTTAATTTCACAGGCATTTTGTGGTCGCATATTGTACCTGAGACCTGTCGCCATTTCATCCATCCTGCGTTGATTCTTTGCCTAACATCCCAATAAAGAACACTGGACACTTCTGGTCCAGTTTGGATCTCATGAACAGCACAATAAAGTTTCAATTCGTTGTTTAATAATCCTTTTTATTTATAACTTAATTTATAGGCATTACTAAAGGTGTGCCAAGAAACTTATTCAATAAATAGGTTTAAAAAGATGTGTTAACGTCTAAATAGCCAACACGTAATAGATCAGAAGTTGCCAGTAAAGAAATCATAATATTAAATCGATTATCACTTCTTCTTTATCGATTTTACATTTTCTCTACTCAAAATGATTTGAGTTAATAGCAATAGAGTTATAGATCTCTACTTG
The DNA here is from genome assembly GCA_944739405.2 of Euclidia mi. Taxonomy (NCBI): domain Eukaryota; kingdom Metazoa; phylum Arthropoda; class Insecta; order Lepidoptera; family Erebidae; genus Euclidia; species Euclidia mi. The sequence continues at coordinate 35,105,083 of OX123181.2, read as the reverse complement.
GTCCTTAAACATTTAAAATGTGTGTATTTTTAAGGTATATATGCGATTAACTACAAATAAGTTTGATTTTAAACCAAATATATAGATAACCTATGTCTGAAATCCATATCGATTAATCAATATCATTTAAAAACTGTAAAATGGCAACACTTTTTTGACTCTTAAGTAAATGTCAATAATGTCATATTCAGTTTATTTTGTTTGTTACCTATTTGTTTTGCTCGTGCAGATTATGAATGCTTTTTATGTTTTTGAATCTTTTACGACTTCTGGCTTTTTCTTTCGAATTTCTACCCTTACCAAACGATTAAGTCATTTCTTTCTACTCAAAACTACGAAATACTTTAACTATCCTAATAAATGTGGGTACACACCTAATGTTTTGTGAGCATATAAAAGTACTTCTTGTAATAAAACTATGAATGTGACGGACCTCTAATCAATCTCAAAATTCTAGTTTAACACTCTTTTATCGAATGCAATAACAACTACTACGATTTTTGACTGTCCACATCTGGGCCGGCGTCTCTAAGAAAAATGGGCATTGTTCTTTCGCCGTCATCTTGCAGGAGTGAACCTAGGTAGCGGAAAACGGAGCATACTGGTAGAGGTGTACCGCCGAGTGTAACCGGTATAGGACTGGAGAGACTGCCAAAGTCACAGAACATATACTCCGTTTTGGTTCTGCTTATTATTCTCAGGCCTACATTCTCCAATCTCTGCCGCGACTCCTCCAGCTTGCTCTGCACTTTCTGTCCACTCTCTGCTACCAGAACGAAGTTGTCGGCAAACAGCATACACCAGGGTGCCTCTTCCTGATTTAATTTATGTGTATAGATGTCAATAAAGAAAATATATATAATTTATAAAATTATTATAATTATCAAGATGTATAGATTGATTTCGCAATAACTTTCAAACCAAACGTCCAATTTTAATGAATTAAAAACGAAATATTATCTACATAAACATTACAGTTTTACACAACGATTTTATATTTATCTGATCAATACCCCAGATTGATGAGAAGATTGGTGCGATCTGATAGCTAGGACTTGCCGATTTATTTTTTTACTTTTAGTACATAACCTAACTACATATTTTTCATTGTAATAAAACCGCTTAACATAAAAATGTTTTTTATTTTATTTTATTTTCAAGTTTTTAGTTTTTTTGTTATTTCATAGTGAGCCCTATTCTACCAATCAAGCCCTTTCATTCGATACCTATATTGCGGTATTAGTGAAAAATATGTAATCCGCCATTTTGTGGCGGCAGCCATCCTGGTTTTTTCATAGTGAGCTTTATTTTACCAATCAAGCCCTTTCATTTGATACCCATATTGAGTTTCTTGTGAAGAAATATGTGATCCGCCATTTTGTTTCGGCGGCCATCTTGGATTTTCATAGTGAGCTCTATTTTACCAATCAAGCCCTTTCATTTGATATCCATATCGAGGTTTTTGTGAAGTAATATGTGATCCGCCATTTTGTATCGGCGGCCATCTTGGATTTACAATCATAAAGAATATATTATGTTGTATTGTCATCAAGATTAAGAGTGTGTACCAAATATCAGATCAATTTGTCATCAGAAAGGGGGTAAAATTCCAATTACTAAATTTGACCCAAACAAACAAACAAATAAACAAGTCAAGCTAAATAAAACCGTTTAAATATACACGTGATATTCTAGTCACAATTAAGGTTGCACGTGCCAGTGAAACGTCATGCACTGAAATGAAATATGCTAACGTCAGTTACATAACAGTTAGAATAAAATTATAAATAATTGAAACCAATTAGACGACACTGATATGCCCAACGTGACGCGATGTGTTGGGCATTTTAAAGCAATAAAATTTACTGGCGTGAAATACATGCTTTGACTATTTGCCTATTGTCGTGCATTTGATTCATTTATCGAGTCATAAATGTTATTATATATGCACCACAAATTGTTAACACAATCCTTTGTGGAAAATTTTAAGACTAAGTCTGTAAAATTGCCACGATACTACGTAAGATTATGATCAGTTTGGCAAATGTTTTTAAAAGAAAACTATTGAGATCATTGCCACGTGTATACAAAGAAATACAATGTCAGAGCAATTGATTTACGGAGTACAAAATATTCTTAGAAAAATATCTCTTTGTTACCGAAAGAATAGATACGATTAATTTGATAAAAATATTCTATCACAGGATCCTATTGTCTAACTTTGGAAATATACCCGTACAAAATGGTTTCTGAATATAGTATCTATTTTTAGTCTTGACTGACATAGCATCGCAGTTTTATTGTCGTTGCCTTAAATGCCGCTGATTTTAAAACTGGCATCAAAACTGATTTACAAAAGAAGCGATGAAAATCGTAAATATTTTCTACTATGAATCCAAGAGTATTCGTCATCGGAATAACTTCAATCTTTTGATACACAAGTTCATGAGCGACACTTCATAAATTATATCGGACAGAACAGTTTAATTTCCGTTCAACCGGTTCCAAGTTTCAGGGCCAAGTAGGAGCCTTAGAGGCGCGTACGAATCGACGCAAGTCTTTCATTTTGACGCGAAATCAAAGGAACAATGGGCGAGCTATTTAATAAATGCCCCCGGTTCAAATTTCTAACGGTAACAGATGGCGTACGATCGCCGTCGCTCCAAGCTTGAATAATTGCCGTCATAACGTCATCCCCTCCCTGCTAACAATTACCGCCTTGCAAATAATTTCATTCTTTATGGTCCACAAGAGTGTTGTCAATAATAAATTGAAAAGCCCACTAGTGACTCAATTTGGCTAGACTAGACGGTATTAATATTTGAACATGCAAACTACATTTTCTAATACGAAAATTCATGTTAAAGATGTCTTATTGAGGTATTTGTTATTTTCTAACTCATGTTATTAAAGTCCGCGGCCTTGCCAGCGTCAAAATCAAGTCGCCACATCTAGATTTGAAATTGGTTTTGCATATCTTGCGTATGACAATGCCATGAAACTAAAAACTCCTTGGGTTTAAAACCTTGGAGCCGGGATTTATAGGCCGCCCTAGCCTGATTCTTCTCCTGAGACAAAAGCCAGAAAAGTTTACGTACCCTCGAAAGCACAATAACGCTCTGATTTGAATGACACAACAAGTCAGCCATCTAAATGGTAGCCTCTGCAAACGTTGCTTAACTTAGACTCCGATAATTATTTAAGTAAGTCAAGTCACGCTTTTCTGCTACTGAATATGTGAACATCTACTGCAGATCTCAGATCTTAATCGAGCATAAACTGACTCTATAAAGGAAAAAACGATAGTTATAATATTAGCACGGATGATATGTCTAATTAATATTCCAGCAAAAATAACTCCAATATTAAAAATGTTAATTGTTTCTGTAACCTAACAAAGTTTGTTTACTGGCATGATTAAAACAACTATTCGAACCTTGAATTTAAATAAACTTTACTTATTTATCTACGTTGTACCAATATATAATTAATAAATTATAACACACCCTTAGTTAATTTATCCTCGTGATATCAAAGTTTGTCCGCTTTGTTGGTGGGTTGCGTTGCCTACATCTGCGGCCAATTAGCCACAAGCGAGTGAACGCCCCATTAATTGGCTACAACTTAAACCTCTCAGCCGTGACGTTATAAGTGATTAATCAATAGTTATTTAATCTTACCCAATATTGCCGGCTTATTAAATTTTACCGGTTGACCTATACGGTTGACCAAACCGTAGATAAGTGAAATGAAATTAAACGGACCTAGATAAATAAGTAAAGTTTATTTAAATTCAAGGTTCGAATAGTTGTTTTATTAACAATAAAACAAACTTTGTTAGGTTACAGAAACAATTAACTTTTTTAATATTGGAGTTATTCTTGCTGGAATATTAATTAGACATATCATCCGTGCTTATATTATAACTATCTTCTTTTTCTTTCTTTTTATAAAACTTCCTAAAAGATAATTGATTACAAACAGACGGCAAACTTCTTCGTTAGCAAATAAAACATAATAATTACTTCCAGCTACGTTCATTTCCTTTCCTCAACAAAATATTTCATATTCCTGGCTTAGTGTATCATAATAATAATCATGTTCACATTCATATAGGGACAGAACAGCCCTAGTTGCACCCTTGTTACGCAGAAGGCAAATGCGCCTTGACAGGGTCGGAGGTACTAGAGTCACTAGACGAAGCTAATAAACACATCCTATTATTAACCCTACATTCGGGTTAATGCGGCCATGTAAACTACTAACTCTGTATTTTAGATTTAAATCCCTAGTTGACCACTGGGTCAATTTCAGCGTTGGTTTGTTTCAAAGGACACAGTCGCTTTGTTTTTTAGTGTGTAGTGTAACCTCCGGAGGGGAGGTTAAAACGGGGGACTTGTACCTAATCACTTTGTTATGCGTATATTATTTCCCTTTTTCCCTTCCCCCCGGACCTCGATCACGAGTAGACGTGCTTGACTGTTATATTGTTTCTCTGATTAAAATAAATCAAATTTAAAAATCAAGTTAAAAAATAGGAGTGCATAAGTTGTAAGAAGATGTCTGCGTGACAACGCTATTAACATCCATCAAAGGTCCACGGACAACGCTACCTACCTACTAGTAAGCCACCATCTGTAACTCAAAACGTCATAGCGCTAACTCCACCTACGCCTTTGTCGAGAGTGCCAACATCTTCCGTCTCATTCGTCGCTGGAGCAACACACTGGTTTCGCTTCGGTTACAACCGGCTACCTCCTATCACATGTGAAGCCCTGTGGTACCTATTGTTCCGCGGTGTGCCTCTAGCGGACCACTTTTTGTAGCTCCTAACATCATCGCTACGCTACGCTCACAGACTAGCTATCGACGCCTACAAAAAGACAACAAGAAGCACTGTTTTCTGCAGTGAAATATAACACCGATTTACCTCCTACAGTAAGTGAGTGCCTGGTACTGACATACAACTAATTGGGAATCACACGAGTAACGTTAACTCCTCATTTTTATGACACACCTCATTTTTATCATTACCTAGTACTGACCGCAACATTGATTGTCTCAAACCAAGAGTGCCTGCCCAGGTCATATTGTATATTATTGAAACTCGCTTCACACATGGCAACAGGAAATCAGGAATCACACGAGTATCGATAGCGCCTCATGTTTATGATAGCCTAGTACTGACCACTACATTGATTGTGTCATTACGACAGTGCTGCCTACCTCATGTTGTATTAAAGCTTGATTACACATGCTCATCCAGTCTATGACCTCCTAGTACTTTCACCACGCTACAATCACATCAGATTGATTTCACTGGTATATAATAAACTCCAACCGCCCAAGGTACATGATATCCTAGTATCGTGTTGCTACTTACACATCTGACCTGACTTGAAAGTATAAAAAAATGCTTCGATCGCCACAGACTCCAATAGCTAATGTAACTCGCTCCAACACGGATATTAAAAAAAATTGGGCAAGTGCGAGTCGGACTCGCGCACGAAGGGTTCCGTACCATCATCTATAAAAGAAAATCACGTTTGTTGTATAAGTACTTAAATATTTTTTAAGTTTCTACTTGTTTATTAAGATCGAGTTACAAAATGCTTAAAAATTACGTTTGTTGTATGGGAGCCCCCCTTTATTATTTACTTTTTTTAATTTAATTATTTATTTATTAAAGGTAATATACAACTACATATTCCGTGAAAATTTTAAGCGTCTACCTGTTACCGTTAGTAATTTTGAGCAAAAATACGAAAAAAAAACACGTTTATTGTATGGGACCCCCCCTTAATATTTTATTTTTTTTTATTTTTAGTATTTGTTGTTATAGCGGCAACCGAAATACATAATTTGTGAAAATTTCAGCTTTCTAGCTATCACGGTTTATGAGATACAGCCTGGTGACAGACAGACAGACAGACAGACAGACAGACAGACAGACAGCGGAGGCTTAGTAATAGGGTTCCGATTTTTACCTTTTAGGTACGGAACCCTAAAAACTATGTGATGATGAGCCAATTGAAATCTCAACTCCCCGTACAATCCAAAGAGGGCTAAAAACAAAACGTGCTAAACGGTCGTCGTGCGACAAACAAGCAACCGAACATGACATATTGAGAGATGAACTAAAAGACATGTTTCATGAGTTCACTGCTGCCCAAAATACTCGCCTCGAACATTTAGAAGCTCTCATTATGGACCTTAAACAACAAACGTCAAAGATCGAGACCTCAAATAACAGCTTAGAAAACACTATGACCTATGTATCGGATCAGCTAACATCCTTGGAATCCAAGATCACTGGGCTTAACAATGAACGCGCTCAACTATCGACTCAATTGTCGAACCTTGACAATAAAATAGAAGCCCTAGAACGCAAGTCAATTAAAACTTGTGTGGAAGTTAGAAATGTTCCAACACGGAATTTCAAATTTTTAGACTCTGCCAAAAACTACAATGAATAGAACCCTAATCGCAAACTTAATTCTTCGCACCTTGGTTTCACGGCAAATGTAGTGCCAATATTTGTTGCTGAACAACTGACTCCACAATGTAGAAAACTCTTTTACCTTGCCAGAATATTCGCCAAGGCACAAAACTATAATTTCTGCTGGGTATCAAATGGTCGAATTTTAATGAAATAAAACCAGTCAAGTGCGAGTTGGACTCGCGAACCGAGGGTTCCGTACAAACCTGTAGGTATATATAATAATTTAAAAAAATATGTGTTGTAACTAAAAATTTAAAGTTATCTAAAGTTTTTCCTAAGTGCTATAAAACGTTGCTTCATGCCAAATTTCAAGATTCTAAATTGACTGGAGGTTTGTTTTAGTTTTGACTTGAGCATTTGATATGAATTTCAATTTTATACCTCTACGGGTTTATGAGGAAAGGGCTAGTAACTTTAAAATTATTAATTGTTTTTATTATATGATGTAACTAAAAATTTACGGTTTTCGCAATTTTTCCCTTATCTGTGCTATACAAAATTGCTTCGTACAAAATTTCAAGATTTTGAGTTCACGGGTGTACCCTGTAGGTTTTGATTCCCTTGCGAGTATCGAAAATTTGCGGCAATTTACAACATAAACGGCTGTATCTTTTGATTTCGTGGGCTTAGAAGTTTGATTTTTTCACAGCTTCAAGGAGCAGTAGACTTAACTATTTGATATAAATTTCAATTTGATACCTCCATGCGTTTCTGAGAAAAAGGGTCTTGACAGACGGACGGAAAACAAAGTGATCCTATAAGGATTCCGTTTTTTAAATTCGAGCTACGGATTCTAAAAAAGTGAAGAATACATTGTAATTAAAAATGAGTTCCCATACATCGTAATTAAAAATGAGTCCCAACTTCAAGATATCGCTTTACCAACAAAAGCATGACTATTAAATGTATTTTTATTAACTTTGCATCTGATAATTCTTTGTTACTTTTTAATATTGTTATTTCAATTTTATACTGTAAGACTATTCTGCATGTATTACTCTGTACTAAAGCATACAATTATACACAACCTACACACTACATCTCTACACTAAATAACACACGCCTTACACTTTTCATTTCTACACTACACCAATCAATCCATCTTCAACACTCAGTCGTACACCATGCATATATCTTTCAATTACATGTCTCTGTACAGTTACATATATCTATACACATGTCGCATTACTGCAAACCTATACAAGCTTCAGCTTTACTTACCTACCGATCGCTTAGTTTGAATTGTCGCCCAATATTGAATAAACTATTGCTATTCAAAACTGATTGACGATATAACCTTGCTAAATAACAACATTGATAATCTTGCTGTATCGACAATTTACCAGTGTGCATCGGAAGACTGTCTATCAACCGTTGAAAATCCTGAAAACTACTTAAAGATTGTTTCACAAAATATTCGTTCGATTAGTCAAAATTTCCTCAGTCTTGAAACCTTACTCTTCCGCCTTGCTATAGAATGTGATGTCATTGTTATTTCAGAGTGCTGGCTCTCCTGTTTAAGTAATTCTACATTACCGCAGCTGCAAAATTATTCCTTATGCCACACCACCAAACACCGCAATCAGAGTGACCGTGTAGTTGCGTATATAAAAACGAACCTTACACAGAAAACTTACGAGCCCGAGTTCTATGGCTCAGCCTCGGGCTTAGTCATTGAATTCAAAGCCAATATCGCAATTCTCTGCATCTATAGATCACCATCTTATGAGTCTATCGTATTGTTTATCAATTCTCTGAATGACATACTATCCAACTTGGCACGTTAGAAAACTATAGCCATGGTGGAGAACATTAGTATCAATATAAACATGGAAAGTAATAATTCGCCCCACTGTGGGGCTCATGAATACCTGAACTGTCTCGCTTTTCACGGTGTCTTACCGACTCATACCCTACCTACAAGAGGCTACAACTGCCTTGATCACACCATATTGAGAACGAAATTCCCGTCATCTTTATTTGTCTTGGACTCTACAATAACCAATCACTCCGCTTCTTTACTTTATCTTAACTTAAAACCACCACGTAACTATGCTGTGACCTCAATTTCAAAGACCAACTTCACCTCACTTGACAAATCCATGCAGACACTTGACTTCTCACATATCCTGACTTTGACTGATCCTGACGCTGCTACAGACTGTCTTACACAATCATTAATTCTCGAAATAAAAAACAATACATCTATAAAACTCCTCCCTACACGCAACAGAATCATGAAGCCATGGATCACCCAAGGTCTTTTAAGGTGTATGCAAAACCGAGATCAACTACACAAAAACTGTAAAAAGAACTTGATAACACAGTCTTAAAGATCACTTACACCCGATACAGGTACTATTGTAACAAAATTATCAAAAAAGCAAAAAGGCAATTCGACTCTGATGAACTAACTGAAGCCAGTAATATTGAATAAACTAACGAAGCTAATATGGGGTACAGTCAAACGTGTCACAAACACTACAACCACGAAACACATTCCTATGGAGTTACTCTCATCCACAAAATTTCCTTACGAAAGTGTTAACGACGTAAACAACTATTTTGCGAAAGTGGGTGTCGATCTTCTCAATAAAATTCGCAGCCCACAACCGAATTGGTCCGCATACTCTGACACTGCGCTTAAGTCTAACCAATGCTATAATTCTTTTGTTCTTCTATCAACAGATCCTGATGAGATTGCTTCTACAATAAAGAGCTTAAAGTCTAACGCTGCTGTGGGTATAGATGGTATCACAACATCTATGCTGAAACGATACTCTGTAATCCTGGCACCCATTTTATGCCATATATTCAACCTTTGCTTCGACACTGGTGTCATTCCAGCTTCTTTTAAACAGGCAATGATCCATCCTATTTTCAAGGCAGGCGATCGTTCCGCTGCACATAACTACCGTCACATTGCAGTATTGTCAGCTTTGTCAAAGATCTTGGAACGCCGTCTAAACAAAAGACTTGTCAACTATCTTGAAAATAATAACCTTTTATCAGTTAATCAGTTCGGTTTTAGAAAAAAGTGCTCAACCTCTGGTGCAGCTTTACAACTAATAAATGGAATAGTTGATAAGCTAAATAAACGTAAAAAAGTGCTTACGGTGTTCCTCAATCTCGCTAAGGCGTTCGATACGGTACCTCTCATCTGCCTTATCTCTAAGCTCGAGCAATTGGGTGTCAGAGACATGCAGCTAGAAATATTTAAGTCATACCTTACAGGACGGACACAAAAAGTAAAAATAGGCAATTTCTTAAATGATGAGCTTCCTATTCGTTACGGAGTTCCCCAAGGTAGCGTTTTAGGCCCAATGCTTTTTTTGATATTCATTGACGACCTTTGCAATACACCTGCACCATCTGGTAGTATAATTTCATTTTTCATTTCTTCTAAGACGAAATTAATTACTTTTTCCTTGAATACCACAGCCTACCACACCTATCACTTTACAAGCTCACTCATGTCAAACTAACACACTCACATGTAACTGCCCACTTATATCATCCCCAGACACGATAAAATACCTAGGCATTATAATTGATAAGCATTTTACCTTCAAGACACACCTAGCAGGTAGAATACGTAAACTCATCTACATTTTTAAAACACAAAAACACGTCGCAAATCATCATATTATTCGTACTGTATATTATACAATGTGTCGTCGATTATTACATACAGTATTACTAGTTGGGGTGGTGCAGCCAAAACTTTTCTCAAGCCTCTTGAGGTGGCTCAGAGAGCCATACTTAAAGTAGCTAGTTTTCGACCTATTCACTATCCTACAATTGAGCTTTATAAAAATAACAAAGTACTCACGATTCGACAACTATTTATACTCTATACAATACTTTACCAACACACCATACCTCCACTCACACATAACCAACCTAAACGAAGATACAAATTATTAGGTCCCTCTCTATATAACAAAATAGTCAGATCTATCCCGATTCACAAATCCTCTTCCATACTTGCAAAAAGATCACCCAATTCCTCGCCCAAAAAGACTATGATGATACCGAGAACTTCATCACATTGTCGCATCCATAAGTTTTCACATTATTTATTTACAATTCACACACACACACACGCACACACACACACGCACACACACACACGCACACACACACACACACACACACACACGCAGGCACACGCACACACACACACAAGCACGCACACGCACGCGCGCACACACACACACGCACGCACATATATGCATGTACACATATGCATGTATAAACGAAATACAATTTTTTTCTTACATTTAAGATATCATTGTATTTTTTCTCTTTTAAATGTTAACAGTCATCTCCCTTCTTTTGTGGGAAATTAAGGGCTGACCATTGATGTAAAAAGTAAAGATACGTTCGACTGAACATTTGACAGACGCAGTAAACTTACAAAAAAAATAACGCCATCTAGTAAAACTAGTATGAACTACGATGTAAATCGGCATGGTCTGCTCCTAGACATAACCTTGTAAGAGCGGGGCGAGGTATTTTTCGAGGTACAAAACAATATATTTTTTCATTTTGGATTCGTACCTAATGTTTTTTGACGTTGGTGTATCTTTAAATTTTAAGAATCAATTAAAAATAATTTTGTTAGAAAATTATTTAATCTTATAGTAATAATAATAAATCTTTTCATTTCATCGGGTACAACGCCCGATGCTTCAAAGTTATGTCGCACTTTTACGCGGCGTTTTTACCAATATGAAAGAAGATTGCTTTAAATAATGTTAGAAGTTGATTTAATGATATATTTTTAAGTTACTGGTGACATGAAGTGTTATCATATTTTTTATTATGTTTTTTGTCGTAGTTCACGCAACCTTTCACGGCACAATTGGCATTTTTGTTCGCAAAAAACTAGATCAGCCTCGAGCATCGATCAGCTGTCATCGGGAGCGGTCGTACGCTCCCGATGACAGCTGATCGCGTTCTAGTTCACTTCGTTAAAGGGAAGACCATTTTAGGACCAACTTCGAGGCGTCATTGTAACATGCGGTCCGCCCAGTCCTTACGCAGTAATATATATGTCAATGGGGCTGACTGTCCTTAACACAGGCTGTTCAGTAGCCTAGCAGCCTAGCAAGAACATCGGAGCTATCATGTATATTTAGACTGTAAGATTTTCTACCTCTACACTATAATATAATATTATAAAAAGGAAAAATTTGTATTTTTGTTTGTTTGTTTGTAATGGATAAATTCAAAAATGACTGGACCGATTTTAAAAATTCTTTCACCATTAAAAAAAAAAGCTACATTATCAGCGAGTAACATAGGCTATTTTTGATTTTAGAAATAATAGGGTTCCGTAAGATATTTGGAGTTTTCGGACCCAAGGTGTAAACAATCATCCAAGAAAGTTCGTTATTTGGCGTACGCCGCCTAAACTATAAAAGATAGAACCATAAAATATTCTAATTAATTTAAGACCTTAAAAATATCTACAAGAAAGGCCGCAACACACTATACCTATCTACTTCGATTTAAGCACAACAACCATATTTTTATTTAAAAATCTTGAAATTTTTTTAGGACTTCATTTAAACGGATTTATTTTACACATGTCATTACTCCTTATCAAAATAAACTATTTTTTCACAAAGCACTGTATAAGTAGATAATATTTAGTCTTTAATTCATTAAAATTTGACGTTTGGTTTGAAAGTTAGGCCGAAATCAATCTACAGATACTCTATACACATAAATAAAATTAGAGTGTCTGTTTGTAATATTAAAATAACTGCTTTTTACTTAATGCACATGGATATTACACGGTACATATACCAAAATGACATTTATTAGAATTTTTGTCTGTTTGTTTGTTCTCGCTAATCACTGGAACGGCTGGACCGATTTTGACGAGACTTTCACTGGCGGATAGCTGATATACCAAGGAGTAACTTAAGCTATAACTTAACTGGGTGCGCGAAGTAGTTCCCTCAGGACGCGGGTAGAACCGCGGGAAGCAGCTAGTTGGAAATAAAGCATTATTATTATGTTTCTCTTTCACGCGTACTTTTCTAACATATGATGTTAAAAAAGTACACGGTCCTTTGGCAGGCGTACTCGGAGACATAGGTCCAACGCGCAGAGGCCCTTTGAGAATTTTAATCTAGGATGTGGTGGGACACCTACTGAGGAGCCTCCATAACTGCACTATGAAGTACAGTCACGGATTAGCCGCAGCAGGTGTAGGACTATTGCTACTTGTATGGAAACTAATTACTCTGGGCTATTGTGATGGGTGTTCAATGGATAAGTGAATATGGAAAATATGGATGAAAAACGGCGTCTGCCCTAAGTAGTCTTATATTACGTCGAAAAGGGGCAGCCGGTGACTCGCCAACTCACTAAATGGGGCCTCTCTAAATTGCCACCATGGTAAACGAAGTCTGCCATAAAGGCAGCCAGAGGGCAACACTGGTGCGAGTGGTTAGAGGTGTAGAGCGGTGCGGCACTGGTTTCGCCATCACGGGTCGTGACCCGAAGCGGGTTTCCCCGTAATTACGCCCTTGAAAATGACACTTCCACCCCGTACAAATAGCTCTTGTGACTTCCCTCTGGCCAGCCAACCAAGGCAAGCCAAAGTGGAGAGTCCTGGGGGCGCTCTTGGGCATCAACTCCAACCAGCCAATAAAGGAAAGAAAGAAGAAAGAAAGAAACATTTATTTGGATACAGCACAAACAGAACAGCATACAATATTTTAGAAGAACAGAACTGATTATAAAGGCACATTCATATTAAATAAAAATAGAGAAAAATTAGCAGATCAGAAAAAAAATATCGAGTAATGTCGAGTATGTGTCCCAGCGCTGACCAAAAGGGTAGCCAAGTCAGCATTATGCCCAGTACAGCTGATGCATACTGGGAGCCAAGAGAATATCATTCTCTTGGCTCCCAGTCACCCACCACGAATGCCCAACCAGGTGTCACGCTCACTCACAATGCCAAATACACACAAATAGTTATGTGTTATATTAAAATATACATATAACACAATATGCAATCACATGCACTCAAAAGGCAGACAAAAAAAATCTTTATATATATATATATATTTTTTGTGTGCGTTTGTAAGTCACTGAACTCCTCCTAAGCGACTGGACCGATTAACTTACTTACTCCAATGGCTCAATGACCCGAAGTGTGCCTTGGCTTCCAATACGAGAGAACGCCACTTCACCCGATCTTTGGCCACTTCTCGCTAATCATCAGCTTGAAGCGCCTTAAGATCCTGCTCCACGACGTATTTCCAGCGGTATCTGGGGCGACCGACAGGACGACGTCCTGTTGGTCGACCCACATACGCTCTCTGAACCGCACGTTCCTCTCCCATTCTCTCGACGTGACCAAGCCATCGGAGTCTGTGGCCATTTATTTCTCAAATTATATTAGGAATGGCTACGAGTACTGCGATTTTGGCATTTTTTCGGCTCCGCCAGCTCTCGTCAGCTCTCTGCACGGGGCCCAAGATCTTCCGCAGGACCTTTCTTTCTGCGACCAAGAGCTTATTTTCTTCCTTTTGTGTCAGTGTCCAGGCTTCGCAGCCATACGTTAGAACCGGTCTTATTACAGTTTTGTAAATTCGTAATTTCGTATTTCGGTTAAGAAACCTGGACACTAACACTTTGTGCAGAGCCGCACTACATCTAAGCGCGTTTTGGATGCGGGTATCGATCTCCTCCTCTCAAATGTTCGTGTCTGTTATGGTACAGCCTAAATATTTGAATTTCGACACGCCGTTGTACGTATTATCTCCAACATGTAAGTTATTTCTGGCCACTCGAGTATTTTTGTAGCGCCTTATGTGGAGATATTCCGTTTTTTCGTCGCTTATTCTTAGGCCTATCTTTAGAGCTTTGGATTCTAGGACATTTGCGGAGTCTTTCACCTCATCACTACTATCTCCTAGCAGGGCCAGATTAAGATGAAATTGTTTGTGTGTGTTCGAGGGGAGTTGAGAATAGTTTAGATTCACAATTTAGTCAACTGGAAAATGTTTTTCTAGTTAATTTTTAATTTGTAAGTAGTTGTTGATTTTGGCATGTTTCACATTGGAACCGACCGACTGCGCTACCATCGCAGTATCAAATCTATTTTAATATACATACATACATACATAGTCTCACGCCTGTTTCCCCGAAGGGGTAGGCAGAGGCATAATAAGCGCCCACTTTTCGCCAATGTTTTGATCCCACGTAATAGGTGGCGAGCCTATTGCCGCTTATCAGGATATTTTGTTTGCCAGAGCCTCGTCCGTTGATCGGCAGGTGCACCACTTGCAGGTGAGGTTGGCTTGGGACCCTAAGTTCTTGGTGGGAACCCTATGCACGCATAATTCCCTATAACCCTGTACTATATTTTAATATATTTATTATAATCCTTACATGAATAATAAAACACTAAAAAATAAAGATTTCGAGTCGACAACATTCAGATAGATATCCGCAATATTCAGATTGTCGAGTATTTTGTTAAATTGTAATGGTTCTGACAGACAAATCGCAGTCGCCATATTGGCCACTCTAGCAAAATGTCACTGATACCGGATAACATTTTGAATACTACTAGGTGAGTCTTAGTACTAAGTAGTTTGTATGTGAAAATACTTTTTGCAGTTATATTTCTTAAACAGTTAAAACGACAATTATAGAAGTATCATCCCAATAAAAGAGATTTGTGTTACCCCGAACATAGATTATATACTATAACTAGAGACTTCCAAATTTACGCGAGCGAAGCCGCGGGCAAAAGCTAGTATACAGGGTGTAAAAAGACCCTTAACGAAAACTAATATCCCATGTTGTACCAATCACTACGAACATTTTTTACTTCGGCACCATACCTTGGAAATAACTGGTTCAGGAGATATCGAGGCTCAAAGTTAGTATGGATTTTTTCTAACAAGGTACATAATCGATGCATTTACCCCGCCAATATGTTCTTTAGATGCCTTATGACCCCATGGATAAGTAGGTATTACGAGCATTGCACGCGTGCGCTTTTAATTGCGGTTTAAAAAATGTGAAAACTTAAAAAAAATCGTTTCCCAGGTATTATTTTTGGTTAGTATGACTTGGCATGATGTCCACAACGAGTAGACTTCGGCTTGGTGATGGTTTTTGTGACAACCTGTATATATATAAATAGAAAAACCACACGCAAATCAATCTCGTTAAAACCTAGGCACGCGAAAAGGCCGCGGAGAAAGGTTAGGGCGGGCAAAGCGGCACTCTGGGAAATTTTGATTAAAATTAAATTACATTAAAAATTATCTTATAATAAAATTATATAAAATTATCTTAGATGAAATTATATTAATATCATATTTTGTTAAATTATGTTAATTTTTTATTACAATTATATATATTATCTAATATATTAGATTAAATTACATTAGAATTATATGTTGTTAAATTATATTATATTAAAATTAATTATTTATACTATAAAAGAAAATGAAAAAAAAATGATTTATTTCTGCCACAACCAGACAAATTACATGGTAAAAAAAAGGTACACACAAAAGTAAAAAAATAATAAAAGAAACAAAAACATCGTTAACAGCTACATAATATAATTAAAACACGCTAAGGCCAGGGCGTGGCAGCAATGGGATCCCGTTCAGCATAACACCAGACTCGCTGGCAATAATATTTTACGGGGCCCTGCTAGTGAGTCACCAAATCAAAATCAAATCAAAATCATTTATTAATCTAGGCCACAAAGTGACGCTTATGAACGTCAAAATTTAAGTTAATTACTTAATGATTCTACATTTACATTTACTGCCACGTTCGCAATGCAATAGGTAGAACCACGAGAAAGAACGGGCAATAAAACTCATGGCCACTCTTTTCAAACAAATATAATGGTGGTACATTTTATTTTTGTAAGGAGCTGCAACAGTAAAATTTTTAGTAGCTATTGATATCATACTCAAGCAGTAAATGATGTTCATATGGTAAGTATGGTTCACGAAGGCGAAAAACAATGAATACCTACACTAGACAATTACAATTATATACAGATATACCTACTTTAAATGTGTACAGAGTAAACAATAACAACATCACGCATTAGCAGCGCGGGTGCGTGTGGCGCGGGCAGCATGGGGCAGAGTCTACGTCGCGTCAACCGGCGACAAAAAGAGACAACCGACTGTGACGTACGTCCGGTACCTACCGCGTCTACGTCACAGTACCGCCCATACGCTCGGCCAATCAGAGAAGGCCATCGTCCGCGCTCGCGAAGCCTGACCAAATATGGTCATGAACGGACTCCAACTCTGATGGAGGGCCCGGTATATAATGGGGCCGACAGAGAGGCCGGCACCGCTACTCTAACGTCGCTTCTACTACATACCTACACGTACCTACTGACCCTACGTCTTACGTGTATCCTGATCCCAGCAGCTGGGTGAGTTACTACATTTACTGCACTAGCGTACTGCTCATCTCTCTACCTGCTAGCTGAGGCCGGCTGACGCCGCCTGCCTGACTCTATTGGTTGTGGCTTTCCTAATGCTGTTTTCCTTCAGGTTCCAGGTCCACCTTAAGGCTCCGGGCTACTCTACCTAGACCGCTACACTACCCTGCACCGTCCTCGACGTCACCTCTGCCGAAGAGTCTGGCCCTGCCCTGCTCATCGCACTCAGACCGCCGGCGCCTGCCAGCTCAACCAACGGCCTGCAAGGATCTGCCCGCTACGCGCAGCCCTTCGAACAACCTGCCCTACACACCACCGGAGGGAACAGCGTGGGAGACTGCAGCCCTTAGTGTTCAGGCCAGTGTCGTGTTGTTGGTCGGTCATACTCTTGGCAAGGGAAGTGAGACAATACTCGGCAATAAATGCACCTAGAACCTCTACTGCGTTTTAATTCTAAAACCCGTTACAGGGGCGCCCAACGTGGGGCCACTGTAACGGGTTCTAGACTAAGGCTGTTAGAACTGCCCGCTACGCGCAGCCCTTCGAACAACCTGCCCTACACACCACCGGAGGGAACAGCGTGGGAGACTGTAGCCCTTAGTGTTCAGGCCAGTGTCGTGTTGTTGGTCGGTCATACTCTTGGCAAGGGAAGTGAGACAATACTCGGCAATAAACGCACCTAGAACCTCTACTGCGTTTTAATTCTAGAACCCGTTACAGGGGCGCCCAACGTGGGGCCACTGTAACGGGTTCTAGACTAAGGCTGTTAGAACTGCTAATGTCTCCCGTTCTGTTATACTGTAGTTTTGTTCCTGTGCATTGAGTGACCTACTCATGTAAGCGATAGGTAGTTCAACGCCATCTATTTCTTGTGTAAGCAATCCACCGATGCCACTCGCACTCGCATCTGTGTGAACTTGAAAAGGTTTCTCGTAATCGGGACACGATAATTTTGGTGCGGAGCTTAACAATTGTTATAGTAAATACTGTATCCTTTTTCCTATCAGGCGCGCAACTGCTGAAATAGTAACTAATATTTTGGAAGAAAATATATTTTTAGTTCATGGTATACCATCTACAATTATATTGGACAATGGTAAACAGTTTGTAAGTGCTACGTTAAAAGCTATGTTGCACAAGTACAAAATCCCTAATCTTCATTATAAATATTCCCCACATGTGAATACGGTCGAACGCTATAATAAAACCATTGGTTCTACCTTAGCGGCGTTTGTAGGAAATGACCAGAGATTATGGGACACTCTCCTACCTAAGGTGCAGTTTGCATTAAATACCGCAGTTAATGAAGTCACGGGCTATACACCTAGTTTTTTAGTCTATGGACGTAAATTAGTTTCATGCGGCTCACACTATGTCGACACGGACGCTGATGATGTAGTATACATACCTAGGGACGATTACGCAGAAAACATAGGTCACTTATCAGGCATATTTGACAAAGTTCAGGCACTCCTCAATCAAGCTCATGCTAGGAATTCCCAAACTTATAATTTACGCCATAAACCAGCTGAGTTTAATGTTGAAGACACTGTGTGGAAAAGGACTTTTTATCAGAGCGACAAGGATAAGTCCTTCTGTAAGAAACTAGCCCCTAAATTTGTGAAGTGCACAGTGATTAATAAAAAGTCGCCTCTCGTTTACGAGCTGTCGGACGCGTCTGGAAATTCTATTGGGTTTTGGCACATAAAGGACCTAAAACTTATACACTATGGTGCCTAACTATTTGTTACAAACCGTAAAAGACTTTCCCGCGAGGATCTGCCCGCTACGCGCAGCCCTTCGAACAACCTGCCCTACACACCACCGGAGGGAACAGCGTGAGAGACTGCAGCCCTTAGTGTTCAGGCCAGTGTCGTGTTGTTGGTCGGTCATACTCGTGGCAAGGGAAGTGAGAAAATACTCGGCAATAAACTCACCTAGTACCTCTACTGCGTTTTAATTCTAGAACCCGTTACACGACAGACTGCTCACCGCACGCGCGGCGCGCACACGCATTGCGCTGTACAGTCACGAGATCGTAGTGCAATGACAAAAGATTACGAGTTTGTAACAATAAATAGCGTGGTACATTATTGCCTTAAAGTAAGAGTTACATAAGTCGATCCAATCTCATTGCTTTTCACAATTGACCGATATGAAAATGTTATTAAGCAAGAAAATCTAATCGATTTTAAACTTTCGCGATTTGTATACATCATACAATTTTACTAAAGCGGGTCTTATTCGCGATATTTAATTAATTTATTAAAAAGCATAAAAAATAAAAAGCAAAAAGCATAAAAATTTCAACCGGGAGGATGGATACAGACTGTCTGCAACTTGGAATCCGGTAATCAACAAATGTAAACCCCGCCGCAGTAACACAGCTCATCAGTGTGTAGACGTCATAAGTTTTGTGTGTCAACGTACCGACAGTTCGGATTAAAATAAAAATAAAAAACAAGTGAGGGTAGCTGCCGAAACCCGCGCTTCACAAGGATTACGCTGAGATGACATCAGTCCTGCCGTGACCAAGGCTGTTGTAAGATGGCTGAAACGTCGGTAAAACATAGGTATTTATACTTTAAATTAATTAAATATCGCGAATAAGACCCGTTTTAGTAAAATTGTACAAGGAAATCTACACCTGACATAGCTCGATGGCCGCACTCCATAGGTAAGTGTCTATAAAAGCTAACAATAATTACATAAATTGCAACACAAACATAGCGAGGAAATATACATGATATATCGTGTTAGTTACAAAACTTTTCATACATAAATGTCCACACAGCAATCATGACATAAGCATATAATATTTACACCTATCGATACCAAAATGACTAGGTACCTATATTTTTTTATACTTGTTTTAAGACATAAATTAACTAAATCATTCGGACATCAAATTGCTTTAAATAGTACATATTATATTTAAATAAAAGACATGTCGACATTTGCGTTACGCAGTTCACACTGAGATACCAATAGATACTGCCGAAGACGCTTTTTGAATATGACAGTACTGTTTATTTGCCTCAGAGGCAGAAGTAGGTTATTCCATACTTTTGAGGATGCGTAACGAAAACTACATCGGAACGCAGCAGAATTATGATTTTGTATGGACAATTGTTGTGCGCACGTTCTACTCGAAAACTCCCTCTGACTCGTGACCCAATTAAGCTTACTATGAAGGTATGCTGGTTCCTTGTATTTGAGAACACCGAATAGTAGGCATGCCAAGTGTAACTTTCTGCGCGAATTCATTTTCAAGATTGAGTGTTGGTTAAAAAACGGTGTGACATGGCTTCTAGTTGGGATGTGGAAACAAAAACGGCCGCAAGCGTTTTGAACACGTTGAATGAGACGCTTAATTCTTGCTAAAAGTCTTGGCCCGTACACGGTGTCAGCATAATTAAGTTTTGATAGAACCAGTGACTCGACTAATTGCACTCTAAGTTCCTCAGGCAAATGTTGCCTCATTCTGTATAAAATCTTCAGGCGGTAAAAACATTCCGAACACATTCCGCTATATGTTCCGCAAATCTGAGCTCACTGACCATGCGTAACCCAAGATTGCGCGCTTCATTGACCTTGACAATAGGCTGGCCCATCAAAGATATTGTCAGCGTGGGTAATGCGTCAATCTTGTGTTTTGCTCCAAAGAGCAAATATTTGGTCTGAGCAGGGTTAAGCATAAAACAGTTACTCTGACTCCAGTTAGATATGTTCTTTAGGTCCTTGTTCAGAGCGGTAATCGCTGCTTCTTTATTCGTGTGGATGGAAAGAAACATATACCTGAATATCGTCAGGATATATATGATAACTGCAAGACTGGCTACACTTGACCACATCGGCGCAATACAAGCTAAATAATATGGGGCCAAGTATGAAACCTTGCTGCACTCCTCTTTTGACGTGGGCCGGCTCAGAAAAACTAACACTGCCATCGTTTCTCCTCAATTCGACGTACTGCTGACGGTTATCGAGATAGCTATGGAACCGTACCGTAGATGAGGCCCTGACCAACTCTCTGAAGCATTCGGGACCGTTGTGTCGCCACACAAATTCAGCTCGCCACAAAGCTGCCCTGCGGTTATTATTATTATTTTGTTTTACGAATTGTAAAAAATCTCAGCATATGTTGGTAAATATGAAGAACCTATCATGGGCCTAAGCCAAGTGGGTTGGTTCATTGTGTAGCGTTGTCGGTGTCTGTGTGGTGGATGTGAGGAATCGCCGAACTATGGAACATGTATCAATGATAACGGATTTCTGGAGTGCTATAAATATTTTCTTGTGTAAACCTAATTTTTTTTATGATGCATGTAGAGGTTTTGGGATTATTCCTGTTGACGAGATGATGATGGGTTTAACCGTATGTTGATGCTACATTTGCCGTATTTCGTCAGCAAGGGGTATATATTTTTGTATTTTCTCTGTGTACTTCTTTCTTATATTTTCTGAGTTAGGTATTGCAATGTCTATTAAATAAGTTTAAGCTTTCAGTGTTAAAATTATATCTGGTCTATTATTTGTAGTGGTTTTATCTATTATGATATCTCTATCCCAGTAGAGTTTTATTTTTTTCATTATTTATTAAATTTTTGGGTTTATATTTATAATAAGGTTCTACATTTTCTATTAGCTTATACTTTATTGCTAACTGGGCGTGTATTTGTTTAGCTACATTGTTGTGTCATTCGGTGTACTGCTTATTGGCTTGAAAACCATATCCTCCGGTTATATGATCTATTGTTTCTTGACTGGTGTTACATAATCTACATCTGTCTGAGACTATTTATGGATTTTTATTATATATTTTTGATAATGTGATAAAAAAAAAAATGATGATTTGGTCTTATATCGCAACCATGAAACCTTCTGTCTCCTTGTAAATATTTCCCTTATACAGCCATGCGTTGGATGCTGCTTTATCTATGAAATCTTGACGAATTTGATTCGGAAATTTGCCATGTAAAGTTTTTTTGCTTCTCGCTATTTAATTTTGCTCATCCGTAACTATGCTGTCTGTAAGTGTACTTCTGTAATTTAGTTTTAGTGTTGTACCTGATGTCGGTATAAGTGTGAGTGTTTTGTAAATAGGGCTACTATTGGCTTTATCTTGCATGTATGCGCGTATGTTGCTAATCTGTTTGTTGTGTAAATTCTTTATGTCTATAAATCCTCTTCCACCTGATTTAATTTTTTAGTTGAACCGTTCAGTTGCTGAGTGTATATGGTGGATATGGTGTTTGTTACATGTTATACGTGTAAGTCTGTTAAGCTTATTTAGGTCTGTGGCTGTCCATTTTATTATATCGAATGAATAAGTCAGAACAGGGACTGCATATGTATTGATTGCTTTGACTGTATTTTTGCTCTGTCTTCAAAATTTTGTTTAACCTGTCTGTGTTATTTTTTAATAAGTTCCTCTTTTATTTTACTATGATCTAGTCTTATACTCTTTGAATAGCCTAAGTATTTGTAAGTATCTGTTATTGCCATTGTATTTATTTACGAATTTTGTTGCGATTGTAAAGTGAATGGATCTGTGGTGTGATGTTTTCCGCGTACAATACTATTCATCTTACATTTATCTAAGTTGAAATTCATTTTAATATCAGTGCTGAAATTTTCTGTCACTTGTAATAAGTTGTATAATTGTTGTTTATTTGCTCCATGTAACTTTATATCATCCATATATAATAAATGTGTGATATTTGTCTTAGTTTCTCGGTGTAATTAATAACCTTGTTCTGTTTTATTAAGCATTCGTGATAATGGGTTTAGTGCCATACAGAACCATTGGACTGAGTGAGTCTCCTTGAAATATACCGCGTGCAATTTTGATGGGACTTGATTGAAGAATACCTGATTCGGTGTTAATACTGAGAATTGTTGACTATTGTTGCATTGTTTTAGTTAAGAAACGTACTAAAGAATTGTCAATTTTGTACAGTCCTAAAATCCGAATCAACCACGAATGAGGAACGCTATCATATGCTTTCTGCTAATCTATATAAAAAATTTCTAGATATAAGGAGAAGTTTACGGAACGACTTATCATTTACTTTCTTTTATTCAATAAAACTAACGAGGGACGATAAGATATCTTGTAAACGTACGTTTTTCTCACGTTACGTATAATTTTATTTATAACATGTTCTGACTAAGTGGGTATGAATAGAAAAGGCAGCGAAAGCCTAGCGGTTTAAGCTTCAAAACCACAGCGCGAACGGTTAAATTGACCTACCCCTTGATGGTTAAGTAAGCGAAAATTAACAATTTATACGTAAGTACATAATTTTCAAAAGTCAAGAGGATACGCCGTGGTATATAATACACTCTGCATGGCAGTCTTTTGGAATCTATACTAAGTTGTCATTGTCTCTTCTGTTTAAGCGTTGTTTTGTTAATTTTACGAGACAGAACAGGTTTTAAAACCCAAGCACTTGCTTAAATTGGCTATAACTTTTCATTGCGTTCGCGCACAAACTTGCCCCTCCCGGTACCTTCCTAGAACGCAGTGACGCGTTTGCGGCGGAAGTGAACGGACGGGAAGTAAGCGAAAATTAACAATTTATACGTAAGTAGATAATTTTCAAAAGTCAAGAGTATACGCCGTGGTATATAATACACTCTGCTTGGCAGTCTTTTGGAATCTATACTAGGTTGTCATTGTCTCTTCTGTTTAAGCGTTGTTTTGTTAATTTTACGAGACAGAACAGGTTTTAAAACAGTCGTTGTACTAGTGTCACAATGTTCACACATTGTGACACTCGTACAGCGAGTACGTACCTTAACGTACCTTTATATTATTATTATTACCAAAAAGAATCACAATATTCAGTTCTGCAGCAATAGTTAAAAATATTAACAAGCTTCAATTCCAAATACTCGATTAAAACTGACAGCTATTCGCAACTTCGCTTAAAAATTAATCCATCGAGAACTAACAATTTCCCGACGTTTTAGCACATGAAATAATATTTTGTTACCGTGCCGAGAATGGTTCGCAGCCATCTGCAAGTTCAGGTGAGGTATGATCCAATAACGGCGTCAAAGCTAGTCGATTAACTTCACTTTTGGGAAACCTAACTCACTTTCCACAGCAGTGGGTTCACACAGACATACCTGGGCGTGAACGGTCGAATTATCGAACGACTGTGGCAGCCGTGTGTTTGGTGACATTCACTTTTATTGTTATTATTATGTTTATTCCACAGATTTTCATACGTAATGTGTTTATCTATTTGAGTTACATTTCTGATAGTAATTGGAATAGTGTTTTGTTTAAAATTGAGCATGTTTGCTTCCCGTGCTAGATGTTCAAATATTTGGAGAATGTTTGACAGAGTAGAATTATCCCAAGCCCAAAAAATAACGTGAACGTAAGAAATATTTTAAAAGTATATAATTATTACTTTACTGTAACTCGTAAACTTTATTACATGTTCTTATTAAAATAGTTAAAATATTATTGCACTTTTTATTATGGGTAATTACGACCTTGTTTATTTCGGCATCCGACAAAATATACCTAAATCTAAGTAAATCAACAATATACACAGTATAAAGTCCAATCGTGAACTATATACAAAAACTATTATTGATGATGATGAATTTTATTTAATTTTCCTGACATACATTTTGTTATTTAAAACGTACAAGTCTTACTTCTTTTGATACTTAACTCAAACAAAGAACGTATATTTTAATCAAATCTTAAAAAGTTTCTAACTTTCGCGATTTAAATGAGTATGATCTCATGATCATGTCGGCTATTTTGGAATGATTAATCGGGCACGCCTGATTGACGGCAATTTAAACTTTATTATTATAGCATGGTCAAAACATAAATATTAGTATGAATAAAGATGTTCGCCACTATAGACATCAGTTGACCAGTGATCATACAAATACATTGGCAGGATTAAGTTACTACACACATAAAACATAATAGGTACTACTTTAACTTTTGCGCTATTCAGTTGTCACGTCGGTCGTACCGGCCTCGTTTCACAGTAGATTCACTCCATACATCACTTTGTTAGTTATCTGTTTAGCCAGTTGACATTGATGAATGTTTCAGCGAACAAGCGGTATTCAGTTGTGCCCGCGGTATCCTGGCTTAGGGTTCCGTCGGTGCACTAATACAAGGTAACCTCGGTTATACGGAAACAATGAGTGAACATCTCTCGATTAACGTGAGAAATGTACGAGCATTTTGTTTTACATTTCTTAGTTTGATGAGGTTCTTTCTTCGGGAATAAAGCTTGTTTACAGTTGAGATTTGAGGTTTCTTAGTTATTTTTTATTTAAACAAACAAGTTTAGTTTCAAGAAGTAAGCTTTTGCAACTGCACGACACTAGTAGCACAAGTAGATATCAATTTATATTTGCTTTAATTTTAACACTTAATGGAACATTAACTTTGCCAAATACCAAATGTTTGCGATAATGGAACATCTTTTGACTTTAGCCAAATAGTTCAAAATACACATACTCACAAAACTCTAAAAATATATAAAAGAAAGTGTTCTAAAGACTGTTCTTGTTAATCGTTTTTTACTTACATGGACGCACGCATGCACACTCAGGCAAGTAGGTACTGTACTAGGTTGATAATCTATATATTAATACGTGAAGCGAAATTGTCGCGAAATCGTGATCCATTTTTGCGAGAAATGCGTGAACGGAGGATTATGAAATTTGGCATACTTATTGCTTACATGTGGAAGGTATGCAGATTTGCAGAATGATAATATTTTTATTTAATATGCATTAGAAATATATGATTTTAATGAAAATAAACGATACCACTACTACCTTAGATTTTGCACACACACATGCATAGCATCGTATACGTATACAATATTTTTTTTAGTTTACGAATATGGACCCACAGACTTTCAAACTGAAAAGAGGTTAATAATACATGTATATTATACTTTTTTGTTCAAGGTTTGTCATATTCTGCTTGAGAGATTTTGTAATTTTGAAGTTATATTTCTTTAGGCGCGCTATGAAAAAATGACGAGAGTCAAATTTTACGATGCGCGCGCATGTGTGACACAAAATTCTCACGGGAGAAGTTTTTAGTTCGTACATTCACAAGTTGGCGGACGGGACACTTAAAAAGCAATGATATGGGTGTCACTATCGGGGTGTTTATGGATTCTGATCATGAAAATGACATCTATTTGGGAATTTAAACTTTCGTGGTCATTTAAACTTGATTTAAATTGTCTTTCGGGATATATACCACGTACCTTTGTTTGGAGTAACCGATATTTCGGCACTGTTGCAAGCGCCATGTTCACGGATGTACTGAGGGTATTGCGGGTGGATGAATGTTACGAGCAAGTATAACGGTCTACCCGCTTTCTTACTCGTTTTTTGCGTACAACACCACTGCCACTGTTTTCACTATCGCACTGTACCCGATCACGACATACTACACTCACTACGTCAGCTCGCGGTTTGAGATTTTCCGTTTCACGGGTTTTACATAGACGCACCACTGGATGCCAGATACTCGACAGTTGAAACCCATCCTCTCTATTGAAATTATTAAACTTTTTGATTTCAATGGCCTCCCTAACCATTCGAGGTATGTAGTGGCGTTCTGTCGAAAGCACCTGAGGGTTGTGTAACTCAATCCAGTGGTCAGTACCCGAGTCTAAAAGGTGTTGAGCTATGGCTGACTTATGTGGCTCGTTATTTTTGACTGCCCTGATGTGTTCCTTTATCCGGCAAGAGATGGTGCGTTTCGTTTGTCCTATATAGGAACTGCCACAGCTGCAGTCAACTTTGTATACACCTGGCTTTTCTAATGGAAGACTGTCTTTCGGCGTTCTTATATATTGAGACAGTTTCTTAAAAGGAGTGAAAATAGTCTTTACTGAAACTTTGTTAAGAATATTGGCGATCTTATCTGTCACTCCTTTGACGTACGGTAAGTACGCTGGGTGTCGTTCAACCTTGAAGTCCAGGTGTTTTTTAGTATGTCTGGGTGGTCTGATTCGCCTACTGTATCCGTTTTTGTGTAGAACGTCGCTTAAATGCGAAAGTTCCTTAATTTTTGCCCCATTAAGTGTAAAAATTTGGAAACGGTACGTAGACGACATTTTCTGTGTTATGGAAGGCGATGAAGAGATGGTTCAAGAGTACTTGGCACATTTAAACAGCATCCACAGTAAAATGAGTTTTACCTATGAAATCGAAAGGGACAGAAGAATGGCGTTCCTCGATGTTATGATTGGCGTACGGGATGACGGTTCATTAAGCCACTCTGTATACAGAAAGCCAACACACACAGATCGCTATCTACACGCCGACTCACATCATCACCCACGTCAACTGAATTCCGTTATAACGTCGCTTACCGACCGGGCATACAGCTTGTGTGACGATGAACATTTGGGTAAGAAACTTTCGCATTTAAGCGACGTTCTACACAAAAACGGATATAGTAGGCGAATCAGACCACCCAGACATACTAAAAAACACCTGGACTTCAAGGTTGAACGACACCCAGCGTACTTACCGTACGTCAAAGGAGTGACAGATAAGATCGCCAATATTCTTAACAAAGTTTCAGTAAAGACTATTTTCACTCCTTTTAAGAAACTGTCTCAATATATAAGAACGCCGAAAGACAGTCTTCCATTAGAAAAGCCAGGTGTATACAAAGTTGACTGCAGCTGTGGCAGTTCCTATATAGGACAAACGAAACGCACCATCTCTTGCCGGATAAAGGAACACATCAGGGCAGTCAAAAATAACGAGCCACATAAGTCAGCCATAGCTCAACACCTTTTAGACTCGGGTACTGACCACTGGATTGAGTTACACAACCCTCAGGTGCTTTCGACAGAACGCCACTACATACCTCGAATGGTTAGGGAGGCCATTGAAATCAAAAAGTTTAATAATTTCAATAGAGAGGATGGGTTTCAACTGTCGAGTATCTGGCATCCAGTGGTGCGTCTATGTAAAACCCGTGAAACGGAAAATCTCAAACCGCGAGCTGACGTAGTGAGTGTAGTATGTCGTGATCGGGTACAGTGCGATAGTGAAAACAGTGGCAGTGGTGTTGTACGCAAAAAACGAGTAAGAAAGCGGGTAGACCGTTATACTTGCTCGTAACATTCATCCACCCGCAATACCCTCAGTACATCCGTGAACATGGCGCTTGCAACAGTGCCGAAATATCGGTTACTCCAAACAAAGGTACGTGGTATATATCCCGAAAGACAATTTAAATCAAATCTATTTGGGAATCCAAGATGATGGACGGGACATTTAAAAGAAAATAATATGGGTATCATTTTCATGGTTTTCATGCACTCTAATCACGAAAATGATATCTATTTGAGAATCCAAGATGGCGGACATTTTTAATAAAATTAATATGGGTATCATTTCCGGGGTTTTCATGGATTCTGATCATGAAAATGACTTCTGTTTAAGAATCCAAGATAACTGACAGAACATCTTTAATAAAATTCATATGGGTATAATTTTCGGCGTTTTCATGGATTCTGGTCACAAAAATGACATCTATTTGGGAATCCAAGATGGCGGACGGGACATTTTTATTAAAGTGAAGTCAGAGTGAAATTTTACGATGCGCGTACATGTGTGACACAAAATTCTCACAGAAGAACTTTTTAGTTTCTACATTCACACGTGTTTTAGTTTCGTACAAGTGCGAAGTATATATGTGCTAATAAATAATATTCAGTAGTGATTTAAACTGAATATTTTGATTAATAATCGATTTTACACTTTCGCGATTTGTATACATCATACACTATTAGGTATTTAGCGGGTCTTAGTCGCGATAATTTATTTATTTCAAGGCATTAATACCTCTGTTATTCTCCTACGTTTCTACCGGGTTGCAACGGTTGTGGTCGCGGAGGGACTGATGTCAGCTCAGCGCCGTCCTTGTGAAGCGCGGGTTTCGGCAGCTACCTTCACTTCTTTTGTATTTTTGATATTTTTAGTTCTATCCGCACTGTCGGTACTTGGACACACTACACTTATGACGTCTACACACTGATGAGTTGTGTTACTGCGGCGTTGTTTGCATTTGTTGATAACTGGATTCCAAGTGGTCGATAGTCTGTATCCGTCCTCCCGGTTGAAATTTCTATGTTTTTTTATTTCAACCGCTTCACGTACTATCCTGGAGTAATAGTGGCGATCGGTGGATAAGACTTGTGGTTGATGTTATTCTCTACAGTGGTTTGGTCCAAATTCCAGCAAATGCTCAGCTATGGCAGATTTATTAATTTGTCGACTTTTGACAGCTGTGATATGTTCTTTGACCCTTTCAGCGATCGTTCGTTTGGTCTGTCCGATATAGGAACTACCACAACTGCAATCAACCTTGTAGACGCCTGGTATTTGTAGAGGAATTACGTCTTTTGGGGTACGCAGATTTTGTGCTACCTTGGAGAGGGGACTATATACAGTCTCAGTCAAGATAATTAGTACTGTTCCAACTTTGTCCGTCACTCCCTTGATATAAGGCATGTAAGCCGGCACCCTGCTTATTTCAGATTTGCGGTCCTTCCTCTTCCGACGGGGTATCTCCTTTTTGTATCCGTTGCACCTTAGTAAGTAAGCAGAGTGCCGGCTTACATGCCTTATATCAAGGGAGTGACGGACAAAGTTGGAACAGTACTATAAAAATACTCCATCAAGACTGTATATAGTCCTCTCTCCAAGGTAGCACACAATCTGCGTACCTCAAAGTGGTGAATAAATTAGCTACTTACTATCATTTGTGCAAACACTTGCAGACAACAAGACAGGTGTATTGGTTGAAATCCTACTCGATAAATACATATATGTCGTACTATCTCATAACATTATTATTACTAGTCTTAAATTGAATTTCCTAGACAGGTTTCAATAAAAAATTTACGAATACATAGAGGGTATCTATAATAAATAGCTGTATTTGCAAATTGTAACATGATGTTAGAATCGTTTTAAAAGCAACATAGTGAATGTTTTTGTATCGTATTACTTTTTTCTATTACCTAGATTGTTGAGATACACAATGTTCAGGCATCCAAAACAAAAGCTAATAAGAAACTAGTCCAAGAACGGATATCGAATATTTTCTTACTCTGCGTGAAATGGAATTGTCATACAAACTTAGAACTTATTTCTGATTTGTTGGTAGCAAAAGAATATTACAAAGTTTCCATTTCATAATATCCATTCCATTCCATTCCATTGTATTTGTAGTAATTTATTTCAGCTCGAGGATCAATTTATCTTTGCGTAAGAAACAATAATCAAGTACGTTTAGTGTGAAAGTGTAATAAACTACAAAATATATTGCATTAGAAAATCCTTTCTCTAATAAAGTATCAAAATAAGGATGATTTTGAAATTAATTTCTATTTCTATTATTATAACATACACTTAATTATTGTGACTTCTGTTTAAACTAAGGATTAACATTCTTGACATACAAATGAGTTAAATGGACCCTGAATCCTATAATCGTCTTTTAACATAAACACAGTGTCGAGTGACAAGTTCGACGATACAATCACTATGTTACATCTTTTTCGACAAATAAAGTACATACGTCACGAAAAAAGTAAATAAGGTAGTATTATTTGTCTGAACAATATAATCGAATCCCTATTCAGAACACAACGCCACATAAATATTTGTAACACTTGTTATCCTCGTAGTGTATTCATTGTATTTACACTTTCCCCACTCGGGTGACGACGAATGTGAATGCTAAACATTCTAGTTAGACATGGGCGGCGAAATTTCATTACAATCAACTTGTATTAACTCAAACAAAAGTCTAAATTGAGTTTGCGCGATTTGTTAAATTTTGCGACAGGTCTTGGGTTTTGTGAAATATTCCTAGAGACACGTTTGTATTAAATGGGATTACCCATTTAATACAAACGTGTCTTTAGGAACTCATTAGAGTAAATCAGTAAATTTGAACTTGTTTCAAGTGTCATAGATTGCTTGGTACATTTATTTAACTCAATTTATTTTCATTTCACTCAAAGTTCATGGAATTTTATAATAATTAGATGTTCACTTATGGTGGAGAAGTATAATTTTATTATTAAAAACTACAATCTATTTTAATTTTAAAAGCTTATGAACATACCTATTATGTAACATATTTTGCAACAAGCAGACACCGATTTAAGTACATATAGCTGACATTAAACACAAACGCTCGACGAAGTCTGCTGTGTGTGAACATGTACAACAAGGAACCAACCATTACCTGCGATTTGATCAACCATAGATACTCGCAAAAGAACACCGCTTTATTCCAAAAATGATACGTGAAGCTATTGAAATTAAAAAAACATCCTAATTTCAATAGGGAAGGTGGTTGGAACGTTCCTCCAGCTTGGGACCCTGCTATCAGGCTAATGAAACCCAAGAAGGACCCAAAGTCCCAGAAGACATCAAGACACAGTGAGCACATTCTACGTAGATAGTAACACCAATAGTTGAAAAATGTTCGGGTACTTTGAGATAACTTTTAAATTCAAAGACAATAACTTTTAAGAGAGAAGAGAGAACTTTTAAAATACAGATAACTTTTAAGACAAAGACAAATATCACCTCAGTCTGCCGTGGACATGAATCCTGTAAAGAATTCGAAACGTCGGCTAGTAATAAAAATGTAGTTTCTAGATCATTCGGTTTATGTGTAATAACCAGTGAAACCAATATAACGCAATAAAATCCGTAAAGTGTAGTTTAATTTCAATATTTAATTTCATGGGAGATTTAAACGCGAAACTGGGCAAACGCGACGGTGATGAGCTGAGAGTGGGGCCATTTGGTTATGGGCATCGGAATTCCCGGGGTCACTTGCTGGCTAGCTTTATGGAGAAGGAAGGACTCTATATGATGAATTCCTTCTTCAAGAAGCGAGAATGCCGCAAGTGGACCTGGGTAAGTCCAGACGGTGCAACCAAAAATGAGATCGACTTTATCATGTCGACGAAGAGGCAGATATTCAATGATGTCCCCGTGATCAATTTACTTAAAGTGGGGAGCGATCACCGAATGGTAAGAGGCACATTGAATATCTGTACAAGCCTCGAACGGTCGAGGTTGATAAAGTCCACGCTCCGACCGGCACCGGTTCATATCCAAAACCCCGAGAGCTTTCAGCTCGAACTCAAGAACCGTTTCGAATGCCTGGGTGAATGCGTAGATGTGGACGTGTACAGTAACGGGTTCGTGGATGCTGTCCATACAACAGGGGCTAAATTTTTTAAGCCCCAGAAAAGCCAGAGAACCAAAAAGATCTCGGATCCGACCCTCAAGCTGTTAGAGGAAAGGCGCAAGATGGTTCTGCTATCCTCCGACGACATCCCGAAATATCGGCACCTCAACAGACAGATCTCTAAGTCTCTGACTCGCGATCTCCGCCAATACAACACAAAATGTGTTCGTGAGGCGATCGAGCGGAATAAGGGATCCAATGTGTTCCAAAGGGATCTGTCTGTTGGGCAGAGTCAGCTGACAAAGCTGAAGACGGAGGATGGCAGAATCGTATCGTCCAAGCCTGAGCTCTTGGAGGAGATCGAAAGGTTCTATGGACAGCTATACACGACAACGCAACAACCCGCAAGCACTCCAGCGTCAGACCCTAGAGCTGGATTGACCAGACACTATACCGAAGATATCCCGGACGTCAGCATGCACGAGATTAGTGTGGCTCTCAAACAGCTTAAAAACAACAAGGCGCCGGGTGATGACGGAATTATGAGTGAGCTTCTGAAAGCCGGCGGTGCACCCGCTAGAGAAGCCCTCCGGAAGCTATTTAATTCCGTCATTCTCGAGGGTTAAACGCCACAGGCGTGGCACAGAGGTGTGGTGGTGCTTTTCTTTAAGAAAGGGGATAAAACCCTCTTGAAGAACTACAGACCCATCACACTTCTGAGCCACGTCTACAAGCTGTTTTCGAGGGTCATCACGAATCGTCTCGAGAGCAAGCTAGACGACTTCCAGCCTCCCGAACAAGCCGGTTTCCGTAAAGGCTATAGTACCATAGACCACATACATACGCTGCGGCAGGTTATACAGAAGTCCGAGGAGTAAAACCAGCCCCTATGCTTGGCGTTTGTGGACTATGAGAAAGCCTTCGATTCGATCAAAACCTGGGCGGTGCTACAGTCTCTCCAACGGTGCCGGATTGACTACCGATATATCGAAGTGCTGAAGTGTTTGTATGAAAACGCCACTATGTCAGTCCGCCTCCAGGACCAGAGTTCGAAACCTATTCAACTCCAACAAGGGGTGAGACAGGGGGATGTCATATCCCCGAAACTGTTTACCACTGCGCTGGAGGATGTTTTCAAGCTTCTGGGCTGGAATGGACTCGGCATCAACATCAACGGCGAGTACATCACTCACCTTCGATTCGCAGACGATATCGTAGTCATGGCTGAGACCATGGAAGACCTAGGTACAATGCTCGATGGTCTCTGTAGAGTCTCCCAACAAGTAGGTCTTAAGATGAACATGGACAAGACGAAAATCATGTCGAACGTCCATGTTGTACCTGGTCCTATTCAGGTTGGGAACTCTACGCTCGAAGTTGTCGACAAGTATATCTACCTGGGACAAGTAGTCCAATTAGGTAGGTCCAACTTCGAGAAGGAGGTCAATCGTCGAATCCAACTCGGTTGGGCAGCGTTCGGGAAGCTACGACATATCTTCTCGTCCGATATCCCGCAGTGTCTCAAGACGAAAGTCTTTGACCAGTGTGTGTTGCCAGTGATGACTTACGGATCAGAGACGTGGTCGCTCACTATGGGCCTTATCAGAAGGCTCAAGGTCACTCAGAGGGCGATGGAGAGAGCTATGCTTGGAGTTTCCCTGCGAGATCGAATCAGAAATGAGGAGATCCGCAGTAGAACCAAAGTCGCCGACATAGCTCTCCGGATAGCCAAGCTGAAGTGGCAGTGGGCAGGGCACATAGCTCGAAGAACCGATGGCCGTTGGGGCAGAAAGGTTCTGGAGTGGCGGCCACGTACCGGACGACGCAGCAGAGGTAGGCCCTCCGCAAGGTGGACCGACGATCTTGTCAAGATCGCGGGAGGAGGTTGGATGCGGGCGGCTCAAGACCGGTCTGTGTGGAGAACCTTGGGGGAGGCCTATGTCCAGCAGTGGACGTCGTTTGGCTGATGTGATGATTTAATTTCAAAGACACCGATTTTCTTACAGAACACCCAAACTAGTTACATTGCACATAGATCAGTATGGAGATGATTCTGAAGTTTAATTTGTCTATACAACTTTAATAAGCAACTTAGCAAATAGATCAATTAATTAGTCAATAAGCATCTTGAACAGGCTACGATAGCCAAGTGGAAGATCGACAGATTACTATTCTGAGCGTTGAATACAAAACAACGACACGCACCCGTGACTTATTTTAATTATTTTGTACTTAGAATCTATCCACATATATCAGAGTCGTGCCCGGACGAGCACAGACCGCCTCCCTCAGAGACTCAAAGAAATATCGGAAGAAATATTAGTGTGTACATTTTATACGAGCTTATGTTTACATAGCCGTTTACGGGCTACGGACGGCCACAGTGGCTAAGCACGAGAGGAACCACGACATTATCATAATTATGTAGATAACCTTTTAATTGTTACTGCTTATCTGTCTTTTGCCTAACTTTTCTCAAAGTGATAAAAAGCCCGTGCCGGTGAACAGTTATAAACAGAGCTAATATTATTTTTATTATGTAATGTAAGCATAATAAAATTCCCGTAGCATACTCAGACTTCAGCACCACTTAAACATTAATGGACTACGATTTCGTTACTTCTCCACATTTCCAACGTAACAATATTTTTTTTTTGCAAACAGTTAATACAATAGGAACACCCGTATCATGGAACTTAAAAGTCCCAGCACGCATAGAAGGTAAACGTCAACAGTCTACATTATATGAGATATACATTTTTATCGAAATCGCGCTACGAAGCAAAAAAAAAATAACATAGATAGTGTGATTCAAGCGATAGTTAATCTTGGACTCTAACCCGAGACCCTCTGCGTGGCAGTCTGTTGGCATCCTTATGACCTATTTGAGTTAAGTCTATTTTAGACAGGGTCAGTGCACAAGTCAGTTATCGGCGCCAGTGCCCACGCCTAAACTGGCTTCCACTGTTTACATGGTGTCAGTAGTCGCGGCTAGTTTTCACGGTGAGCACACGTTTGTGAAGTCAGTGAAGAAAAATGAATTCGCGAAACGGACGAAAAAAACAACGATCAGGTTTCTTGTTGAAAAATTTTACCGTTTTACTATTTAATGGGTTAATAAACTAATTAAAAGGTAGCAGAAATGCTAGAAACTGAAATAACTAAAAATAAACGAATTTGGATAAGAAAATGGATTGAAGACAGAAACGCAACTGGTGGTTCTGCTTTGTTGTTAAAGCAATTGAGATTTAAAGATCCGGGCGAGTATAAAATGGCTCTGAGAATGTCACCGCAGATTTTTGACATATTGTTGTCATTGGTATCAAGTTCTATTCAGCGACAAGATACGTTCATGAGAGATGCCTTGCCAGCCAAGTTAAAACTAGGAATAACGCTGACATATTTGGCTTCAAGGATGTCGTATCGAAATCCCAGTCATTTTTACCGGACCTCGATACCATCAATTTCTCTACTAATACAAGAAGTATGCTGGGCAATATATCAGGCATTGAAAACACATATTAAGGTAAGAAAGTTTTTAATTATAAAGTAATTTAAAAAATAACATTAACTTTTTGTTATAAAAACAGTCTGTTTTCATCATCAGCCTTTAACAGTCCACTGCTGGACTAGGCCTCTTCTTTGAAAGGAGGCATTGGCCTACTATACCACGCTGGCCAAACGGGTTAGTATAGGGTTTGTATCAAGTTTTCCTTCTCTTACAGTGCTGTTCTCTGCATAATATGCTCCCTCTGTCGACTCTTACGACACCCATGGGATGATATGGGGTGGTGACATTCCGTATTCTTAATCCGTCACCAGTCTGTTTTAATACGAACTTATTAAAAATCAAAAATCATTTTTTTTATAAAGTAATTAAATAATCAACAGCCAGTTTTGCATTATAAAGTAATGAGACACTTTATGACAGCTCATTTAAAAATGGGTTTACTCTTGTATGAACGCCATCTATGATTTAGTTCCTTCTTTTTTAATGAGCTGTCAGAAAATCTCTTATTAAAGAAATAAGTAGTTTAAATAGTATTTAAGCATTTTCAAAAGCACGCACAATTACAGCGTTGTTTTCACTTCCAGATTCATTGTTATTCATGGTACTGTTATTCACCCTGTGTCTAATGATTATTTGACTGGGGTCTACATATGTAGGGGTCATCGAAATTTGCTCCGGAGGATAAAGCCCTAAAGAGCTGTGACTTGACGTAGTTATTTCGTTGTGCTCTGGAGAGTTTATTTGATTGGAATTCGAATAAAATCCCAAGCTACTGTTGCTGCTTGTTGTAGCTGCCGGACTAGGAGTAAAATAGTATTGCAGTTGAGGTGATGGCTGACTAGCAGAAAACTGTGCAGTGGGAAAAATATTTGTTTGTCCTTTTTTGTATATCAACTAGTCTACATTTTGAAAGTATTTTTTGCATTTCTTCTTGTGCAATAACAGATTGTTCTTCAGATAGTTTTTTGAGCTGAGCCGCCACATATTGATATTTAAATCGTTTGACACACTTTTCATGTCTTTTATTATGGAGGTCATCTGGGATAATTTTGAGCGCTTTGAAAGTATTCTACCAGATTGAGTAGGAGCTTCTGTTCCAGAATTTTGAGCTGGCGCATGGACGGGTGGAGTTGGTGTATTAGAGGAATCGTCATTATTTTCAGTGGATCTTGACACATTTTCAGTATGCTCATCGGAACCCTCAGCTTCAGCAGGAACAGCGTTATCGTTTTTTTGTATGGTAATAGGCGGCAAAAGAGCAGACGGATTGCCTGATGGTAAGCAATTATCGCCGCCCATGGACACAAGCAACACCACAGGAGTCACAAGTGCGTTGCCACCCCTTGGTGTTGGGAAAAGGGATAGGATGAGGAGTAGGATCAGGGAGAAGGGATAGGGGATAGGGCCTCGGGCCAAGTATAGCTTCATAGTTATCCTGTCAATGAAAATAAGTGTATCTATTATATACTAATAAAATGTAATTTTGAATGCATTTTTTTACTGATCCCAGAACAAGGGTAAGAATGGAAAATTATTGAAGATGGATTTAATACCACGTGGAATTTTCCGTCATGCTGTGGAGCCATCGACGGAAAACATGTTACAATTATAGCTCCACTAAATAGTGGAAGTGAATATTTTAATTATAAAATAATAATAGCATAGTTTTGTTAGCCGTTGTAGACCATGACTATTGTTTTTCCTACATAGATGTTGGAGTAAATGGCAACGCCTCTGATGGAGGTGTCTTCAAAAATTCTTCACTATCTCGTCTGTTGGAAAATGGATTGCTTTTTTAAAATGGAGTTATAGTTGGTGATGCAGCATTTCCATTAAAAACTTATTTGCTTAAACCATATCCGGGTGTGCAACTCAGTACTGCCGAAAAAGTCTATAACTACAGATTGTCTCGTGCAATTCGCATAAGTGAAAATGCTTTTGGAATACTTGTTTCAAGATTTCAAGTGTTCGAAAAAGCAATTCCAACCAATTTGGATACAACTGATGCAATTGTCTGTGCAGCCTGAGCCCTGCATAATTGGTTATGAAAGAGTTCAAGATCCTACATAACACCTAATTGTGTAGACAGAGAAGATAGTAATGGACAAATAATAGAAGGTACATGGAGATCGGAGATAATACCACTACCAAGTATATCAGATCAACAAAGAGGTAACCATTCCATGACTATAAAAAGGAGACCTATTTAGGAACTACTTTATGACTACTGGAGCTGTACCATGGCAGCTAAACCGAATTTTTTGGACAATTAGTTAAAAGGAGTAAAAAATCGTCGTTAAAAGGAGTAAGGTATGTTTAAAGATTTTGACTGGCTTCTTAATATTCGTGTGCGAATTTACAAGCCAGCGCTGACTTTCCGCCACTGGATTGACTTGAAATTAATTTACACGGGGTTTTTTTCGGGTCAGCGCTGACTTGTCTCGATTTCGGCGCCAGTCAGTGGATCTGTCTAAATCTGCCTTTAGTGTTTGCGAATGTAACAATTTTATACTACTAATATTTTTGGCAATCATTCCACTTTTTCTAATAATTTTTTTATCGATCGAAAACGTTTAATACTCGTACATTTATACTTTAATACTATTAATAGTACTTGCAATTGCCGTCAATGGCGAACAAAAGTCAATCAGTGGTCGGTGAAACTACATTTTCTTTGTAGTTAGTAAAGCAATTAGAGGTATTCCACCTTCCAATTTAAACCTATTGGGACTCTCTGTCTATGAAATGTAACTATTTGATAAGTCTAAGGATGCGTAGCCACCAACGATGAACGATACAGTGCTGTGTAAAAGGAAAACATCCCACTTATAGTAACTGCCTGAGTCAATGAAAAAAAGGTTAAAAGAGGCACTGATGTGGTTCACCACATCCGTTCCTCTTTTTGCCAGTTACTTTCAAGTAACAGCTGAGTACTGCTGAGTATTACGGTATGTTCGAGTATTCTCTTTAATGTTCATGAAAGACAAATCGGCCAACAGGCACTGTGGCAGTCTGATAGTCTGTGGCCCATCTCATTGTAAGAAGAGTCTCTTGCACTGTTATAAACAGGGCTGATAAAATATATTTTTCAGGCAACGCTTAGCTAGCCCAGTACATCTTTTACGGATCCGCAGCTTATAATGTCTATTTCTAGACTACGTATAAACCGAATTAGAAGTAATTAATTACACCTTTAAAAAGGTTTTATTGTTGAATGACTGAATAACTTCAACTTCTAGTAACTTCGACGTTCGGCCACTAAATACGTCTGATTGAATTATATTGTAAATTTTTAATGAAAAGGAAGCCTTTTGAGTGGTGAAACATCGTCTGTAATTAATTGCAAATATTTGCGGAACGAAATAGTAATGTATAGAAATTGGAGATTTCATTTTTCGATGTGGACAGGACGTAATTTATTTTCAAAGGAATACCTTTGAAAATTAAAAGGTGGAAGCCATGTACGAGGACATATCTCGGGCTATACATGGCTTCAAAACCCATTACACCGTGGTCATGGGAGATTTTAACGTGAAATTGGGCAAACGAGACGGTGATAAGCTGAGAGTGGGCTATTTGGATATGGGCATCGGAATTCCCGGGGTCACTTGCTGGCTAGCTTTATGGAGAAGGAAGGACTCTATATGATGAATTCCTTCTTCAAGAAGCGAGAATGCCGCAAGTGGACTTGGGTAAGTCCAGACGGTGCAACCAAAAATGAGATCGACTTTATCATGTCGACGAAGAGGCAGATATTCAATGATGTCTCCGTGATCAATTCACTTAAAGTGGAGAGCGATCACCGAATGGTAAGAGGCACATTGAATATCTGTACAAGCCTCGAACAGTTGAGGTTGATAAAGTCCACGCTCCGACCGGCACCGGTTCATATCCAAAACCCCGAGAGCTTTCAGCTCGAACCCAAGAACCGTTTCGAATGCCTGGGCGAATGTGTAGATGTGGACGAGTACAGTAACGGGTTCGTGGATGCTGTCCACACAACAGGGGATAAATTTTTTAAGCCCCAGAAAAGCAAGAGAACCAGCAAGATCTCGGGTCCGACCCGTGAGCTGTTAGAGGAAAGGCGCAAGATGGTTCTGCTATCCTCCGACGACATGCCGAAATATTGGCACCTCAACAGACAGATCTCTAAGTCTCTGACTCGCGATCTCCGCCAATACAACACAAAATGTGTTCGTGAGGCGATCGAGCGGAATAAGGGATCCAATGTGTTTCAGAGAAATCTGTCTGTTGGTCAGCTGACAAAGCTGAAGACAGAAAATGGCAGAATCGCATTGTCCAAGCCTGAGCTCTTGGAGGAGATCAAAAGGGTCTATGGACAGCTATACACGACAACGCGACAACCCGCATGTACTCCAGCGTCAGACCCTAGAGCTGAATTGACCCGACACTATACCGAAGATATCCCGGACGTCAGCGTGCGCGAGATTAGAGTGGCTCTCAAACAGCTCAAAAACAACAAGGCGCCGGGTGACGACGGAATTACGAGCGAGCTTCTGAAGGCCGGCGGCACACCCGCTGTAGAAGCCCTTCGGAAGCTATTTAATTCCGTCATTCTCGAGGGTAAACTGCCACAGGCGTGGCATAGAGGTATGGTGGTGCTTTTCTTTAAGAAAGGGGATAAAACCCTCTTAAAGAACTACAGACCCATCACACTTCTAACGTCTGCAAGCTGTTTTCGAGGGTCATCACGAATTGTCTCGAGAGCAAGCTAGACGACTTCCAGCCTCCCGAACAAGCCGGTTTCCGTAAAGGCTATAGTACCATAGACCACATACATACGCTGCGGCAAGTTAAACAGAAGTC
Source organism: Euclidia mi (assembly GCA_944739405.2). Classification (NCBI taxonomy): domain Eukaryota; kingdom Metazoa; phylum Arthropoda; class Insecta; order Lepidoptera; family Erebidae; genus Euclidia; species Euclidia mi. The sequence goes on along the minus strand of OX123181.2, from coordinate 35,064,525 downwards.
CGAGGAGTATAACCAGCCTCTATGCTTGGCGTTTGTGGACTATGAGAAAGCCTTCGATTCGATCGAAACCTGGGCGGTGCTTCAGTCTCTCCAACGGTGCCGGATTGACTACCAATATATCGAAGTGCTGAAGTGTTTGTATGAAAACGCCACTATGTCAGTCCGCCTCCAGGACCAGAGTTCGAAACCTATTCAACTCCAGCGAGGGGTGAGACAGGGGGATGTCATATCCCTGAAACTGTTTACCACTGCGCTGGAGGATATTTTCAAGCTTTTCGACTGGAATGTACTCGGCATCAACGTCAACGGCGAGAATATTACTCATCTTCAATTCGCAGACGATATCGTAGTCATGGCTGAGACCATGAAAGACCTAGGCACAATGCTCGATGGCCTCTGTAGAGTTTCCCAACAAGTAGGTCTTAAGATTAACATGGACAAGACGAAAATCATGTGGAACGTCCATGTTGTACATGCTCCTGTTCAGGTTGGGAAATTTACGCTCGAAATTGTCGACAAGTATATCTACCTGGGACAAGTAGTCTAATTAGGTAGGTCCAACTTCGAGAAGGAGGTCAATCGTCGAATCCAACCCGGTTCGTCCGATATCCCGCAGTGTCTCAAGACGAAAGTCTTTAACCAGTGTGTGTTGCCAGTGATGACTTACGGATCAGAGACGTGGTCGCTCACTATGGGCCTTATCAGAAGGCTCAAGGTCACTCAGAGGGCGATGGAGAGAGCTATGCTTGGAGTTTCCCTGCGAGATCGAATCAGAAATGAGGAGATCCGCAGTAGAACCAAAGTCGCCGACATAGCTCTCCGGATAGCCAAGCTGAAGTGGCAGTGGGCAGAGCACATAACTCGAAGAACCGATGGCCGTTGGGGCAGAAAGGTTCTGGAGTGGCGGCCACGTACCGGACCACGCAGCAGAGGTAGGCAAGTTCCCGCAAGGTGGACCGACGATCTCGTCAAGATCGCGGGAGGCGGTTGGATGCGGGCGGCTCAAGACCGATCTGTGTGGAGAACCTTGGGGGAGGCCTTTGTCCAGCTGTGGACGTCGTTTGGCTGATATGATGATGACCTTTGAAAATAAATTACGTCCTGTCCACATCTTTGTCAGCATCAACAATAGCTGATTCCTATTAAAAACATTTCAATTTTCATTTAATTTTGCGAAAATTATCAGAACTCTTGTTACAGAGAGCGTCTGTTAACAAATAATTTTAAATAACTGCATTTTACTCCGTATTGTTTCCTTGTATTTTTCATTCTACCATGGGATACTTTTTGTATACAATAACATTTAATTACATGTATTTAACTTATAACAAAATAGTTAATAATTTCAAATTTTATGGAGACTGTGCTTATGTGTGGTAATCTCATTTCCAAGTTTCCAGAATAAATATTGAGTCTTTATAAAATGCACATATCAAAACCAGGGAAACTAAAAACAATTTCATCGACGGAAAAATTTACAAAAAAATAAAAAATATATATTCAATTTTTTATGAATATTTTAAAATTTAAGTTGCAGCTGCTCATCCTATTTACATAAATTGTTATAACTTTTCAATTGAATGTCCTATCAAAGTGGAATAAATTTTGAAATTATTGTTATTAATAGGCCGACACAATAAAGTAATAATGTCAAAAATAATAAATGCCATAAAATTTGAATAAAAAGGTATTTGAAGAAAATGTGGTATTTTTTTTCATCATTTTTACAATAATTTAAAATTTTCCAGAAAAATCGTCCCCTTTATCCTACTTTTTTTTATTTTTAGTTATTCTACATCATATTGGCTTTCTAATGATAAAAAATGCACGTTTATGACTCGCGCGAGTCAAGGTTTAATGAAACCGAATTTCCAATAAATATATTTGTTTGGAAAGCTAGGTGTTTACAGAGTCGATGGCGAGAGCAGAATGAATAAAATACAATTGTAATATTATGAACTAAGTACATGAAATATGGGTTCCACAGGTTTCATATATCTGGGAAGCAAAGTGAAATCAGCATTATTTGTTCTAGAACGTTCGATGGTTACACGGGTTTCCAGTAACAAGTATTATAAAGTTAGAGCCAGCATAATTTGTTCTAGCACTTTCCATTAAGTTTCTCGCGCTGCCTTACACGTGTTATGTAAAATGCTATGTCAGCCCCTTCATATGGTATATAGTTTATTTAGGGCTGAGTAGGCATATACCTTTGGGGGTAGCATCCTTAACTCGCGCGACTGCTGATTGGAAGTCCCGGGTTCGATTCCCGGGCTGGGCAAAAGTGTTACTAGGTTTTTCCGAATTCTCAGTAGCAGCACGGAGTCTGGTGATGTGCCCGGTAACGGCGATAGGCTCGCCCCCTATTACGTGAGACCTAAAAATTAATGTGCGAAATGTGGGTGTAATATTAATATTACACCTCTGTCTACCCCTTAGGGGATACAGGCGTGACTCTTAAAAAAAAATTCAGAAGTAATATTATAGTCTATCAAGATAAATGTACGGTATATGAATCATGAATATTTTTAAACATTTCAAGCCTAGCTTTTCGAGAATTATCATTGAAGGAGTAACAGGCATTTATCTGTGACAACGTTTCAGTATTTAATCATAGGTTCTGACGGCTCAAGCAATAAATTAAAAGCGGTCAGTCAGTAAATAGGTACATGGAGTTTGGAAATGCGCTCTGTATGCAGTGACAGCCTCAGGCTCATGTGTAGCCTGAAGAAACTATGTATATATCAATAGTTTTAAGCATATCCTACAGAATACCGTGTCTATTTCTTCAAACAACACGTGCGTAAATATGACATTATCTGAACTCACCATTTACCTTTCAACCCTACGACAGGTTTCAGTAAACTGGATTCTCAATAAACAACTTAAATAATGTACATAGTTCCTAGACGGGAAAGACGTAATAAAATTTTCGTCTGGAGTATCCCCCGATAAAGATAATGCCACCGTCATTCCAATTTCAAAGGTAAACGTGTTCAAAACCTCTCGTTAGTAGAGTTCAAATAAACAAGAATTTTCACTTTACTGTGTATTGATACAGTATTTATGGAATAGGTTTTGTTACGCTTGCATAAATAGTTGAATGATTTTTGGCTACCCAAACGTTTTCAAGAAGTCAGTCTCTTTCTGCTGAGGATTGTGACTGACATAGTGTAGCCATCTTCGATGTTTGGTGCGCTCGTTTGCTTACCTCTTGCGTATTCAAGGCCGTTTGCCCAAACGTGCATTGCCAGTTTAAAAAAAGTAAAAAAATTGGTCAAGCGGAAATTGAATGATATAACCAGATCGTGTTAAAAGTGCCAAAACCGTTTAATATCAACGACCAATGATAGCCATCACGTTGTGCACATATGAGATGCATATGACATTTGGAGCATTTTATGCATCGATGCACCTCCATTAGACATTTGGGGGGAAATTTATAATTTAGCAGACAACTATTGAAATCATTTTCTAATTATCACTTGTCATCCACTTTGCTAGACGTTTTATCTCTACCAGTTGTTTCGCGCCCGAATGCTTTATATAAATTCTTGCAGCACCCTGCGGCTGTATCCAGTACGAGTATCCCACTACACAGTCAAAGGAAAATTGTTAGTGCGTGTTAAGCTTGAACTCCTTTAATACTAAGATATAGGAAAGAAAGAAAGAAAAGAATGAAAAAAACATTTATTAGACACATCAATAAAAACATAACAAAGTTTGACATTAAAAACAAAACCAAAATAGAAAAAAAAATTCAAACAAAGAAAAAAAAAATAGTACAGTGTGTCCAAAAGGTCACAGCTCAGCCTGTGCTACGGATGACCGCAGCGCTGTTTTTCAGCTGAAACCTTAGAGCTTGTCACGGACGATTACCATAGTAGGTACAATATATAATAAGTACTATAAAAGTTAGGCTAGAGAAATATATGATAACAGTAATGTACATACACAAATAACAATGTAACAACAGATAATATTATAGTCAACAGATAATAGTATACATAATAGTATAGTAATAAGTATAATATATAGAATAATTATGTTAATAAGGATGAAAATTACGGGCTGGATTTTTGTTCAGATAAATATACTTAAATTTCTCCTAAAGCTACTAACACCACCTAGCTTGCGCAGTGGAGGGGGTAAATTATTCCAGCACTTGGTAGCATTATACCGAAAGCCGCCTCTAAATGCAGTGGTTCTGTGCCTAGGTATATGCAATGGTTGCCCTAGTTCTCTGCTAGCATATCCTTTATTTTCAGCCATCCATTCCAACTTCTCAAACAATTATTCTGGCACGTGAACACCCCTTCTCTACTTCATTTTTAATAAATTGCCTTCATTTAAAAATGGTGTTACATTACCACGTCTAGGGATATCAAAACAGAACCGTGCACATGAATTCTGCACTCTTTGAATGAGGCTGGAGGTTTTCGCCAGTAATCTGGGTCCGGTACACTACGTCGAGGTAGTTAAACTTGGAAAGAACAAGCGAGTCAGTTAGTTGCACACGAAGATCAGTGCTAAGATATTGTCTTGGTTTATACAATAACTTTAAGCGGTAAAAACAATTGCGAACTACATCTGAGACATGTCGCTCAAACCTCAACGCATCATCCATAATGAGTCCAAGATTACGTGCTTCCAGCACTCGATCTATTACAGATCCGTTCATAGCAATATAGGGATTTTTCTGGCTTACTGTATTGATCTGACCCTTAGATCCCAAAACCATGAATTTAGTTTTGGAAGCATTAAGAACTAAGGAATTATTATATGCCCAATTAAAAATATTATTCAAATCTGCATTAATTCTATCCACAGCTAATTGCGTTTCGTGAGGTTTAAAAGATAAATAAATCTGAACATCGTCCGCTTATATATGATAATTACAATATTTTATAGTATATATAAAATATTCTGCACTGTAAATATTAAATAAAATTGGGTAAATAATTTTCTATTTAAGAGTTTAGCATCAGACCGAGAAGTCGATCCATCACTATTGCGAACCTCTACAAATTGAGTGCTGTTACTCAGATACGAGTTAAACCATCGTACCATAGAGTGATCAAAACCGTAATATGACATCTTGGACATCAAAAGTGAAATATTTAAAGCATCAAAAGCCCTAGAAGGGTCGAGTAATACCAGTATCGTGGCTTGTCCTAAATCCTGAGCAGATATGATGTTGTCAGTAACGTCAAGCAACGCTGTAGTTGTACCCCTTTTCTTTCTAAAGCCAGATTGTTTGACTGGCAAAATACTGTGCATTTCAAGATTGCTAGTAAGTTGTAAACTAACTACTTTTTCAAGAACTTTTGACAGGTTTACTAATGTTTGCCATAATTTCATATGCCATACTGGTATATGCCATAATTTCATTAGAAATAACGCTTCAGTTATCATAATCGTGAAATGACATAAAATGACTTTCACTAATTCCATTGGTCATAATCGATCAAGTGTCATAATAATTTAAATCCATAAATATATTTGCTATAATTTTCGTTTTCAATAATCTAAGAAGAAAATAGATAATAAACTGAAGTGGAACAACTTCAGTTAATTAAACTAGTGTGAAGAATGTGGACTAAGTTGATGGAGCCCTGCTTCGCAGGGCTCCTAATTTTGGGTTAAGGGTCAAAAAAGAACCCTAACCTAACCTATCCGAGTAGGATTGCACTGAGTCGGGGTGTTAACGATAATTAATTCAACTTCAGTTTATTAAACTAGAGGGTGAAGAATGTGGATTAAGTTGACGGAGCCCTGCTTCGCAGGGCTCCTATTTTTGGGTTAAGCGTCAAAAGAGAACCCTAACCTAACCTAACCTATCCGAGTCGGATTGCCCTGAGTCGGGGTGTTAACGATAATTAATTTCGACCTAACAATATTATGTATTATTTTCATAATTATATCAAATTTTCATTATATCAAGAGTCGATTATGAGATGTGTTACTTAAGGAAACTAATTATTATGATATATGTTGTTATAGAAAGTCATTTTATGGCAAATAAAAGTTATCACTGCGGAGTTGTTAAGGCAAACGTTATTAGTATAAATGATAATAGTGCAAGTAAATATTATGATCGGGGATGATTATGGCAAACAATATAAGTGCAAATGAATTTATGGAAAACGAGAGAATACCCTTTTGACAGGCAAGGCAAAATGCTGATCAGCCTCAAGTCCTAAACTGAAGTTATATTATTAGATTTTGGTAAAGGTTTAACAATAGCCGTCTTCCATAGAGTTGGAAACTTTGCAGACTGAATGGATTTATTCACTATAGAATGATTAAATCAAGTGCCTGTGGCAAAATTAAATCAATCATATCTATAGACAAACCGTCTATACCTGTAGCAGATGATCTTATACCCTGCAATACCTTAAGTACGTCACCTGAGTCAACTGTCTTAATAGAAAATGTGTTGTCCCCAAAACGATTGAATTCGTAATAACATAATTGGGATATCGAGGTATACAAATTGCCAGGGATATTTAAGAAATTATTATTAATGTGGTTGGAGTCGCTTAAATGTAAAGGAATTTCCGTCCCTGTATGGGATTTCAGCTGGGTTTTTAAATTTTTCCATGCTTTTGGGTTCTGAATATTAGAATTAATATAAAGATGAAAGTAACATTTCTTTTCATAAAAAATCGCCAAAACTACTTGCTTTTTAAGGTCATTATAAAACTGCTTGTGAACGAGATCCCGAGTAATACGCGCCTTTTCAATGCTCTATCTCGCAGTCGCATCATAAGTTTCACATTATCGGTAAGCCAAGGGGCAGGCAGCTCACGAATAACCCTCGTGGTCATTGGTGCATGTAAATCAAACACAAAATTTACTACTTTTGTGAAATCCTCAACAATGTCGTCAATATCGTTCGACAAACCCATTCTGTGCCAGTTGATATTTGCTATATCTTGCTCCAATAGATCCCTATTAATTTCCTTCAACGGCCTTGTCTAGAGTTTGGGCTAAGATTGGGTAAGTTTTACAGAGATCAGTGGAAGCGATTAATTCATCCAGTCTCAGCCCAAGGCAAAGGTTTAAACATATATTACTGTGATTGCACAGCGATGAATTATAATCCTAATTACAACTAATATTAATAAAATGTCTTACCAAATCTTACTGATGCTCCTGATGATGCTCTTGAGTGGATCTATAAGATTAACTCATAATTTTGGCCAAAATAACAAGTAAATCGAATAAATACCACAGGGTCCAATTTGGCAAAGTCCTACTCCTCGGGCACCAAACAGGAATTCACACATGTGTTTTACAATGTTCCTTATAAGGTTACTTATAATTCCTTATCACTTCGCGAGCTACTAGGACGAGCTTTCCAAAGGGCGAACAATTTATTTCAATTACAAAACCACTCGAGAGAAACAAAACCGCGGGTATTAATTTACTTTTGTCAATCGCTCACAACCTCATCGGACAACTTCATATAGCGACGGTTGCGAGGTTGTTAATTACTATAATTAACTCAAAAACTCAAGGTTACAAAAAACTGCCTGATTACAAGATACGGCGTGGTCCAGACAACTTTTTTACCGGGAAACGACAAAGAACCAAAGAGAGTGAATGACAGTTCAGTGTGACCATAGTCAAAATTTACAAACTCGCAACTGTGTGTACAATAGACTAAACTAAACGATACTAAATCGATATAATCGACTAGACCTATCACAAATAAGTTTTCTATTTCAAACATCCACCCGCCCCGGACCGGCCTACCGGTCCGCTAATCGGTTGGTAGACGTGACAATGTTGCAACCGCTCTCCTCAGAATCGAACCGTCCACCAAGACCTCAGCAAATCGGGGAACTCCATCAGCCCCAGTTACCAAACGAAGAATGCGCCCCCTGCGCCATCTGAGTGGCGGAAGGTTAGCCTCCTTGATCAACACGAGGTCACCAATCTTGGGTGGATCGGTCTTGTCGGTCCACTAATCGCGTTGCTGGAGTATGTGCAAATATTCCAAATTTCAGCGTTTCCAAAAGCTCTGAGTAATCTGGCGTCCCAATTCAAAACGCGAGAGACGACCAGGTCTCGTATCAATATAGGGGTACTCAGGCAAGGCGCCAAGTGGGCAACCAATCAAAAAATGGCCCGGCGTAAGGGCCTCCAAATCAGAGATCGGGCACAATGGCCGAGAGTTCAAAACGGCCTCAATCTTACAAAACACAGTTGCGAGTTCCTCAAATGTAAGGACAGATTCACCGATTGTCCTGCGCAAGTGTGTTTTGGCCGATTTTACAGAAGCCTCAAAAATACCACCCCAGTGTGGACAATTTGGTGGGGAAAAAAACCAATTTATCCCACGTCGGGCAAGCCTATCACCTATATCAGCCTTGTTGGTTTCAAGGAAATTAACAACATCATAGAAAATAATTATAGGTGCCCTTGAAGTTAGTGCCGCAATCAGAACGGATCAAGGATGGCAGCCCTCTGCGGACTACAAATCTGTCAAATGTGGCTACAAACGCCTCGGTCATAAGCAAGGAGACCAGTTCCAAATGTACGGCCTTTGTGGAGAGACAAACAAAACACACAAGTAGGCCTTAACAGTCTTGCTGTTTCGAAGTGTCGACGTTTTCACAAAAAAGGGACCAGCGAAGTCCGTGCCAACACCGTCAAACGTTTTGCTCTCTGTTACGCGATCTGCCGGTAAGTCTCCCATCAAGGGCTGCATTGTAGAAGCCTTGAGCTTACAACAAGGGATGCAGCAAAAGACTACACTCCAAATAATTCTTCGGGCCGATAAAATCCAAAACTCGCGTTGCAGAATAGCCAACAAAGCATTACAACCAGCATGCGAGTTCTTAAGGTGACAGTCAGTTACCAACAAGCATACCAAATGACCGTCCTTGGGTAACAAAAGGGGGTGACGTGCCCCGTAAGGGAGGTTGGCGTACTTGAGACGCCCTCCAACGCGCAAGAGACCCGTATCGTCCAAAAAGGGGTTCAATTTAGATATTGGTCCCGACAATTTCGATTTCCCTGACTTAAGGATAGCAATCTCCTTCTCAAAATGCGACAATTGCACAGAATGAACCCAAAAGGTGAGGGACTCCTGCCGTTTCTGTGGTGAGATAAACGGTGTCAGTCGTTTCTGTTGTGGGTGCCTAAAGTTAAAAACAAAACGCTTTATCCAAGCAGTAACACCTAACAACTTGTCAAGGGAGCTGTAGCGATTCAACAAGAAATCAGGGTCGAAGGCGCATTCCACCTTCTCAAGAGCGAGTGTTCGTAGATCTGGCAAATTGGAAGTATTCAAAACTGGCGTTCGAGGCCAATCAATTTCTGGTCGACTCAACCATTCTGGACCCCACCACAGCGAATGACCTATCCAACTAGGCGTCAAGCATCCGCGCGAGGCACAATCAGCGGGGTTGAGCTCACCTGGCACGTGTCTGCAAACAAGCTTGACTTCAGATTTTTGTATTTGGGAAACGCGATTAGCGACAAATACCTCCAAGGTGTGGACAGAAGCCTTCAACCAACAGAGAACAATTTGGCTGTCTGTCCAGGCGTAGGTCCCATTAATACAAATGCTTTTACCCAAAGTACTAGACACGTGGTTCAATAAGCGTACAAGTAGTGCTGCTCCCGAGAGCTCCAATTTCGGAATGGTCAAAGATGTCCGAAGGGGTGCAACCTTGCTCTTCGCCATGATCAGGGAAACCCTCACCTGACCTGAGGCACTGACTGTGCGCAAGTACACCACGGCCGCGTGACCACGTTCCGAGGCATCACAAAACCCGTGAAGGGTGGCCTTGTACTTCCCGGGAGGAAGGATGGGACGAGGCAAGGAGATCTCGTTGACGGCAGGAAGTGAGGATACAAAAGAGGTCCATTCCTCAGCAAGAGTGCCGTGTAGAGGTTCGTCCCAGGTCTATTCTGCTGTCTAAAGCTTCTGCAAGAAGCATTTTGCCCAAAATATGACTGGACAGATCCAACCATTCGGATCAAAGGTTCTGGCGACAGTAGACAACACGAGACGTTTAGTCCAAGAACAAGCAATGAGCAATTTCAGGTCTACGTTATACGTAAAGATGTCTTGGACTGGTCTGTACTGAACGCTGAGAACAGCCATCATGGCGGGGTTGTCAACAATCTCAAATAGATGTGGATCTTGCTGATGATCCTCTGACAAGCCTTCCAACAGCGCTGGTGAGTTGGAAATCCATTTGTGCAACTCATAACCAGCGTAGGCCAAAATACCTATCAATTCGTCCCGCAGGAGGATCGCCTCGTCTGCTGTGGAGGCACCCGAGCAAATGTCATCGACGTAAATATCGTCTTTCAAGATGGCGGAGGCTCGTGGGAAACGTAAGCCTTCGCGGTCTGCGAGCTCCCAAAGAGAACGTATTGCCAAGTAGGGGCTTGACCTTAACCCGTACGTATTAGTATTGAGCTCGTAGACGACCATGGGATCACGAGGAGACTCTCTCCAAAGGATCAGCTGGAAGCGACGGTCATCAGGATGGATAATAGTCTGCCTGAACATCATTTTTATGTCGGCCACAAAGACACCCTGATGTCGTCGGAAGCTGGTGATGACGTCACAAAGGTCCTTGACCAACTTGGTACCAGAATGCAAGCACTGGTTCAAGGATACGCCTGTTGAAGTCTGCGCAGAACCATCAAACACTGTGCGCAGCTTGCCAGTTGATGGCTTCAATACCGCAAGATGCGGGAGAAAGTAGTGCTCCACCGAACGCCAATCCAAATTTGACACAGAAATGTGCCCAATTGTTCATATTCTCTCATGAACTCAATATACTTCTGTCTAAGCTCCGGATCACGACCCATGCGACGCTTCATAGCCAACAATCTCTTTTCGGCTAAAAGTCGTGACTCACCAAGCGGAGGCCGAACAGACAGGGTACAGGGGACAGGTAAAGGGTAGCCTCGTAATAATCCGACCAGAACGGAGTCAACCAGTGTTGTTTTGGAAGAACAGCTCGCACTCCTCATGTTCTGGATTCAAACGGGCAGCTTGAGGGGGCTCCTCTACTTCCCAAAACCTGCTGCTGAGCGGAGCCTATAGCCAACAAATTATTAAGTTCAGGTGGAGGGGGTCCCTAGGTACAGGTCCCATCAAAGCAAATCCAAATATGGTCAGGCTGGCAGTCAAACCATTTGGCACCGAGACCCGTTTCCCACCAATCAAAATTCAACCGAGGACATCAGAGCCAATTAACAAGTCGATTTGTTCCGGTGTGTCAAATTTGGGGTCTGCCAGTTCCAATCCCGATGTCAAATTCACCACAGCAGCAGGTAGCTTTTTCTGTGGATGCATACTCAAAATATTCTTCAGCACAATAGCCGAGGTTTTAATCCTCGGGTGTGAAGATTCAACAGGGCCAAACAAAACCTTAACTTACCCTTCAACATTAGAGGCTACGTCACCTATTCCCCGTATACAATTTGGAAATGAACCCATATTTAACTTAACCTGCCCTACCAAATAAGTGGAAACAATGCAACCTTGTGAACCTGTGTCCAATATAGCACGGACAACAACAGAGGTCCCCGTGGGTCCCCAGACCCTAACAGCAACCGTTGGTAGGATAACGGTCTCAATGGGAGTGGTCGGCGTTATAGGGCCGGTGTTAATTACCTATTGTTGCCTGGGCGGCGACCGTTGGCCAGGACCAGGCAAATCAAAATGGGGGTGCGGCTTGAAGTCCTCAAAGGCGCGATGACTTGATCCGCGCGCCATCTGTGGGGGGTCATAATGACGCACCCGCCCAAAACGAGGTGGGCGCGAGTCAAGGCGGGGACGCTCCGCCAAAGGAGGGGAATACCTGGGGCAGCAGTCATGGTGCTGGTGACGCTGAACAGCACATTCAGGTGCGCGAGAGAGAGGAGGCGTGTGCACGCTACGGTTCTTCAAGCGGGGTGAGTGGTGATCAATTGAGCGAGGCGACTCTCGGCTACGCGCCGGTGAGCCTTGGCTGCCACCTTCAAAACACCCGCCCGTGCGCGGCGTCGGCTGGTTGGACAAGCGGCCTACCTCTCTGGCATTCATGCAGAGAATGTCCAAATGCTGTCCTCCACAGTGAGGACAGGGGCGAGAGTTTGGGCAGTCTCGCTGGTAGTGGGACCCCAAGCAAGAGAAGCAAAGGCGGCGGGCATTCGCGATGCGCCTACGAGAGGCGACATGAAGGTCCAAGAATGCCCTACAACTGGCCGTTCTGTGCCCCGTGACCTTGCAGTAAGAGCACTCCGCTGGGCTCTGCGTGACTGCAAAGCGAGGAGAGCGCCGGTCAACATTGGCTCGGGTGTGAACGCGAGCCTGCTCCTTGACCTTGGGCGGCTGCGTTTTAGCCGGCGTGTCACCACCGGAGTTATCCAGGACCCGGCACTTATCCTCGAGGAACTTCTCCAAGTCAGAGAAGGCGGGCAGATGGGTCGCGCTGTCCCCACCAAAGCGCTGCTCAAAACGTGACCTCAGGTCGGCAGGCAGCTTTTTAAACACGATGTGCACCAATAGATAGGACCATTGGTCCACGGGCAGGTCAAGGCCCTTAAGTGCGTTGATGGCCACCAAAAGCAGGTTCAAAAGTTGGGTGCGCACCCCAACGACCCGGTTGAGCGTCGGCAAACCCAAAATCTGCTCGATGTGCGTGTCTGCGAGGCCACGCTTATTGTGGTAACTACGGGTAATCAAGTCCCGAGCCATCTGGTACGCCTCGTCAGACACGGGCAGATGCTGGATGAGGCTTTTGGCCTCTCCATCCAGAACCGACATCAAATATGCCAATTTGTGTGCCGGCCGAAGGTCAGCCCTGTCATTGACCAGGCTGTCAAACAAATTAACGAAGCCCAGGTAGTTTCCTAGGCAGCCATCTAAATGCGGGAGGTCTAAGTTAGGAAGCCTACTCACCAGCCCCGGTGCTGTCCTAGGAAGCTCCTGCTTCTAGCCGGGTTGCCTATCCCTGTCGGCAACAAGTTTTCTCGCACTATTGGAGACAGCATCATACAGGTAAGACCTAGGCATAATCTTTGCTGACCTTATTTCGCTGGTACGCGGTGAATTCATTAACTGACACTTCGAGACAGCAAGCGCTGAAAGTGCGGAATTGCTGTTCCACACTTGCCAGGCGATCATCGATCCGCTCATACCTTTGTAGAAAGGCCTGCTGGCGATCAGGCCGGTTCACTAAGGCACTGGCCGAGGCAAACCAGCGCAAATCTGATGCAATAGCACCAGCAGCCGCACGCAAGTCCTTGATAGCTGACATAATTAAGTTCCAAAAGAGCTCGGACAAGCGTTAAATAATATTATCAATTAAAACTTAATATTTGTTAATTCTTTGAAACCAACAAAGTATTAGCCTGTTTTCTGCTGGTACAAGCAAGTGACAGGTATTTACTGCCCAACAAAATTAATAGTTTCAAATATATTGACATAAAACAAAGTCAAAGTTATCAAAAGATGAAACTTCAAATAAGTTAATTAATTACTTGCAACAGACAGACTCACTGTGTTATTTGTGATATACAATAGTAAGTAAACACAGAATATGTGTTACCTAACAATATTATCTACATATTATAACAAAACAAAAGTTTATTAATGTGACCCGCCCAAGATGCAAGGTCAAGTTGCTTGTTATAATGTTTTAAACTCAATATATGCAATTAACCATTAACTAAATTAATTGATACATACAGCTGTTGTGTATCCAAACAAACTGACTTATTAATACTAACAACAACAAATTTAAGTTAGATTTCAACAATACAAATCCACAATTACTGATTGAGGTTATGTATGACAATGTGTTTCAAATTATGTAGGTCAACTTATACAAATAAATATTATGTATTTTAGGCAAAAACTGACACAAACACTACAATACTGTCTACAAGGTGATAAGACACAAGCTTATACCAATCTGAGGTTTGCACTCAGCAATGCAACAGCGGCTAAATTTCAACTACAGCTCTGCACCAAAAATTATGTCTAGAGTTTGGGCTAAGATTGGGTAAGTTTTACAGAGATCAGTGGAAGCGATTAATTCATCCAGTCTCAGCCCAAGGCAAAGGTTTAAACATATATTACTGTGATTGCACAGCGATGAATTATAATCCTAATTACAACTTATATTAATAAAATGTCTTACCAAATCTTACTGATGCTGCTGATGATGCTCTTGAGTGGACCTATAAGATTAACTAATAATTTTGGCCAAAATAACAAGCAAATCGAATAAATACCACAGGGTCCAATTCGGCGAAGTCCTACTCCTCGGGCACCAAACAGGAATTCACACATGTGTTTTAAAATATTCCTTATAAGGTTACTTATAATTCCTTATCACTTCGCTAGCTATAGTGGCCGAGCTTTCCAAAGGGCGAACAATTTATTTCAATTACAAAACCACTCGAGAGAAACAAAACCGCGGGTATTAATTTACTTTTGTCAATCGCTCACAACCTCGTCGGACAACTTCATATAGCGACGGTTGCGAGGTTGTTAATTACTATAATTAACTCAAAAACTCAAGATTACAAAAAACTGCCTGATTACAAGATACGGCGTGGTCCTGACAACATTTTTACCGGAAAACGACAAAGAACCAAAGAGAGTGAATGACAGTTCAGTGTGACCATAGTCAAAATTTACAATAGACTAAACTAAACGTTACTAAATCGATATAATCGACTTGACCTATCACAAATATTATTTCTATTTCAAACAGGCCTATAGCATATCATTTTGGGTAAAATTTTAGGTTTGCGAAAAATTAATTCGACTGTAATGAAGGCATGACCATTAATTACGCCGACAGAGTCCACGGACAAGTTACGCACAGGAGCGTTAGTACATACTACGTCAATCAGTGTCTCACTAGTATCTGTGAAATGCGTCGAGTCAGTTACCACCTGCTTTAAACCCATACAGTGTAAAAACAAATTAAATGAGTTATTTTTGCTGTCAGTTTTATACAAATTAATGTTAAAATCAACCAATAAAATAAGATAGTCATATTCCGAAAATGTAGATATAATATCCGTCAAAGCATCTAGAAATAAATTCACGTCAAGCCTAGGCGGTCGGTAAGCAGTTCCAATTATTAACTTATTGCCATAAATTTACTCTCAACTTCAGCCACATCTGCTGCACCATACGGTGAATAGGGTGGTCAATAGTACTAACATTGAGGCCACGCCTGATGTAAAAACCGACACCGCCTCCGTGACCACCGCACATCCACAGTGGTCGAGGGATATGTCTTAGCCTATATTCAGGGACATTAGGTGCATTGCCCTCTTCCCCCTGCTTTATCCATGTTTCGTTTATGGCAACAATATCTGCCACTAGACGTTCCATTGTCGCTACAAAGTTGTCATGATTCGTGCCCAAAGAACCAGCATTAAATAAACTAAGTTTAAAGTACTTCGAAGACATAGTAAATAATTATAAGAAAATATATACGTATGAACTTTACATGAGATATATATAAACAAATAGATTTTGCCAAATAAATATCATGAAAATATAGAAAATACATATATAGGGCTAAAATGGTGTATTATAATATATAAACGAATAGATTTTGCCAAATAAATATCATCAAAATATAGAAAATATATAGGGCTAAAATTGTGTATTATAATATAAATAATCGTTCCGCGGTCAGACCCAATAACTTTCAACCAAAAAACAGAATAACAAAGCCGTCGCCAGTTTATAACACACACCACACAACCATATACATGCAATCTAAAATATACGAAGTAATTAAAATAAAATAAACTGCGAGAATAACTCGAAACATGCAAAACCGAAAATGCTAAATAAATTACGTTTGTAGAAAACCACTATTACTAAAGTTACGCAACACACACATGATATATCATACATAGAACAGTTATAACTCACACAATAAATTGTTCAATTAAGCCGTTCAAGCTGACTACGGTGTACCTTAGAATTACATTATCGAAATTAAATATACAGTTTCTATGGGAGAGTAACTTTTGCGGACCTAATTTTGAATGAGGATAACACAATCTGTATATTATATATATTGTAATGTGTATGACAAGCAATTAGTGCATCAAGCCGAGTCAACGACTGCTGTACCAAAATCACGAGTGATATCGTCATCGGATCTTATATTATACGCAGGTCCACGACGCTGCATTCAGTGTGATTTTAACATTATTTAAACGATTACTTGTTACATGTCTTTCTATTTTGGCTGAAATGTCAGGTTACGTAAGCCAAGTTCCGTCTGTGACACCGATACTCCCATCCAGTTGATAAATAATAATTATAATAAATTATTTATTCATCTTTCGACAGTAATAGTATATGTACTTCTAAAGGTTAATATGTTCTAGGTTACAATGTTAATTACCTTCAAGAAAAATGCTTAGCTCGATGTTATTTATTTAATACATAGTAACAATATCAAGACGGGTCCAATTTATTTTAGCACTGCTAGCAAATCTTCGGTCTGTTTATAATCCAACGATTGAAAATACTTATAAACTAAGTGCTTACATTTGAAATAATTTACGTCATATATACAGAGTATTTTGTTTAGTTTCTTATATATAAAAGGTCCTAAGAAAGCATAAAATCTGTTCGTGAAGACGAATTTCGATTAAAAAAATGCAGTGCATACAATATCTTTACGCCTTTTATTGACAGTCAGATTGGTGTTATAAGTAAGCGTGGTGTTCTGTTCAAGGACAATGTAAAGTAGAAAAAGCTGTCGTACAGTTATTACATTGCATAGTTCATACAGTTGGTGCGTAGTCACTTTTAGAAGTGCTCTTTGAGCCCGTTCAATCGGCAGCATTATGGATTTAGGAGCCCCGCCCCATGAAGTTATACAATACTGTATAATAGACTGACACAGGGCTTGATATACAAGTTCGATAAGTTTATTATCTGCTATGAAACGGAGTTTCTTGAACACAAAGAAAAGTTTACGTATCCTAGCTGTTAATGCCGCTATATGTTGCTTAAGGGAGAGGCCATCGCCAAGTATTAATACTAAGTATTTAATGTTAGTAGTGTAATTGATAGCAGGGCAGGAGCAGAGGTTAAGCGATGGGTCATTACAGATATGGGCATATAATGTGTTATTACATATTTCAGTTTGTGACTTGCGCATCGAAAATTTGAGGAATTTTGTTTTAATTACACATAATTCTTTCCGACACGTATTACAATATTGCCTCCGTAATCCCGCAAACAAAATGGTATTTAAAAATGAATCCCAAGATACCAAGACATTTCAAATTCTTTATCGCAAATCTTTGCACCTGAATCAATAAAATATTAGCGTGCAATAAAACGCGGAATGACCGAAAAATGCTAAAAGAACAGTAAAAAGAAACCGTTCTAATGGATGTCCATTAGCGTTAATTTGACGTGTCAATGTCCGACGCAGACATTTTCGCTTCATTGGTATGGATTTCATTCATTCTCCAAGAAATTCTCCAGGTAGATGTTTAATCTGTTATAATTTGTCATTTTCGACTAACTAATTTTAATTTGTTTACGGTTTGTATTTCAGATTCCATGACTTTAGCCAACTAGTGACGTTACAAAATACCCGTCAGTCTTCCTTTGCCTTGAACGGCGTGTTTATTAGGACTACGTTCACTTTGCACTGTGATTTTACCTCTAAGTAAGATTGTATAAGACATGCGTTTGACCTGTGTAATCACATTAGTCTGCATCAGTATCTCGTCATATGATATGGTGCTGCTGAGCCCACCTATCAGCTCCAGCAGCGCCCTCAGGCGGCTAATAACAGTATGTGAGTGCTACGCGGCGGCGCATCGTCTCAGGTACAAAACAGCAAGAGTAAAGTGATGATCTTCAAAGTGGGTACGAAAAGTCAACTTTATAGACTAAAATGGTCTGAAATAAACAATTTATTATTATTATGTTTCTCTTTATCACGGGTGTTGTTCTAACTTTTGCGTTAAAACAATACCCGGCCGTTTGGGAGGCTTACACGGAGATATAGGTCCAACGTGCAGGGGCCCGGGGGCAACGTGGAGGGGGCCGAAATGAGATGGGACACATATTGCGGAGTCTCCACGACAGCACTACTAAGAACAGCTATGGATTAACCGCAGCACGTGTAGGACTATTGCTGTGATATGGAGACAAATTTAATTGGTTTATGGAGATGGATGTTAAATGGACTGGTAATAATGATGCTATGGATAACAAACGGCATCTGCCAGTAATACTTTTATAGTGTCCGTCTGGAGGCAGGTGGTGATTCGCCAACTCACTGGATGGGCCCTTTCTTTAGCCGCCAAGGCAAGCAAAGTCTGCCATAAAGGCAGCCAGAGGGCAACACCGGTGCGAGTGGCTAGGGTATCGAGCGGTGCAGCAACGGTTTCGCCATCGCGGGTCTCAGCAAAGTCTACCATAAAGGCAGCCAGAGGGCAACACCGGTGTGAGTGCCTAGGGGCGTCGAGCGGTGCAGCACCGGTTTCGCCATCGCGGGTCTCGTGACAACGGAGACCCGGAGCGGGTTTCCCCGTAGTTACGCCCTTGAGAATGACAGTTCCACCCCCGAGCTAGTAGCTCTTGCGGCTTGCCTCTGGCCGGCCCACCAAGGCAAGCCATTGTTGAGAGCCCTGCGGGCGCTCTGGGTCATTCACTCCAACCAGCCAATAACGGCAAGCTGGAGACGAGGCCTCGACCGACTCTCTGAAGCATTCGGGACCGCAGTGTCGCCACACACATTCAGCTCGCCACAAAGCTGCCCTAGGGTTTGTAAGCTTTCTATTCATCCTGTAATACATTTTTTGTTTATATCACAAGATGAAGGTGTCGGTTGAAAGCTTTTACTCTGCCCTCCGAGATTGCATTAGTCTCATGATGAGATAACGGCGGCCCCAAAGGGGTTTTATTATTTTTTATTATTATCTACTTTATTCATCATCTTTCAAATTAAAATTGTATTTTTTAAATATATAATTTACATAAAAACATATATTTAAAAATATAAAAATTACCGAGGGATTCCACTAGCATCGGACACAGGGTCCAAGCTGCCGGTGGTTAGGGTTCCAGAGACAGGAACTTCCTCACAATCCCCCCCGTGGGATCTCCACCTTGTCGTGGCGGTGGGTCTCAGTAACCGTGGCTTGGACACGCGCCGTGAAGCTAAGAGAGGTCCCGGGAGTGGACGCTCCGCGTGGGCTTGGAGGGGCGTGCGCAGGATGCGTCCAAAGGTGCGGGTGCGGGAGACGGTCGCGGCAGGAGAGGCGAGTCGGTGTTGCGTTGCCGCGCGCCCTATCTACCGCGACCAAATAGGGTCGCACCATTGTTGCGTCGCGGTGAGGCCGCAGAGGAAGAGGAGATGCGGTGTTGCCAGGTTGCCGTCCTCCCTATCCTCTGCGGCCGCTGGGTGTTTTGGCGGCGGAGCCCAAGACCTTCATCCGCCGCCAAGGGAGTTTTGTCCGGGGCCCACCTGACCACCTGTATATCCTGTATACCCGTCAGGGGGTAGCGACGTATGCTTCGGCAATACTCGACCCTTCGACACACGGGTACATGAGGAACACAGGTTGGTTTTTAGTCAGAAAGAGTCTGACAGTCCTCTTCGCCCTTCCCCCAGGGCGGAGGGACTACATGAGGATTTGCCAACCCAACATTAAAAAAAAAATAACTTCCTCACAATACGTGCCGTGTCGAGAAGTACTTACTGCCTTCTGCATCAGGCCCTTGACCCAAGCACCCAACGCGAGTTTCTTAAGTTGACGCTCGAGGCTCTTGGCTATTAGACCAACTATCGGCACAATAATATTATTATTGTTATTTACGCGTGTTTGCCTGACGATACTGAAATATTTATCTGAAGTTAATACTACGTGTAACAACTTGATTGGAAACATCCAATGTAGTTGTTCTTTGTGTAGCTTGATTTTTTGGAAAGTTATGCAGGAATTATTCCTAGAGTGCACGCGGGGAAAAGAAACAAGAAAGTCTGTGTGCCCTGCCCGTAAGTGTTCTTCAGAAAACAGTCCGCATTAAGTTATTCTACTTATTATGTTTCTCTTTAATAAGTTGAATAGGAATAATCTGCCAGCGATGTGCGATAGGGTGATGCAGAGATAGGTATGGTACAAATAGTTATGGTCACGTTAAAAAGACAAGGTGTACATTACAATTATAAGAATAAATACATGGATATAATATTTAATATATACTATATAACATAATATAATATATACGTAAATATATATACATATAATATGTATATATATATATATATATATATATATATATATATATATATATATATATATATATATATATATATATATATCTCCTTTATCACAATGTTGATCAAGCGTGCCATATAAGTAGTTTTTGTTTGATCCGTTTTCACTTGTTGATCCGGCCATGATTTCTTGATCCATTGCGAGCGCCCAATTCTCATGTAGTTTCGTTCGGATTAACGAATCTGTTCTTGATATATATAAACGACCTTTGCAACCTAAAAATTCGAAATGGTGTCATTATGTCATATGCAGACGATACAGCACTTATTTTTACTGCAAAGTCACTTGATGAGGTATATGAACTGGCTCAACATGGCTTCAACACTGTCAACACTTGGCTATTTAAAAATTTACTGAGCCTAAATGCACATAAAACAAAGTACATTCATTTTACAATGAAAAATGATAGCAGACACAACTCATCTAACTGTTTAGTGGCTCACAACACGTTTCATTCAAATGCTGACACTGCATGCGCTTGCCCTACTTTAGAAAAAACAGATTATATAAAATATCTAGGTATTACGCTTGATACTAATCTTAATTTCCGCCAACATATCGAATCATTGTGTAAAAGAGTACGGAAACTAATTTCCATATTCAAAAATGTACGCGACGTGATAAACTTTAAATTGTTAAGACAGGTTTACACTGCACTATGTGAATCAATCATCTCATACTGTATAACCTCATGGGGAGGGGCAGCTAAAACGATACTACTACCTGTGGAACGAGCCCAAAGAGCTATTTTAAAGGTAGCAACCCTTCGGCCTTTCATTTTTCCCACTTATGAGTTATATCAGTCCACCGGAGTTCTAACTGTGCGCCAATTATTCATTCTACGCACCATACTAAAACAACACACCCTTCTTCCTTATACACCAATCCCATCAGGCAAAAGACGGAAAGATCTAGTCTGCATCAAACCTCGAGCTAAACATGTTTATGTAAATAGATTCTTTGCTTTCCTCGGACCTTTCCTATATAATAAATTAAATAAAACCTTAGATTTATATAGCATAAGTTATAAGCAGTGTCACCTTATTGTTACAAAACACCTTATGACAATGACCTACTCTGATACAGAGAATTTGCTTACAGTTATAAAATAGTGTGTAAGTACCTACTCTAAGTTAGAATAAATCATAATTAAGTCTATTTCCTATTACATATTAGCAGTTCATGATTATTTTGTAAAAGCATAGCCCTATAATATTATAATTTACAATTTTTCCTGAAACACAGGTGTTACAGCCTAGTTCAGGTAAACATTAAAATAGCCATATTTACCAAATATAATGTATTAACGTTATAAATAAAGTAAATACGCATGAATGTACCACAATTTAACATAAGCAATTATCATAGACATTATACTTAATCATAAAAGTTTATTATTTTTAATGTAATACTCTCCTATGTAACATGTGACGATTATTTTATTGAATAAAGTTTATTATTATTATAACTAACGCCAACGTCGTTGCTAATAATAATTACGCCATTTTTATACAAATCCACAATTGAGGTATTTTAGATTTACTTGATCCGATTCAAATGGGCCAATCGCAGCGCAGTATTCTTCACGGAGGGCAGTCATTGGTTCGTGGTCACTTTTATGTATTTTTCATTCTGTATTTCTTATCAATTCTCATAACTTGCGGAATTTCTTACATGAACTTGGTTTCTATGTCCATTTTTCCAGCATTTTTTTTTACTTCGGAGTTTTTTGTTAAATATTTGTAGTGGGTAGGTACATTACCTACCAGAGGGACCCGTGACAAAGTGGCGACCACTCGAATCTTTCAAACATTCGCGAGGTAAAACGCGTTCGTCACCGTCTGATAGATGGGTCATCATCATCATCCTCCGAGCGTTATCCCGGTTGCATCCAGGCCTTTCCTTGGAGCCCGCGCGCCGCTTCTAACCAGATTTGACTGAATAATAGTTTTCCACAGAGCGACTGTTTTCTTACTATAACATGTATTACCATTTAATTTAGGGCACGGAGGATGTGACTTTTTGTGGCTGGTCACCCATCTAAAAACCAGACGGTGACGAATGCGCATAACCTTGCGAATCGATAGATTCGAGCGATCACCACTTTCCACGGGCCGCTCACTTTATACGCCACATGTGCGTACTTATTCGAATCCAAACTTTATAATATAGATCTGCTGGTCAATATTATGTGTGTCCAGGATTATGTTACTTGAGTATTTTTGTTTGAATATTTTAGACAAATCCACAACACGAATCCAATCACGAGTCCACTCTCGGGATCTCTCTTAGCTTCACGGCGGGTGTCCAAGCCACGGTTACTGAGACCCACCACCACGACAAAGTGGAGATCCCACGGGGGGGATTGTGAGGAAGTTCCTGTCTCTGGAACCCTAACCACCGGCAGCTTGGACCCTGTGTCCGATGCTAGTGGAATCCCTCGGTAATTTTTATATTTTTAAATATATGTTTTTTTGTAAATTATATATTTAAAAATACAATTTTAATTTGAAAGATGATGAATAAAGTAGATAATAATAAAAAATAATAAAACCCCTTTGGGGCCGCCGTTATCTCATCATGAGACTAATGCAATCTCGGAGGGCAGAGTAAAAGCTTTCAACCGACACCTTCATCTTGTGATATAAACAAAAAATGTATTACAGGATGAATAGAAAGCTTACAAACCCTAGGGCAGCTTTGTGGCGAACTGAATGTGTGTGGCGACACTGCGGTCCCGAATGCTTCAGAGAGTCGGTCAAGGCCTCGTCACCGGCTTGCCGTTATTGGCTGGTTGGAGTGAATGTCCCAGAGCGCCCGCAGGGCTCTCAACAATGGCTTGCCTTGGTGGGCCGGCCAGAGGCAAGCCGCAAGAGCTACTAGCTCGGGGGTGGAACTGTCATTCTCAAGGGCGTAACTACGGGGAAACCCGCTCCGGGTCTCCGTTGTCACGAGACCCGCGATGGCGAAACCGGTGCTGCACCGCTCGACGCCCCTAGCCACTCACACCGGTGTTGCCTTCTGGCTGCCTTTATGGTAGACTTTGCTGAGATCCGCGACGGCGAAACCGGTGCTGCACCGCTCGATACCCCTAGCCACTCGCACCGGTGTTGCCCTCTGGCTGCCTTTATGGCAGACTTTGCTTGCCTTGGCGGCTAAAGAAAGGGCCCATCCAGTGAGTTGGCGAATCACCACCTGCTTCCAGACGGATACTATAAAAGTATTACTGGCAGGTGCCGTTTGTTATCCATAGCATCATTATTACCAGTCGATTTAACATCCATCTCCATAAACCAATTAAATTTGTCTCCAAATCACAGCAATAGTCCTACACGTGCTGCGGTTAATCTATAGCTGTTCTTAGTAGTGCTGTCGTGGAGAATCCGCAGTATGTGTCCCATCTCATTTTGGCCCCCTCCACGTTGCCCCCGGGCCCCTGCACGTTGGATCTATATCTCCGTGCAAGCCTCCCAAACGGCCGGGTATTGTTTTAACGCAAAATTTAGAACAACACCCGTGATAAAGAGAAACATAATAATAATAAATTGTTTATTTTAGACCATTTTTGTCTATAAAGTTGACTTTTCGTACCCACTTTGAAGATCACCACTTTACTCTTGCTGGTTTTGTACCTGAGACGATGCGCCGCCGCGTAGCACTCACATACCGTTATCAGCCGCCTGAGGGCACTGCTGGAGCTGATGGATGGGCTCAGCAGCACCATATCATATGACGAGATACTGATGCAGACTAATGTGATTACACAGGTCAAACGCATGTCTTATACAATCTTACTTAGAGGTAAAATCACAGTGCAAAGTGAACGTAGTCCTAATAAACACGCCGTTCAAGGCAAAGGAAGACTTACGGGTATTTTGTAACGTCACTAGTTGGCTAAAGTCATGGAATCTGAAATACAAGCCGTAAACAAATTGAAATTAGTTAGTTGAAAATGACAAATTATAACAGATTAAAAATCTACCTGGAGAATTTCTTGGAGAATGAATGAAATCCATACCAATGAAGCGAAAATGTCTGCGTCGGACATTGACACGTCAAATTAACGCTAATGGACATCCGCGTTTTCTTGCACGCTAATATTTTATCGATTCAGGTGCAAAGATTTGCAATAAAGAATTTGAAATGTCTTGGTATCTTGGGATTCATTTTTAAATACCATTTTGTTTGCGGGATTACGGAGGCAATATTGTAATACGTGTTGGAAAGAATTATGTGTAAACGTAATTATGTATAGCGACGCCATTAGGATTACTCTGTTGCCATTGGTTTAAGACATGTTATGGTGCGTACATACTTGGGTATTTACTTGTAGCAGAATATTACTACGCTCAGTATATGACATACAGCGTAGCTTAATGCTCTGTCACTGTATTTTTTTGACAAACCGGATTTCAAGCACCTCGTTTTGCTACACTCACATTTTGGAGGTATCAACGTTTCTAGCGCAGAAACAAAAATACCTCAATATGGTATCCCTCAATATCCCCCTATCCCTTTTCTAGCGTATATTAACGATCTTTGTGATCAAAACCTAGACCATGGCAAAATCATTACATATACAGATGATACTGCGCTTTTATTTGCCGATGACACCGCCGAACGGGTACATGATCTTGCTCAACGGGGACTTGACATCGTAAACAATTGGCTAAAATATAATAAAATATTGGAGAAAACAAAATTCCTCAAATTTTCGATGCGCAAGTCACAAACTGAAATATGTAATAACACATTATATGCCCATATCTGTAATGACCCATCGCTTAACCTCTGCTCCTGCCCTGCTATCAATTACACTACTAACATTAAATACTTAGTATCAATACTTGGCGATGGCCTCTCCCTTAAGCAACATATAGCGGCATTAACAGCTAGGATACGTAAACTTTTCTTTGTGTTCAAGAAACTCCGTTTCATAGCAGATAATAAACTTATCGAACGTGTATATCAAGCCCTGTGTCAGTCTATTATACAGTATTGTATAACTTCATGGGGCGGGGCTCCTAAATCCATAATGCTGCCGATTGAACGGGCTCAAAGAGCACTTCTAAAAGTGGCTACGCACCAACTGTATGAACTATGCAATGTAATAACTGTACGACAGCTTTTTCTACTTTACATTGTCCTTAAACAGAACACCACGCTTACTTATAACACCAATCTGACTGTCAATAAAAGGCGTAAAGATATTGTATGCACTGCATTTTTTAATCGAAATTCGTCTTCACGAACAGATTTTATGCTTTTTTAGGACCTTTTATATATAAGAAACTAAACAAAATACTCTGTATATATGACGTAAATTATTTCAAATGTAAGCACTTAGTTTATAAGTATTTTCAATCGTTGGATTATAAACAGACCGAAGATTTGCTAGCAGTGCTAAAATAAATTGGACCCGTCTTGATATTGTTACTATGTATTAAATAAATAACATCGAGCTAAGCATTTTTCTTGAAGGTAATTAACATTGTAACCTAGAACATATTAACCTTTAGAAGTACATATACTATTACCATGGAAGACCTAGGCACAATGCTCGATGGCCTCTGTAGAGTCTCCCAACAAGTAGGTCTTAAGATGAACATGGACTAGACGAAAATCATGTCGAACGTCCATGTTGTACCTGCTCCTATTCAGGTTGGGAACTCTACGCTCGAAGTTGTCGACAAGTATACCTATCTGGTACAAGTAGTCCAATTAGGTAGGTCCAACTTCGAGAAGGAGGTCAATCATCAGAAGGCTCAAGGTCACTCAGAGGGCGATGGAGAGAGCTATGCTTGGAGTTTCCCTGCGAGATCGAATCAGAAATGAGGAGATCCGCAGTAGAACCAAAGTCGCCGACATAGCTCTCCGGATAGCCAAGCTGAAGTGGCAGTGGGCAGGGCACATAGCTCGAAGAACCGATGGCCGTTGGAGCAGAAAGGTTCTGGAGTGGCGGCCACGTACCGGACGACGCAGCAGAGGTAGGCCCCCCGCAAGATGGACTGACGATCTCGTGAAGATCGCGGGAGGTGGTTGGATGCGGGCGGCTCAAGACCGGTCTGTGTGGAGAACCTTGATATACGTAAATATATATACATATTTAAATTATATATATTATATATATATAATTATATATATATATATATATATATATATATATATATATATATATATATATATATATATATATATATATATATATATATATATATATATATATATATATATATATATATATATAATTCATAAAATACTTCTCATACATATGTGTTATTTATATTGATAGATAGTGCCTCCTAACATTCACCTTAAACACTGCTAAGGTCGGGCTAGCGCGAATGTAATGCGGCAAATCATTCCACAGGCGGACAGCATAGACGGAGAAAGAATGGTCGTACACAGTAGAGCTATGAGGAGGTGGCTAAACGACAGGGCTTATCCCGCGGAATAAGTAATTCAAACCGGTGACGAAGGTATGAAGGTAAATTGTTAATTATTACTTGCTAAACGGTGAAGGAAGACATCGTGAGGTAACCTGCATGTCTGAGAGTTCTCCATAATGTTCTCGAAAGACATGTGAAGTACGCCAACCAGCACTTGGCCAGCGTGGTGCATTATCGCTTTATCCTTCTCATAGTGAGAAGAGGCCGGTGCCCAGCAGTATTATACCTTTAGCAAATAAAAATATTAATTAAAAAATGTGTTGTATCATGGCTTTTGTATTGATACGGCACCCATCGTGTGCGAGTCTCATTCACAGTCGACCCGTCTTATCAATTGTCTGTTACATTATAAATGACTAGATGATTCCCGCGGGTAACCGCTGGTGTAAACCAGCGTTATTTAAGGCTACTTCTCCGCTCCCGTCGCTCATAGCGTGCTGTTATATAGCCTATAGCCTTCCTCGATAAATGGGCTATATAACACTGAAAGAATTTTTGAAAGCGCGTTCAACCTAACAAACAAACAAACAAACAAACTCTTCAGCTTTATATTATATTCGTGTAAGATTTCTGAAAACTACATTATTTTCGTTTAACTTAATAATCATTCGCGATTAACTTTATTGAAAATACAAAAACAATTATATCTTAAAATAGATTGAAGACTTTTTAAGAGTATGCACTTAAAATTAATTTGAAATCAAAGGCAGAGGCAAACGATTGACTTTGTGAAACAATGGTTTTAGGAACCTCAAAGTAATTTTTAACGACCCATTTTCCACATCAGTTCCATATATGAAGAGATATTTTTATTTTCTATAACGTCGTAAAGCGGTTCACAGAATACATCTACCTACCGATTTTCAAATGTGTAAACTGAATAGTTTTGGCATAAAGTGGCTGTGACATACGGATAGACTGACAGACATAGCGCGTCTGTAAGGATTCCGTGTTTAGCCATTTTTAACTACGGAACTCTAAAAATACTGTTTACAGAAATGTTTTAAATACTTCTTGCGGTTATATTTCTTATTAGTCCCTATAAACAGAATTAAAACAATAATTACTAGCGAACGATGAAGGAGTTTTGTGTTACCCCGAATTTAACGTGAGCGAAGCCCCGGGCAAAAGCTAGTTTTTATTAGATTCGATCATTCAGCCAGTGTGGTTCGGCATTACACCGAAACCGTAGGGTTCTAGGCGACTTGGAGAAGGAAATGGACTGTATACAAAGAATAGCGGGTTTTTAGTCGCCTAGGATTGGATAAAGGAATAGGATGTAGGATTGGAATGGGAGAGATGATTGTGAGTGGGTATAGGATATTCCAAGGATGGGGGGCACTTACCTTGTACGGCAATCTTCTTCGTCTCAGAAGGGCAGTCTCCTCGTGGTTTCGGGATGAAGCTGCTTGATTCACTTCACTACACAAATCACTTCCACTTGCGAGCGGTTTTTTGTAAGCGGTAATAATTATAGCGGGAGCGGCGTGGAGCGGTACGGTATGGCCGACACGTATTTAGCGAAACGAATGTTCTCGAAAGTTCTGGACTGTCTCTCGCGTCGACGATCGCCGCGACCAATCCGCGAAAGGCGTGCCCCTTCTTGGGAATGGGATAGAGAGGGATAGAAACAAAAGGATTCGCTCGCATTGGCCAAGCAGCGACCAACCATTGACGTTGATGGGATTAGTTTCGATGGAAAGGTAGATGGCGCTACCATATCCCACCGGCCCTAAAGGATTGCCTTTAAAAGCAATAGAATTGAACTTAGCTATGTTGGATGTACTACCGCATAACCCATCAATAGGCTAAGACAGCGATATGACAATAAAATTAATCAAAATTAACTTTAGCGAAAACTACAAACGTAATAATAGCGAAAACTACTAACTAAATACTTAAACTAAGAGGTAGGTCCAACTTCAGGCTAGATTTCACTGAGTTGGAAGCAGACAGAGACGTACAACAGGGCGCACGTAACTCCCTTTAGCGGTTTTCACGGTAACAACGCGGGTTGTACCGTCCTTGGAAGTATGCAATTTCTCTACGATGGCTAACGGCCATGAAAGCGGCGGAGCATTATCATGTATTATGATGACCAACGTACCCTCATGTATAGGGGATGCAGGACTATTCCACTTGGATCTAGCCTGAAGCTGGTGTAGATATTCCGCACGCCAGCGCTGCCAGAACGACTGCACGAGTTTATCCAGCAGAGTATGTCTCTGGAGCAAGCTTGAAGAGTCTGCTTCAGGAGCCGGAAATGACGATAATGGCACTGTGTTCAGAAAATGTGCAGGGCTTAACGCGGATGGTTCTGCAGGGTCACTACTCAATGCCGTGAGCGGACGCGAGTTGATCAGTGCCTCGACTTGTGCAAGGACAGTTAAAAGCTCTTCGTAGGAGAGGATCTGTTGACCTATAACCTTGAAGAGATGCGTTTTAATTACTTTGACCATGCTTTCCCAACATCCACTGAAATGCGGTGATGCTGGTGGAATAAACTTCCAGTCAATATGATTTATGGAAAGTTTTTCCTGAAGACGAGTATGATATTCTTCCCTGAGAAACTTATAAAGGTCACGTAAATAAGAGCTTGCGCCCACAAAACAAGTGCCGTTATCCGTGTACCAACACTGTATAGGGCCGCGCCGTGAGAGAAATCGTTTAAGGGCTGCCAGGAATGACACCGTGCTTAAATCTGTTGCAACTTCAATATGCGTAGCGTGCGTCGTTAAGCATGTAAAAATACATAGCCAGGCTTTACGGCTTTTAGACTTGGCACAAACTGACTGCACCGAGTAGTTAGAACCAATGCGGACTTGCAGATATATAACTCCGCCGTAAGCACACTCGCTGGCGTCAGCGAAACCTATTAAGTTGATGGTACATCCATCTACCAACCCAAGATGACGCGGAATAGTAATTTGATTGAGCGCGGTAAGCTCAATACAAAACTGGCCCCAAGCGGCGACAATATGGTCAGGGGGTGTTTCATCCCACTCACACTTTGATAGCCAAAGCTCTTTGATCAAGAGCTTGGCGTACAAAATTGTGGGAGCCACAAAACCCATTATGTCCCATAGTCGAGCCACTGTGGACAGCATAGTGCGTTTGGTGCACTTATCATCTGGTGGTGAGACGTCAAACCGAAAACTATCGCAGGATTTGTCCCAGCGTAAACCAAAAAACCTTATGCGGTACAGACTTCTCAAACTCAATGTCTGGAGAAGCCTTATGAGAATCTGGTACGCGTGCGAGAACCTCCTTAGAGTTGCTTGTCCATTTGACAAGATCAAACTGGCCTCGCTTGAAAAGCTGAATAAGCACTTCACAAAGTGAAATTGCTAGGGGAGCGGATATGACACTACAGGCAATGTCATCCATGTACAAAGCGGAAGTGTAGTATAGTATAGTGTAGCGTAGCGTAGCTTAGCATAGCGTAGCATAGCGTAGCATAGCGTAGCATAGCGGAGCATAGCGTAACATAGCGTTGCATAGCGTAGCATGGCGTAGCATAGCGTAGCATGGCGTAGCACGGCGTAGCACGGCGTAGCACGGCGTAGCATAGCGTAGCATAGCGTAGCATAGCGTAGCATAGCGTAGCATAGCGTAGCATAGCGTAGCATAGCGTAGCATAGCGTAGCATAGCGTAGCATAGCGTAGCATAGCGTAGCATAGCGTAGCATAGCGTAGCATAGCGTAGCATAGCGTAGCATAGCGTAGCATAGCGTAGCATAGCGTAGCATAGCGTAGCATAGCGTAGCATAGCGTAGCATAGCGTAGCATAGCGTTGCATAGCGTAGCATGGCGTAGCATAGCGTAGCATGGCGTAGCACGGCGTAGCACGGTGTAGCAAAGCGTAGCATAGCGTAGCATAGCGTAGCATAGCGTAGCATAGCGTAGCATAGCGTAGCATAGCGTAGCATAGCGTAGCATAGCGTAGCATAGCGTAGCATAGCGTAGCATAGCGTAGCATAGCGTAGCATAGCGTAGCATAGCGTAGCATAGCGTAGCATAGCGTAGCATAGCGTAGCATAGCGTAGCATAGCGTAGCATAGCGTAGCATAGCGTAGCATAGCGTAGCATAGCGTAGCATAGCGTAGCATAGCGTAGCATAGCGTAGCATAGCGTAGCATAGCGTAGCATAGCGTAGCATAGCGTAGCATAGAGTAGCATAGCGTAGCATAGCGTAGCATAGCGTAGCATAGCGTAGCATGGCATATCTTAGCATAGCGTAGCATAGCATGGCATAGCATAGCATAGCGTAGCATAGCATAGCGCAGCATAGCGCAGCATAGCGTTGCATAGCATAGCATAGCTAATTAGTGCTTTATCTTACACACAGTTTTAGCACCTACCTTGATCTCTTTGAAGAACAGAACAACAACAAGACGTAATACAATGAGAAGTATGTAATGTAGGTACGGTACCCATAATCACATACCCAAATACCGTCTCAATAGCGGGCGGTACATCATATCGCTCACTACGTACTATGTTAGTTAGTAGCAAGTGCGGAAATATTGAAGCTCCGATCAAAAGATCAATGCCTGCCGGATTCGCAAACTCCGCGTCTGCTAGCGGCAATGACTCGAGGTGAGTGAGTGATGCTACGTCTATATTAGCGTTCGGCAATGTGTCCGTAATACGCTCCACGATAAGCGAAGAAATGTTAAAATTAATGTCCCTATCAAAACGCGAATGTATTTTAATATCTACGGAACCCTTGCAATGTTTTTCTGAACCGCCGATCCATCGGACTATTGAGTTCGTATTTTTAAAGTTATTCCATAATCCGAGGCGTTTGAACAATTCTAACGTTTTTAAATTGGTCTGAGATGCGCTATCTAGCAGAAAACGTACCATGTGCGGCGACCTATTAACATCATATACGATAACTTGCGCTGTCGCTAACAGAACAGTCTTAGACGCCATACATCGCGGCCTAGCACTGCTCTGATCACTACAAGCGCGCGAAGTCCGTCCGCGCGTGCGTGCCGCCCGCGCAATGGATGTCGTACACAACGATATCTCGCCCTGAGGCGTGGAGGGGGAAGTCACCGTGGCCTGCACCTGCGACGTAAGTGTGTCAAGGTTAGTGGCTTGGCTTGACAATGGGTTATCTTTATCGAAATGTAGCAATGAATGATGTTTTTTATTGCATAAGCGACAATTTGTCTTACTAGAACAATTACTTGTTTTATGTTTTATGCTTAAGCAATTAATGCAAGCTTTGTTATCCTTTACGCACTTGAAACGAGCATTTGGATTTAGACCATTGAAGCCGGGACACTTATAGAATTGGTCGTGCACTATATTACTGCACAGACACTTCTGTGAATTATTACTATTAGATTCCGAGCATGTTACATAAGATTGTGGATAAGGGACCCAGTTATTATTACTATTTCGCGATTTATTCAACCTTTGTTTGTTGCTGTAAGTGTTAGACGGGCCAGGTGAACCAGACTGCGTATTATGAAATATTCGACACTGATCTTTGATGAACGAAATAAAACTATCTAGTGTAAGTATTTTATTATTGCGTTCCGTCATCTCGAATGCGCGAATTGTATCAGTGTCAAACTTTTTTAAAGCGAGTTGAAGCAACATAAAGTCGGAAAGATCTTCAAATTTTAAGTTCCTAAGAGAATTAACCGCGGTTACGAAGTTATCAATAAACAGCTGGAAATTCGCGACAGACGCGTCACCGGACAGTTTAAAGCTTGGTCAAAGTAAGTAGACGCTAGGACGCGCGTGTCTTGATATCTGTCAAGTAGTGACTGAAATATGACCTGATAATTCTCAGCACTGGGTGTGACACCTGCAAATACGGACTGGGCCTTCGGTGACAGTTTACCTATTAAATAGTACAACCTGTCAGCATCTGTCAGAGAACCATTATCGTGCACTGTAGACTTAAAACTCGCATAGAATAACGGCCAATTTCGTATATCTCCGTCAAACGACATAATCTCGATTGGCGGTAATCTCGGTTTGCGGGCAACGGGCTCTGCTGAACATTTACCCTCCAATTGCGATTGTATACGCTTAATAATACAATAAAGATCTTCGAATGAGGTGTACGCCTGATAGTTCGGTTTTTCATCAGGATTGATAGAAAGTAATCTTGCGTTATAATTGTCTAACAACTTATGAAAATCTGTTCAAATACCATCTACTGTCATACAATAACTGAGAAATGCTTCGCTATTACTGTCGGAAATAGATGCGGTTTTTGAGCGTTCATAGATGTTTTGAATACGCTCAAATAAAATATTGCGTTTTGCTTCTAAGATTGTCATCTCCTTGTCTTCCGGCACGCGTGACTTCTTTTGTTGCGACATGCTTACTTAAGTATAAGCTAATGAGAATGAAACAAAATAAGAATATCTAATGTACCTATTATTTTACCTAAGTAGGCTAAGTAGGCAACACTTTAGAGCTGTGGAATTAAAAGTTGCTCGAAATGTGAGATTTACAAGACAACTATGATAGTTCCAGAAATAATAATTGAGTATTGAGTAGGTAGCTACATAAAAGTTTACCTACTGATGCGGGCGGAAACAACCATGTGACGGTTATATGAATATATTAGGAGTATAGCTAGGTGCTATAACTGCCTAGGTATAGCGATACAACGAATAAAAACGTAAATGAATCCGACTCGTATGGATAAAAAAAATGGTTCGGCGTTACACCGAAACCGTAGGGTTCTAGGCGACTTGGAGAAGGAAATGGACTGTATACAAAGGATAGCGGGTTTTTAGTCGCCTAGGATTGGATAAAGGAATAGGATGTAGGATTGGAATGGGAGAGATGATTGTGAGTAGGTATAGGATATTCCAAGGATGGGGGGCACTTACCTTGTACGGCAATCTTCTTTGTCTCAGAAGGGCAGTCCCCTGGTGGTTTCGGGATGAAGCTGCTTGATTCACTTCACTACACAAATCACTTCCACTTGCGAGCGGTTTTTTGTAAGCGGTAATAATTATAGCGGCAGCGGCGCGGAGCGGTACGGTATGGCCGACACGTATTAAGCGAAACGAATGTTCTCGAAAGTTCTGGACTGTCTCTCGCGTCGACGATCGCCGCGACCAATCCGCGAAAGGCGTGCCCCTTCTTGGGAATGGGATAGAGAGGGATAGAAACAAAAGGCATCGCTCGCATTGGCCAAGTAGCGACCAACTATTGACGTTGATGGGATTAGTTTCGATGGAAAGGTAGATGGCGCTACCACAGTGGAAGCTTTAATATTCAAATTTTTTTATCCGGACCAAAGTAGCAGCTTTGTCTCGTAAAAAAACGGCTGAATTTATCAATTACTTGCATGCGACAAAACATACGTTTATGCAACTCCTAAAGGTTAACATAGAATTTTCTTGGGCTTGAATGTTACACATTGAAATCAAACTATGGTTTACGGATTCTATCGCGATAAAGGTTGCTATACCTATACTTATCATTATTTTTCGGGTTCCGTACCTCGAAATGAAAAAACGGAACCCTTATAGGATTACTTTGTAGTCCGTCCGTCTATCAAGACCTTTTTTCTCAGAAACGCGTGGAGGTATCAAACTGAATTTACTTTTAACATTTTATATCAAATAGTTAAGTCTACTGTTTCTTGAAGCTGTGAAAAAATAAAATTTTTAAGCCAACGCAATCAAAAGATACAGCCGTTAATGCTTCAAATTTCCGAAAATTTCAAAACTTGCAAGGGAATCAAAACCTTCTTTTTTACGTGGGGAAACTCTTTTGCGAGTGCCTCTCCGAGGGGCGGACAGAGAGGGTATGTCCGACTCCCCGGGACGCAGGTTTACCGACTAAAACCACCACGGTAGCCGCCTCTGCGCTCAAAAGAATGGTACTCAGGGAACGCGGGTGTGCTGCTCCTGGGTCCCGTTACGCTTGTCCCGTAGTAGGGCTCAGTCTCTGAAAGGGCTAGGTTGGTAGTGCCCTCTCATCGCTACCTCGTACTGTGCGAGTACAGTGGTCTCTCGGCTATCCGAGACCGCTGTCTTCTCGGGGTCATTCGTGGTCGCGCAGCCAGATTGCCATCTCTGATTGCCTACGGCCCCAAGGAGGAGTCAGGCTAGTGGCCATTGCCACCGCCACGTCGCCGCCTGTGTCTGCGAGCGGGATCAGCTCTCTCGCGATCCTGCTCGGCGGCCTCCTTCTGGAGCATAACCGCTTCACAGAAGGAGACCACAGCGTCCCACCGGACGTCTTCCGACAACATGGCCTGAATTACGGCCGGTGGAGAAAGAACCCCTCCGATAACAGAATTTAAGACTCGCCGCTCAGATTCCCATGCAGGGCACTCGGAGAGCGTATGCTGGGCAGAGTCCAGGTCACTGCCGCAGTGGTGACATGCCGTCGTCGCCTCGCGGCCGGAACGAATCAAAACCTACAGGATACTTCCCGTGAACTCAAAATCTTGAAATTCGATACGAAGCAATGTCTTATAGCACAGATAAAGGAAAAATTCCGAAAACCGTAAATTTTTAGTTACATGATATAAAAAAAATATTTGTATTTATTTTAAAGTTACTTCTCCTTTCCTCATGAACGTGGAAAGTTAATAAATTGAAATTCATATCAAATACTTAGGTCTATAATACCTTTAAGCTGTAACAAAATCAAACTTCTATCTCAACGCAAACGTCAGCATTTTTTTCAATTAACATACAATATTCGAAATAAGACCGCAAACGCAAACATAAAGTAATAACTTTATTTGCACTTATGAATGATATAACATTTATACTCGTAATATATTTTATAGTTAGTCGATAAATTAAAATTCAAAGTGGGATGAAAGCTGCACTGAATTACATTTTGTATATGTGGAAGATGAATGGATGAGTCGTGCCCCAGCTTCGCATAGTTGCGGACTGAGCGCAGTGGATCTGAGAGTGTGCGGCGAGTAATACGTGCGGGCTGTGGTGGATGGTCATATTAAAAATATGAATTTTAAAGTAGTTCTTAAATCTCTGTCCACAAAAGCAGTGCGGATATTGACGAAAATTTCGAAAGGGTATTAGAAAAATTTTCACATATCTATTTTTCTTTGTTTCTTTGGACAGGCAGCTTTAAAGTCTTCATAAGGCTGGACTAAGCTTGCAATAGACAAATCATGTTGCTAATTGAATTTAGTACTGTCTAACCTACTAAGACTGGCAAGTAGGGTAAGTCATACCAGTCCGTGACACCAAAACGGCTGTCCCAAACCAAAACACAGTAAGGGACTTCGAACAAATTTTACAGGAGGGCAAAAAAAGCTGATTTTATTATGCCTTACCAAACTATGAATCTACAGCTGAATATGATTCTTGGAGATGGTAGATAAGATTACTGTCTACATTTTTGCATACTAAAACTTTAAAAATATAATTCGATGCACGTTGTGTAACACTTACTAAGTTTGGAATGGGATCCAACACTAACCATTGCCCATGGAAACTAAACCAAAACACAGTAAGTAATAAGACATTATTAGGTTTTGTTTTTTTTTTGAAAACTTTTAGCTATGGTAAAAGTTATGATAAAGAAAATGAGTAAATAAATATTGCAGTAAAACACATTAACGAGAATGAACCATGTTAATTATTCTAATTCTTAGAAAGTAAAGTAATTTAATGTGAAAAGTTCCAAATTATAGTAGAAAACGAGGAATTAATAACAAAAACAGATAAACTCAAAATACGAAATTTGATGTTTTCTCACTAATTTAAACCCTAATTCCTGGAGATAGAAACTCCGGCAGGTGTGCTATACCGTGTAATTTTTAGATTTTATGGTCTTTTAAACATATTAATTCCCATATCAATAACCTAGCAAGTTGAAATTTCCAATCCAAAACAAAGTAAGTACGTGTGCCTTGCTGTGTTTTGAATAATGATGTTCGAATCCGCTATTTATCAATCGCATGCTATGAACTATATGCTAATTTTTTTTGCATGCTATTAAAATGCTATAATATAGCATGCTATCGTGCGAAGCGTCAACACCCTTCGTGTGACCGCTAGTTTTAGCACATGTACTATTTAGCGCGCTGCCGCGCTACCCATATTTGAACGTTGGTCAATATAGCGTCGACGAACATGCTATTTGCCTAACGAGTCTGAAGTTAACGCTTGGGGCAGATAACATGGTGAACTGTAATGTTACACATGAATAAACAATACATATACGTATTTGTACATTTCTTCTAAGTATAAAATGTAATAATTATGCACAACAAACTAATAAAAACCAAGTAATTAATAATAAATAAGTCAATTAATTTTATTTCATACTTTTCAGGCTTAGGACTGTATATAATTATATTGAGTTATTTAAATCATTTTTACACACATGTTACACAGATCATTCATAGATACACAGTATTACGTGTACTATCACAGTTTTTTAAAATCAAACACAAAACACTTAACTTTTTAGAACGTAAAATAACTCGCGTACTTATATGCCTACTTAAATCGCGCTAGCCGTCGAGCCGCTAAAATTCGCACGCTACGCAAGTTCACGTCTGGCTCCTCGCGTTAGCACGCGAAGACTGATCGCAAATATCGCAATTCGCAGCGCTGCGAACGTGCAAATTGCGATGCGCCGTCGCGTCGGCGCGATGTTTGATTCTATATGCTATATGCTATTTATAGCACGAACGAGAGCCGAATGAACTTGTTATTAGATGCGAAATAAAATTAGCGTGCTGTGCTATTGTGCTATATGCTACATTAACCACCATTAGTTTTGAACTGGTTATCAGCTGTTACTAGGTTTTTGATTTAGGGTTTGCGGTTTAGTCTGTGCACTTACTAGGTTTTATGGTATCGCTATATTGGGAATGGAGGCCTTTATTGAAAAAAGGGTTTTTGCATATTGTGGGCATTTACTGTGTTAAAAGCATGGTGTAAAAATCTTGATTTCGACAAAAATGTCCCTTACTGTGTTTTGTTTTGGGACAGCCGAAAAGGTCTTAAAGACTTCGATCCCGCTTATTATGAAGATTTATGCAGTTATTATAGGGATGTCCTTAAGTGTCCTAACATTGATTAAATCTCTGAAATATAGTAATTGCAAAAGTTAATGTAATGCAAACATGGTAAGACTGGAATGTTGTCCACAGGTTTCAAGCGAAAACAGTAATAATGATAAGATGATGATGATCTTATCATTATTACTGTTGTAATAATATTTATAAATTTAATAATTTTAAGACATGGCCTAATGGACATGCCTTCAAGCCAACTGGCTCGCCGTAACCGAAAGAGTCTGTCTACATGCTGGATAGACTACAAGAAGGACTACCTACGACTCTGTGCCTCATTCATGGCTTCTGAGGATGCTGGAATTGTATAGAGTAGATGCAAATCTATGCGCCTTCCTGAGGTCATGTGGCAGTGGAAAACGGTTCTTCTCTATCCAGGGTGTCGACAGGGTCTTGGAAACGGCGACACTATTAAGATAGAGCGGGGTATCTTTCAAGATGACAGCCTGAGTCCCTTGTGGTTTTACCTAGCCTTGAATCCCCTAAGCACATTGCTGGGAGATTCAAGGCTAGGTTACAAGTTGCGCAGGTGTGTTTAAGCTATATGCCACTTGTTATACATGGATAATCTGAAATTATTTGCCTGCAGTGATTCCCAACTGACAGCGCTACTGAGGGTCACTGAAACTTCAGTAGCTCTATCAGAATGGAATTTGGAGTAGAAAAATGTGCAGTTATACATGTAAAAAAAGGTAGGGTAGTGGAATCTGATGGTGTACATCTATCAGATTTCACTCAGCTTAGACCGATCCTCGCAACTGATACGTATAAATTCATGGGTATGTCGCAAGCCTTGGGCATCAACGAGACAGACATGAAACAAGCGTTGCGAGAGCGCTTCTTTGGTCGCCTGAAAATGTTCTGAAGAGTCTTCTTTCAGCCGGCAACACGGTACAAGCCTGTATTGGTTGGGTTATACCACTCTTGATGTACTCCTTCGGCATACTCAAGTGGACTGAGACCGAACTGGACGAGATTGATAGGCGAGTCCGTTCACTGTTGACCACATATCGAATTCATCACCCAGGTTTGTCTGTAATGAGGTTGTACATCCCGCGGAAATGTGAAGGCCGAGGGTTTCTAAACGCAAAGGCCCTGCACTACCGCAAAGTGTACAACCTTAGGGAATGTTTTCTTGAGGGCAGTGTGGATGTGCATCGGGATGTGGTTGCAGTTGATGGTGGCCTAACCCCGCTCTCATTGGCGAAAGAGAACTGGCGCAGGCCTGTAGCTTTAGGCGTTGAAGACCGCAGGCTTGTATGTCAGAGCAAGGAAGTGCATGGTAGATTCTACCGGACCTTCACGGACCTGATGTAGATCTATTAGCTTCTGTGGCCTGGCTACGTTTTGGTAATCTCTTCGGAGAAACCGAAGGTTTTGTCTGTGCAGATGAGGTTATCAACACGAGAAATTACCGGAGGTATATCATGAGGGACGGCACAGTAGACCCATGTCGAGCTTGCAACCGACCTGGTGAGTCCCTCAGGCATCTATAGCAAGACGAGAGCACCCGGAGACTATTCTCCGGGTGTTCTCGTCTTGCTAATAGCGAGTCCTTGCACAGACACAACCAAGTAGCCAGGATCACACATCAGCAACTGGCTCTGCGATACGGGCTTGTGGACGTCGAGTTGACAGTTATTACAAGTACATCCTTGAGCCAGTTCTCGAGAATGGTTATGCAACATTGTACTGGGATCAGGAAAGATCAAAAAAGACAAACAAGAGAAATATTTGGACTTGGCTCACGAGATTGTCAATATGTGGGATATTGATTCAGCAATAATTGTTCCGATAGTTGTGTCCGTTAGTATACTTATAGCCAAAACCCTCGAACGCAATGTAGAGAGATTGAAACTAGGCAGTTTGATGCAAAAGGAAATTCTTCTGCAAACGGCTCGCATAGTGAGGAAATTTCTAGCTCTGGAGCCCTAACCACTGGTGACTTGGATCCTATTCCCGTCGTCGGTGGGAATCTATTTTTATATTTTAAATATCATTTTTTTTAGAGTGTTATATTTAAAAATGAAAAAAGATAGGATGAATATGAAAATAAAGAGAATAATAAATAATATTTACTAAAATTGGCTCGTCGCCGAATCATCGATGGTTATCAATATATTTAGATATTTTTGTGTAAAATGGGTGTGTCAATTAATATGTACAACATTTTGTGGCAAGGTAGAATATTAAAAAAGAAATCACCGAGCCGCGCGAAATTCCAGTCAATAATTATTACACTGTTTGAACTTTCACAAACAAATCTTAGAAACTCGAACTGCATATTATAAAGTGAATAGTTAGGTCAGAAGGTAAATATATTTCAGCAGAAGACTATCGCGTACGTGAAATTAGAGACGAGTCGAATACAGCACAAGTGGGACAGTGTGAGTGGCAACGAAAATGGTTCGTACAAGCTTCGTGTCGCCGAAAATGCAAACAGGATATATGATTTTAAAATTGCATTTTGATGTTAGGTAGTAGTAAAGGTAATATTACACTTATAGGTGTATAATGCTAAAACAAAAAAGGTTCTTATATTATTTGCGGGAAGAAGAATTTTGAACTTCACAATGCACAGAGTATACTGGTACTACTACTTTTTTTTGCGTACTCTAGTCATCTGGCACTGACTACTAGTCAGACTGCTCTTATACATAATTATGCCGGCTGTCGTGGGTTCAATTGCTGCAGCACAAAAGAGTTTTGTTAACCATATTTTTTTATCCTACGTATTTTTTATGTTCATTTATTGAATGTTTTCCGCTGTTCTTCTTAGAGCAAATTATTAAAAAAGGGAATATATCTACTTTATCGTATTACAAAAGACCCACTATTGAACTAGTAAAAGATAACGTCCCGAGGTATAGGCCTGTTAGGCTATATTTTCAATAGAAGAAATGAGAAGAAGTCGATCCACCAACCCTACTACACCATTTATGTGTCACGGAGCCTCTATTTGACCGCTCGCTTCTATTTTCTATGATACGGCAGTATACACAATTAACAAGTAGCAGTTAAGGCAAGCGGGTCACTATGGCTGCAGTTGGTTGTGTTATCACCCGGGGATCGTCTTCGATGCTTTGTACTTAATTGCGTGTAGTTATTTTTAACCTGCAGTTACAATATAAGAAAGAAGACGGTACTGTCTCTAACTCCCAGATTTTAATCTTAATAATATTATAAACGTAAAAGTTTGTGAGTATGAATTGATGTATGGATGTCAGGTAATCTTTCACGCAAGAACTGATGAACAGATTTTGATTAACTCTGCAGTAATATAACTTATATATTATATCAGAATACTTTGTCCCGATAATCAAGCTAATATATGTGGTGATGGTTTAATACAAAGTGTCACTTCCCCATTTCAATCCGTGGCGGTCGTAAGAGGCGACTAAGGAAAATACAAGAAGCAAATCGTATGGCCAACGCGACATAGTAGACTAAATCCTTCCATTGACTCACAGTACAACTGTTAACTGTGAAGTAAGTAAGTAGGAAAGGCTTGAGAACCATCCCCCAAATAAGTGAAGTCACGGGCAGAAGCTAGTATTACTATTATTCCAATCAGTCGGTCAGATTTGATTGATACTTTTGCTAAAAAGTATTGCCTTTTGATATAAGTGATAAATCAGTGAGTTATCTTACCCAATCTAAATTAAAATCAGTAGATTACTGTGACTGGGTGTTCTTGCAGCGCAATGAAGTCGCAACTTGCGGGACATTGCCAGGGAAGTTTTTCAGGTCAGAAAGACTGAGAAATGACTTGCTAGTACGCTTGCCATGCCTAACTTCGAATACACAAATTATTGTTTTGATTCTGGATGTTCTTGTAATCATTAGTTTTATGTTTGTGAAAGGAAAAAAAAGGTAGATGTCCTTTAGTTATGTGTCATAGTATAACTGGTATTAAAATATAATTAAACCGTTTAGTTTTTAAAAGAGTTTAATTTTATTGTACTTATTTATGTTTATTTCAATATATTATTATGTATTATAATTAGATTTAAGTTATTACTCTGATTGTTATAAGAATGTAACTATGTAACTAAACCTGTTTACACAGAAAAAAATCGTAAAGGACTTGCTCATATTTGCGTATAATCTAAAAGCATACGTAAAGAATAATGCAGCTGAATAATTTTTTCACCTGTTTTAAGGCGCTGTTATACCTCAGAAGCCGTGAAACACCTAATTTTTCGTCGCGCAACTAGCCATAACGGTACATATTACAAACTAGCGAAAAATAGACCTTAAAGTCAAAAGTCTGAACAAAAGACTTTTGAAAGAATTTTTCATCTGTGTAAAATAGAATCACGGTAAAAAAATCACAAAAACGAGGCAGAAAATAATCTTTCGTCTCACTGTTTGCAATATTTTGATCGTAAGCTGTAATTTTTTTTTTGATAATATTG
The DNA here is from genome assembly GCA_944739405.2 of Euclidia mi. Taxonomy (NCBI): domain Eukaryota; kingdom Metazoa; phylum Arthropoda; class Insecta; order Lepidoptera; family Erebidae; genus Euclidia; species Euclidia mi. The sequence goes on along the minus strand of OX123181.2, from coordinate 35,022,283 downwards.
TAGGAAATCTAATGAACTAAAGAATTACTCTATTTATTTTCATATTATACGTGTATATTTTGTAAAATTAAATAAAATCTGCCAAACGTCTATGATTTTGACGCTCGGTAGATCCCATCAATATCAAACGCTTCGGCAATTTAAACCTTAGTAGCATAAGCGGTGTACTGAGTGTCAGTTGCTAGTTTACGCCCCACCCTGACCTCATCATTCGGCTATGAGCCCTGTGAGAGATAGGTTATGTCGCTTGCGTCTCCGCTGCACGAAATTTTACGTAAACCTGTTTGTTATTGTAATACGCCGATTTGAGTTCGTAATTTCATGTTTTTTGTAATTTCATGTTTACTGAATACTTTGTATCAAATAGGCTTTTCATGTGACTATGGGCACATATAATTAGGACCTAAGTTTATATTCTTGTTGCATTTAATGTGTTATTGTTTCTGTGCTTATAAATATATAATTAGAAGAATAAAATATGGACAATTAAAGAAATAAAGTTCTACGAAGGATTTGTACAAGAAAGCGTCGTAATAAAATAAAAATTCATCCATGGCCAAGTGATTTTGAAAAATGTAACATTTTTATACAAATTATTTTCATAAGAGTCTTTTATGACTGACTATATTTTAGATCGATTATGCATAATCTTCTTAATATATAAAATCCTTGCGTTACTGACTGACTGACAGACACGCTACAGCCGAAACTATTGGGCGCAGGAAGCTGAAATTTGGCATGTATGTTCTTTGGGGACCGTAGGGGTGCACTAAGAAGGGATTTCCCGAAATTCCCACGGGATCGGGCAAAACGGGTAAATGTGCAGGCGTAGCTGCGGGCTTCCACTAGTATAATTATATAAATTATTCTCACAATACATAGATGCCACAGTTTTCAATATTTGAAAGAGTACTAACATAAAATCGAATCATTTTATGTACCCATATTGTAAATTCATTAGCTTGTCAGAGCGCCTGGAGCGCTAAGATGCCGCCACGCCACGGCGAACAATCAAGAGCGCTAATATGGCGCTCCGCAGTCCGCACACAAGCGGTAACGAATGTTGTATTATTGTATTGTGAACATAAACCTATTTAGGTACATCGGGTAAAACTTTGATTATTCATAAACTATTAGGTATGTCTCAGTACATCTAACATATTTCGTCGACGAAAATAATCTTTCGTCTCACTGTTTGCAATATTTTGATCGTAAGCTGTAATTTTTTTTTGATAATATTGTAGGAAATCTAATGAACTAAAGAATTACCCTATTTATTTTCATATTATACGTGTATATTTTGTAAAATTAAATAAAATCTGCCAAACGTCTATGATTTTGACGCTCGGTAGATCCCATCAATATCAAACGCTTCGGCAATTTAAACCTTAGTAGCATAAGCGGTGTACTGAGTGTCAGTTGCTAGTTTACGCCCCACCCTGACCTCATCATTCGGCTATGAGCCCTGTGAGAGATAGGTTATGTCGCTTGCGTCTCCGCTGCACGAAATTTTACGTAAACCTGTTTGTTATTGTAATACGCCGATTTGAGTTCGTAATTTCATGTTTTTTGTAATTTCATGTTTACTGAATACTTTGTATCAAATAGGCTTTTCATGTGACTATGGGCACATATAATTAGGACCTAAGTTTATATTCTTGTTGCATTTAATGTGTTATTGTTTCTGTGCTTATAAATATATAATTAGAAGAATAAAATATGGACAATTAAAGAAATAAAGTTCTACGAAGGATTTGTACAAGAAAGCGTCGTAATAAAATAAAAATTCATCCATGGCCAAGTGATTATGAAAAATGTAACATTTTTATGCAAATTATTTTCATAAGAGTCTTTTATGACTGACTATATTTTAGATCGATTATGCATAATATAATTATATAAATTATTCTCACAATACATAGATGCCACAGTTTTCAATATTTGAAAGAGTAATAACATAAAATCGAATCATTTTATGTATCCATATTGTAAATTCATTAGCTTGTCAGAGCGCCTGGAGCGCTAAGATGCCGCCACGCCACGGCGAACAATCAAGAGCGCTAATATGGCGCTCCGCAGTCCGCATACAAGCGGTAACGAATGTTGTATTATTGTATTGTGAACATAAACCTATTTAGGTACATCGGGTAAAACTTTGATTATTCATAAACTATTAGGTATGTCTCAGTACATCTAACATATTTCGTCGACGAAAATAATCTTTCGTCTCACTGTTTGCAATATTTTGATCGTAAGCTGTAATTTTTTTTTTGATAATATTGTAGGAAATCTAATGAACTAAAGAATTACCCTATTTATTTTCATATTATACGTGTATATTTTGTAAAATTAAATAAAATCTGCCAAACGTCTATGATTTTGACGCTCGGTAGATCCCATCAATATCAAACGCTTCGGCAATTTAAACCTTAGTAGCATAAGCGGTGTACTGAGTGTCAGTTGCTAGTTTACGCCCCACCCTGACCTCATCATTCGGCTATGAGCCCTGTGAGAGATAGGTTATGTCGCTTGCGTCTCCGCTGCACGAAATTTTACGTAAATTTGTTTGTTATTGTAATACGCCGATTTGAGTTCGTAATTTCATGTTTTTTGTAATTTTATGTTTACTGAATACTTTGTATCAAATAGGCTTTTCATGTGACTATGGGCACATATAATTAGGACCTAAGTTTATATTCTTGTTGCATTTAATGAGTTATTGTTTCTGTGCTTATAAATATATAATTAGAAGAATAAAATATGGACAATTAAACAAATAAAGTTCTACGAAGGATTTGTACAAGAAAGCGTCGTAATAAAATAAAAATTCATCCATGGCCAAGTGATTATGAAAAATGTAACATTTTTATACAAATTATTTTCATAAGAGTCTTTTATGACTGACTATATTTTAGATCGATTATGCATAATATAATTATATAAATTATTCTCACAATACATAGATGCCACAGTTATCAATATTTGAAAGAGTAATAACATAAAATCGAATCATTTTATGTACCCATATTGCAAATTCATTAGCTTGTCAGAGCGCCTGGAGCGCTAAGATGCCGCCACGCCACGGCGAACAATCAAGAGCGCTAATATGGCGCACCGCAGTCCGCACACAAGCGGTAACGAATGTTGTATTATTGTATTGTGAACATAAACCTATTTAGGTACATCGGGTAAAACTTTGATTATTCATAAATTATTAGGTATGTCTCAGTACATCTAACATATTTTTAATTTCTAAAATCGATCATTTATAAGTAAGAAGGTGACTTCTCTGTTTGCTATAACACAAGTTATAGTATTCTTTTTAATAATAAAGTACCTAACTAATTATCTTTATTGTAATTACAGTGAAGTTAAAGATAACAGTTCTGCAACGCTTACACACATTTGACTGCAGTAATTCCTAACACGATTTGTTCAAGAGCTAGCCAAGAAATGCCGAACATGTTTTTAACAAATTTGACTCAACTCCCCGTCCCCAGTGATAAGCAAAAAATACAAGAGGGATAGCCGTGACTGGATTTTTCAGAATATGTTGACAGAGGCTTTGCAACAACTGGCGAAGCAAGAAAATGTAACAATCGAGCCTTGTGTATTATCCGTTTATTGGTGCCACGCCAGATGGATTAATAGGTCCAAACACAATTGTGCAAATTTAATGTTATATAGTTGCCTATAAGAATGGCCTGGAGAATAGTATAAGAGCAAATAAAATACAAATATGGAAACATGATAAAAAAGTGAACTGACTAGTCTAAACAAATATTGTGATTGTTATTACCAAATTCAGGGGCAACGCCACGTTACACGCAAACAAAAATGTTTATTTGCTGTGTGGAGTGGCAAAAGTATACCACTAAAATTAGTGATTATAGAAAGAGATGATATTTTCTGGGAGACGAAAATGAAAGAAAAGCTTGTGGCGTTTTATATGAATTGGCAGTTGCCTGAAATTGTTGATTCTCGTCAAGCTCAAGGGATGGCATTGCGAGATCACGGAGAGGAAAATGTTTCATCAGTGCTTGAAGTTTCTACAATACCAAGCCGCAAAAGGAAAGTAAACGAAAATGTGCCTCGTGAACAACAGCAAATAAGAAGTATCGAAACCTCACACGCTGCCTTTAACTTTCGATGAGAATAAAGAATACCTGCCGGGTTGTAGCAGACAGCTAACTTTTGATGAGCTGTAAACTCTGTATTTCGTTAGTAAATGATAAATAAATTTAAATAAATATCTTTTATTATTTATTTTCTTTGAAACAACACATTTATTCCGAAAGAAAATTTGATATTTTTCCATACAAACATATAATATATGTTTGTATGGAAAAATATATATATTTATTATATATATAAATATAATATATATATACATATATCTCTCCTCATATTATGAGGAGAGCTAACGAAAAAGTAGTAACTATTCTATAATTTTTAAGCGACATAGCAGAATCTCATGTATAAGGTATATCCACATATATTTTTGATATTTCATCTATTTTGAAAAATAATAATGGGTTGGGTTTCGAAACGAGTCGCCTGAATTTGAGGGTATTGGTGGTCTAGGGGGCTTAAGGGATTTAGTTTTAATCCCCTTAAAGTAATTTTGGCTGCCGGAGTTGCGTCTAAATATTTTTAAGCAATTTCCAAAAAATTTTAAATACGTCGGCAATTATGCAAAACGGAACGTAGTTTTTGTACTTTATTACAGTTTTACAAATGTCATTTTTAGGTTTTATGTGAAAAATGTGAAACAAAACGCAAACCCGCCATCTTGGAATGATCATATTGACAGCTAATGTCAAATTTGTGCGTCATTGCTTTCGAGCGCCTAGGGTTAGGTTAGGGTGCGACTGTAATAAGTAACTTAATAAGTTATGTTAGGTTCTGTTTCGACCCTTAATCCAAAAATAGGAGCCTTACCTTAACCTTAGTTTATTAAACTAGTGTGAAGAATGTGGAAGTTGGCAGCGCCATACACACCGATGTTTGGAGATTTTTTTTCAGAGGAAACCAAGTATGTCCGGCAAGCAAAAATGGCGAAGAGAGATTCCGAAACCTCCCCTCCTGCCTCCTCTATCACTCACAACCCCTAAAAACGGCGACGTATTTCAAAACCTTTACCATAATAATTATACCTATAATAACAATAGAACATCCATAAATTAATAAAATAAATCAACTTTTACTAAACTTCAATTATCTCGAAACTCGCTTTAGTTGACATACGGCTTTTGCGCTCAGTAGGGCAGTATTGTGGTTTTTAGGGTACCATAGCCAAAAATTGTAAAACGGAACGATATAGATTCGCCATGTCTGTCTGTCCGCCCGTATGTCACAGCCAATTTATTGCAAAACAGATTTGAAAACTGGCAGGAATGGAATTAGATGTAGGTATTCTATGAACCGCTTCACCATTCACTTTTTATATAAAAACAAAACAAAAATAATAAGAGCCTCTCCATACATGGAACTGACTTAATTATTTTTGTCATCTTACGGCACGTAGGTATTTACCTACTTTCGTCAATTATTAATACCTATAACGTCTAATGTAAACCAGTTTTGCTCATGGCTCCACTGAGAACAAAAATTGCGCTATGCCTATATTGTACAAACATATTGATTTATGTAATATAAATTTTATTATCAGTATCTCAATTTAATATGCTAAAACGTTTTGCTTGCGATTTTGAAATATTGGAATACGGATGTCGCCAGAATACGGCCGCACGCGCGAGAATGAAGGGGTGCACCCTGCAGTAGACGAAGCTAAGCGCCCTTCACCTCCCCTGCTTTATCATTTACCAAAACAGTCGCTAAGGACAGCGCCTTAAGATATTCAATAGCATTGTAACATAATTTTACAAGCAATAATCAAAACACTTACACCAAGTACACGTTACTAGAGAAAACATAATTAAAGATTAACCTATTAACAAATTAAGCTAAAACCTGACAAATTGACAATATTTTAGGGTAGTGGCAAATTTATGATGTACGTCGACATCAAACCCTATACGACTGCCTCGTTGGTCTCACGGCATAAATGTGCGCGTGGGATCGGGAGGTCCCGGGTTCGATTCCTGGGTCGGGCAGTGTTATTGGGTTTTTCTGTCACGAAATTCTCAGTAGCAGCACGGAGTCTGGAAATGTGCCCGGTACGGCAATAGGCTCGCCCCTTATTACGTGGGACTAAAGTATATCTGGCGAAAAGTGGGTGTAGAAGTACACCTCTGCCTACCCCTTCGGGGATAAAAGGCGTGACGATATGTATGTATGTATTTACGTCGACGAAATCCTAAGGTGCTTACTTGCATATTGAAATAATGCGCTCGTTGCCTGTAACTATACGTACGTAAACAAAATCTTAGAGAGTGTGGATATTGAACCGGCTAGGTTTGCTTGGGCTTTGAAGTAAGGCTTTGACGCGGTTAGTGGAAAATGTTCGGCTCATCACATTGGCCTTATTATATTTAATGATGCGAACGGCTAATAAATTTATGATACGAGAGTCTTTATGTTGTAAACGGGGTCACAATCCTAGTGGAGATACCAACAGACTGCCATGCAGAGGGTATCGGGTTCGAATCCACGGCGGTCACCAATGACTTTTCGGAGTTATGTGCGTATTGAATTATAAATTATCGCTTGCCCCGTGCCTCGGAGAGCACGTTAAACCGTCGGTCCCTTTTGTAATGAAGATCTTTGACAGTCGTTATAGGGTGTCAGTACCTTCTAAATAAACGGACACTAGTTCAAACCATGGAATATGGCTATCCCTTCGGGTTGCGGAGGTTAGACAAGCAGTCACTCTGTGAAAAAGCTAATATTCAGCCAAATCCGGTTAGATTAGTAAGCGGACCCCAGGTTGAAACTGGGATAACGCTAGGAGAATGAATGAATGAATTTGAGTTGATCATTTATGTGTATAGTATATGATAACATATATGTTTCATAATTTGACTATTCAGGGCGATTTGTCTGCTCACAGGCTGTTTGTCTTTCGGAATTATATGATAAGTGATAGAAAGTTGACCAGTAAAATTATCACTGTACCTGTTTGGCGACGGCGGCTTTTGGTAGTTTTAATCAAATTTGTGTCTAATCGTAGAGGTTTTATTTAAAGGTTGTTTGTCTGATAATATTCCATTCCAGTATAGTTCTAGTGGTCTCATTCAATATTAAAAAAAAAATCTGATTACAGAAAATCCACAAAGTTCCAACGGTTACGCAAGATTCTACTTCCTATTATCGCATTAATTTCTGAAAACAATGCATAAACAATATTATTCACAAACTTCTGAAACTTATACATCAAACTATATTTACAGCCAGTTGTTGAATGCTTAACAAGCGTTCAGTATCATACAATATACTAACATATACCTTTAATGCATATAAAACGTAACCAAATTACTAAGTGACATACTTACAGACATAGCATTAACACTATACATTCAACTCCCAAACGAAATTCAGCACGACTCTGACCTTACAAAACTTCTATTCGTTTTATAACCGAATAGAAGGCACTACACGCATGTGGCTGGGATATGCATAGCGTGTTGTTCCTGTCGAAATTGGCACACTTAAAGTCTCCGGCCACGTCCGCAAACATGAGCTCTTGCTAAAACAGTGGCACGAAACGTTTCAAGCCTTCAAAACTTACAACTGGTTCTGTATTAACGTAAATAATAAATAGTTTCAAATATCTCACATTTTCAGAACGATTCTATTTTTGAAAGGAAAAAAGACTTTTGCAATTTTTATAGCTTCAATGTATAAGATAAAGTATGGTGGAGCTTTTAATTTGCAGATATAAGAACACCTAGACTAGACGACTTTACTACTGTGAACATTAGTCTTTAGAAGTAAAATTTAGGCAAATTAAAATATGCTGTTACTTTGAGATGCAGACTTAAGACGACAGTTACTCGGTAAAGAAGTGTACCTTGGGTTTTTACCACTTTTGAGTCGAAATCAATGATAAAATAAATAAAATGTACATAACGCATTTTATAATGTGTGGCCATTTGCAGTAGTTCGCACAATGTTTTTATATTCTTAAAGGACATTTACAAAATGAAATACATTTAGAAATTCTTACCTAGTAATACATTGCGCCTAACAAATACCGGTCATAAAATTAACAACAAATTTACACGAGCGCGAGCACCGACCTCAAAAATAAACGATGACAGCAATTAAGTCATTCAAGCTCCAAATATAATAGTTGTAAGAAATGAAACAGAATACAAAACAAGAACAAGGACAATAGAGCTTTGCCTAAAGTTCCCTTTAATTTTTTCATCAAATCTTCCCCATCAAGACGGTATTAAGAAGTAATTTCAAAGATCTTAAACATGACAAAGGAAAAACAGAACAGGACCTACAGTCTTCATCTATCTTATATAGAAAATATTTCTCCTGTATGAAACGGTAGCTACTCGTAATAAACGTAAAATGGAGGGCCTTAATTCCAACGCACACATTTCACAATTACGTCAAAGACATGATATGTGGAAACTCGCGAGGTACGAAACCAAATTAGAAAGTCGTATTTGGTTGAGAACGGCTTCCGAAAGATTTTTTTTTTCATTAAGTGAAATCAACAAAGCTTTACATGCAACGTTAATGGCTAAAGTAAAAGCGAGATAGTATGGGTACAGTCAGAGATATAAATCGTTACATAATTAAGATATTTCGAAAAGTTTTATCATATGAACCACTTCTTATTTATTCTCATTATCCATTCTGAACAAAAAATATTTCCTTGATCTTTAAGTAAGAATATAATAATAACTAACCCATACTCTGTCCCATTAACGACATACGAGTGATTATTTAATAGGAAATGTCTTAATTTTTAACTCGATTCCTAAATGAAATTAATTATAAAGGCCTTTTAGAAATATTAATGTGTGTACCTAGTGAGTTATGACGTTGGCTGTACCTATGAGTACTTGAAGAGTTGACAAGTAACGAAGCAATTATTGGAAAACTAACTGATATAATTAATTGAACCATTTGAGCTTGAAAACCACTCATCACTTTGTAATCCAACTCTTAGGATACTGACCATTTTTCTTATTTGAGCATTGCAGAAATAGCATGCAGTGAGTTTTATCGCATCCAATTAATCCGATGACTTACACAGTAATGTAAATGTAATTTAAATATTTAGGAATATTTTTACTTATACCAAATTTCATCATCATCGTCCTAGCGTTATTACAGTTGCATCTGAGTCTTACGCCTTTGAGCACAGGGTCCGCTAACTAGTTTAGAAAAAGGTATAAATACCTCTGTTTTACCGACGCTTCGGCTGTCTTACAACAGCCATAGTCCCGCTGTGACCATGGCTGTTGTAAGATGGCCGATTTATACCTTAAATTAATTAAATATCGCGAATAAGACCCGTTTCCATAAAATTTTATGATGTATACAAATCGCGAAAATTTTAAATCGAGTTTACGAATACACGAAATGCATATAATAAACTTTTAGAGTTTTAAACATCAAAGAAATTGGTATTGTACTACTCATGTTCGAGGATTTTTTTAAAGAATTTTTATGTAAACTTTTATAAACTATATTGTTGAGCTCTTATCGAAATCCCATGGTAAGCTCATTTGAATTTATCCATGGCAATGCATTAATAAAACAAATCTGCACCGATACTAATCCGTGAAATGAAAATAACTGAATATCTGGTCTGATTTAAATTTTACAATCTTATTTTTATTTTGTTTAAACCAGTTACGAGCTTTAGCTGTGTTATTTTTAGGGTCCTGTACCTCGTAAATGAAAAAATGGAACCCCTATAGGATCATTTTGTTGTCCCAAGAAGCTGTGAAAAAATCAAACTTCTAAACCAACGCAATCAAAAGATACAGCCGTTTATGTTGCAAATTTCCGCAAATTTTAGAAACTCGCAAGGTAATCAAAACCTACAGGGTACTTCCCGTGAAATCAGAATCTTGAAATTGTATACTCAGTAGCAGCCCGGAGTCTGATGATGTGCCCGGTAACGGCAATAGGCTCGCCCACTATTACGTGGGACCTAAAAATTCATGGCGAAATGTGGGTGTAATATTTACACCTCTGCCTACCCCTTCGGGGATACAGGCATGAGACTATAAATAAATTAATTAATTAATTAAAAGGTACTACCCCGTTCCCCATGAACCCATAGAGATATAAAATTGAAATTCATATCAAATGCTCAAGTCAAAACAAAAGGCGACTTCCAGTCGATCTAGAATTTTGAAATTTAGCATAATGCAACGTTTTATAGCACATTGGAAAAAAATCAAAAACCTTAAATTTTGAGTTACATATTATACATATTTTTTAAAATAATTATATACAGGTTTGTACGGAACCCTCGCTGTGCGAGTTCGACTCGCACTTGACGGGTTTATTTTTATAAAATGTGCCACATGGATTGACCACAAGCAGGAGTGTCCAATTTCATCAGAATCTGTTCTGCTATTGCTTTGTGATTGGGTAACGAGCATCAAAATTACAATCGTTAAATGACCGCCTCACAGTTTAACACTGTAGTAAGTTTGATTCCCCGGGGGGATGAAATTGATTATGATCATTTTTCATTTTGATTTCTATGTCTTAAGACAACTTACAAGCACGCTAACATTCACAGATAATTGTATTCAGGAGACCATACAAATATTATATGAATATACCCAACTTTATAAACAAATAGAGGTCATGCAAGTCATAAGAAAAGAGAAATAACTCTTTATGAACTTGTAATAAATATGTATTAAAATCTAAAATATATCGCAATCGTATGGCTTAGTGCCAACTATCCAGTTATCTAGTAAAACGCCGGCATCGTCGATATGAAAAATGTTTTCACAAGCCTAGAGTCATTCTAGCTTCTATTTCATATGAACACTTGAAACTATAGTAAGTATATAAGTGATTTTATTTCTAGTGATATATTATTTTAATGTAAATGTAAATAACATGAAGAAACACAGAAATAGTACAAATAGTTAATTGTTTCAGTAGTAACATTTGTGTGCATCATATTATATATAAGTTTTACATACCTCATTAACAACCAACAATTACGATGATATTCGTATTTTTATACCAAATAGACAAAGATTAAATTTGTTCGTTATTGTCAGTGAGCAACTTGCATGTGACACGTGTACATTTGATTAACAAATGCTCGCGGAAATCTATCTAAATACCTAGTATATAACACGCTAGCATCATTAGGTACGTTCATTCTCAACCAGTCCAATTATGGTAGGTACACGTGATATAATAAAGATGCAACCTTGTTAGTAAGAAAGAAAAGAATAGTTAATTTTAAAAGATAATCGCCGTAGTAGGCGGTATACGTATTAAATAATACCGACTATATAGAAATATATTGCCGTACAAAATCACTAGCAGAAGGTTATAGTAGAAAAATGGAAAGAAATGGAAAAGGGAAGGGTGTGAATTCGTTCCTTAAGTCAGCCAAAGTAGTAATTATTAGCAATAATTACCAGCAGTAATTAATTACCGTAGCAGGCAATTAAAAAAACTAATTGCGAAGCATACGATCAATGAAGGTGACCTTAGCACGTCTTTAGAGGACGCGAGGCCATAAATCGTAAGACAAAGAATGCGATCGACGAATGTGACCTTAGCGCGTCTTTAGAGGACACGTGGCCGCAGTCGATCGATTATATCTTATTACTTATGCGGTTGATACACAATTAATTATCACACGCGGCAACAGAAATAGTTATAATATGAAAATTCTTACCAAGCGTAGTGAGCAAAAACACATACCACTAAAACACTAACACTGCTTTGGAACGATTTCACACATACACAGTTAAAAGAATAAAATAACAAGACTCACCGGAAGCGGATTCCCAACAAAACCCTACCTATATATTCCCGTGGGCGCCACTGTAACGTTGAATGCCGTGGGTGTGGCTAAATGAAAATCGTGGTTGAATGATACAATTAAAAATCGGTTTAATTCATCAAAGAATTTAACACATCCTTTAGCAAATGAATTTAATTGAAAAATTAATAATAAATGCTAGTTAAAGAGGTAGAACCAGGGTCGCGTGATTCGGCGATCGTAAGGGGTCTTGTTGAGGGTCCACTTCCGGCGTCGGTCAGAGTTGCAGAGATTTACTTAGCTTCTCGGGACGCTGTCCAGTCGAATGCAGCTAAAAAGACCCGTGCTCCCAGCGCCTCCATATTTATAGCAGGCGCGGAGCCCGGCGCGGCGTCCGAGATGAGTGGGAGGTGCGAGCGCGACGTCACCGCGACGTCACAATATATATATATATATTTTTTTTTAATGGGTGTGTATTATGTAGCGACTACATACCTGCACGTATCGACTGTATATTTTCACGAAGGTAGATTAAGCCCACTGTTCACCGATAAGTTAAGATTGTAATAGGCATGCATTATCATAGTATATAAGCCATATTGTACCCAAAATAAATCAGACGTTATAACATATTGTCTCGTTAATTTTATTGCCATAACCAACATTTTTAAAAGTGCGTGTAGTTGGAAAGGTTTTTATCGTTTAAAGCATTGTATTACATCGTATGACCTACCCGGTGCTTTGATTTTGGTATCGAATTATTTAGGGATAGAAAGACGTCAAAAACATATATTAGCTTGGATGCTAATTCTAAATATCGTAATAATATGATAATCTTGTGGCAGAGACTAGAATATTATATCTACATTTTTTAATCTAGACAAACATGTATTTTTGACTTCTGCGCTGTTTAATGACATAACAAGGGTAATACACGTTCAGTATATTTGCTTCCTTATCAGTAGTTACAATACTAAACAAATATCAATTCAGTTTTATCTGATAAAAGGTTGTGTTACTTTTGTGCTATTTAACTTACCCTTAATAATGTCTTCATGCAATAAATATGAAAACTGGAGATTAAAGACGATTTTTTTTTATAGTAATAGGCGGCAAACAAATAGACGGATCGCCTGATGGTAAGCAATTATATAAGTATGGCGACAGCGTCCCGAGAAGCTAAGTACATCTCTGCAACTCTGACTGACGCCGGAAGTGGACCCTCAACAAGACCCCTTACGATCGCCGAATCACGCGACCCTGGTTCTACCTCTTTAACTAGCATTTATTATTAATTTTTCAATTAAATTCATTTGCTAAAGGATGTGTTAAATTCTTTGAGGAATTAAACCGATTTTTAATTGTAACATTCAACCACGATTTTCATTTAGCCACACCCACGGCATTCAACGTTACATTGGGGCCCACGGGAATATATAGGTAGGATTTTGTTGGGAATCCGCTTCCGGTGAGTCTTTTTATTTTATTCTTTTAACTGTGTATGTGTGAAATCGTTCCAAAGCAGTGTTAGTGTTTTAGTGGTATGTGTTTTTGCTTACTACGCTTGGTAAGCCTTTTCATATTATAACTATTTCTGTTGCCGCGTGTGATAATTAATTGTGTATCAACCGCATAAGTAACAAGTTATAATCGTTCGACTGCGGCCACGTGTCCTCTAAAGACGCGCTAAGGTCACATTCGTCGATCGCATTCTTTGTCTTACGATTTAAGGCCTCGCGTCCTCTAAAGACGTGCTAAGGTCGCCTTCATTGATAGTATGCTTCGCAATTCGTTTTTTTAATTGCCTGCTACGGTAATTAATTACTGCTGGTAATTATTGCTAATAATTACTACTTTGGCTGACTTAAGGAACGAATTCACACCCTTCTCTTTTCCATTTCTTTCCTTTTTTCTACTATAACCTTCTGCTAGTGATTTTGTACGGCAATATATTTCTATATAGTCGGTATTATTCAATACGTATACCGCCTACTACGGCGATTATCTTTTAAAATTAACTATTCTTTTCTTTCTTACTAAGAAGGTTGCATCTTTATTATACCACGTGTACCTACCATAATTGGACTGGTTGAGAATGAACGTACCTAATGATGCTAGCGTGTTATATACTAGGTATTTAGCTAGATTTCCGCGAGCATTTGTTAATCAAACGTACACGTGTCACATGCAGGTTGCTCACTGACAATAACGAACAAATTTAATCTTTGTCTATTTATTATAAAAATACGAATATCATCGTAATTTTTGGTTGTTCGTTTTGTCAAATGTTTATTTTGCTACAATCATTGTTTTTGGTCTTCGATTTTATCTCCTTGTTACTGCCTAACGGTATGTTATTTGCAAATGCATCTATTTATGCATTTACTGTTCATTGTGAACTGAAACATTAAATTCCTGCGTCGCAATTATTTAATTATATATTTTTTTGTAATTTTTTGTGTTGCTAGGATTGTTTTTTTTTTCAATGTCTGGTTTCTATTGAAATATATAAAACATTTAATGATAAATTAATGATAAAATTAAACCGCTGACAGCCGTAAAAATACTTAATTATCAATATGTAACTTGTTCCCTTTTTACAAAATGCTATGCATCTGGTTTTACTAAACCATTTTAAGTAGTGCTGGTTATAATGTGTTCTTGTGTTTACGCAAATGTTATAATATCAAAGATAGATAGATAGATAGATGTATTCTTTATTGCACACCAAAGTAAAGTACATTTTATATAGTGACTTAAAGCTAAGTTTCATGTACAAACGGCGGAATTTCAGAGTTTCAGGTCAATTAAGTTTGATAAATTCAAACTGAATTTATCAAACTTAATTGACCTGAAACTAACTTTAACTAAAGTGGCTATTTACATATAAATCAAATACATAAATTTTATACCTCTTTAAATAACTAAAGTGGCTGTTTACACACAAATTAAATAAATAATTTCAATACTTAAATAAACCCACATTAGTTATTACTATTTATACATAAATCAATAATTTATATACTTTAATAACTAAAGCAAATTAATTGATGTAAGTACAAGTTTAAGATAATACCCTTTTAATTTTCACAATCAACTATTTTAAACTAAAAAGCTGAATAAAATAACTAAATCTTATTCTATTACAGCATAAATATGTTTATAAACGATTGGGTACAGTTTCATTAACAACAATGTAAGACGCATATCTATTCAAAGTTATAATTACCTACATAATTATTTGTAAAGGCCAACAATGGTGCTATTGTTTCTGAGTTAAAGCTCACAAGATAACGCATTGTGTTGTGTTAGCGATTTTATAAACATCCTAACATAAAACATGAATAAATATTTCAGTTATAAATTATCGCAGAACATTATTAAATGTTATATTGTTGCAAAATCAGTTATTTAACTATCTAACATCCTGGCGTTAATGGTACGAATTGTATGTATGTTGAGTCGATTTGATCAGGGTTGCAGGCGTTGTCAGCTCAGTTACCCTATCAATTAGTTTCCGACCTGCTATATCGACCAATAGTTTAAAATGTTCCAAAAAAATCTGCTCCAATAATTGGTTGCGTCACATCGGCGATGACGAAATTCCATGTGAAATTTCTCCGTAGTCCCAAGTTTAAAGTAAGTGTTTTTTCGCCGTAAGTCTTTATTTTCGTACCATTATAGCGGCGTAGAGTGTGTATTGTCCATTTTGTTTAAATGAATGTCTCTGTGGCTTGCAAATAACTGAAATATTTACTCCCGTATCAATCAAACATCTAATACGACTTTTTTGGTTAGTAATAGTGAGGCGGTTGGACGGGTGAATAGCACAGAGATCCCTTGAGATAAAATTTTGTTTCCAATCACACGGCTTAGTACATTTTCTTGCATAATTTCCGAATTTGTTGTGATAGAAACAATAGTGTTTTCTTTCTCGACTGCTCGCTCTTGAACCTGGTCTTGACGAAAAATGCTGACGGTTGAAATACCTCGGATCGCGTCGATAGTTTCTGCAATCGCTCTGAATTGCGCTTTTTTTATATATTTAGCTATAGAGCAACAGTCGCGTCAAAGTCGAGTGAAATTGAGTGAAGTCGAGAGTCACCAATTTGTCTTGATGGTTATTGTAATCAAAATTTACGAGACAAGATGTTATAACGTCTGATTTATTTTGGGTACAATATGGCACGCATTATCATAGTGTATAACTATGATAATGCGTGCCTATTACAATTTTAACTAATCGGTGAATAGTGCTTAATCCACCTACGTGAAAATATACAGTCGATACGTGCAGGTATGTAGTCGCTACAGTTAGGTATATTTCGATACATGATTTGGGTAAGTGGTGAAAAACCAACAGACAAAAGAAAGATACAACAGAAATTTAAACTGACTAAATTTATAGAACCGAGGTCCTAAGAGACACACACGCATTCACTTGTCACTTGTCAATATTACCATGCCGATAAATCCGAATAATATTTTTGCATTAAGGTATCTTTCTGTTAGCTTAAAAATTGCTTTGTATTATGTAATCTAATACCAAACCGGGTTCGATTCCCGGGTCGGGCAAAGTGTTATTGGGTTTCTCCGTTAGGAAATTCTCAGTAGCAGCATGGAGTCCGGTAATGTGCCCGGTACGGCAATAGGCTCGCCCCCTATTACGTGGGACTTAAAACAATTCATGGCGAAATGTGGGTGTAATATACACCTCTGCCTACCCCTTCGGGGATACAGGCGTGAGTCTATAAATAAATAAAAAAAAAAAACCAAACCTTTTCAAGTATTAGGTACCTATCTAAGCAAAAATATTGAGCGGTTACCAATTCTCAGACGCATAAATCCGCAGACGCCTTCAGCATTCGTGTTCCAGTGTTCAACAACATTCGCTTATCGACTGCCTTAAATCTCTCTCGGTAAGTTGAACAGTGAACAACCCGCAATTTATTGTTCTCATTGGTTTGCGATGCGGCTTTACAACGGAAAGTATTCTGCTCCCGTGAAATTGTCGCTTCACGTGTGAATTGGGTGCTAATATTTTTCAACAAGGAAAATACACCTCTTTAGCGCCGCTTTGCACAAGAAATTCGGAGTTTCCCGAGCTTTTTTATTCTTTTAATTTGTATGTAGTCATGCCGATTCTGCCTGGAATTAACCAACAATGGTGTTCCCGTGGCATCGAATTTTCTACTATCCTTTTTAGTTGGCCGACGCTTTGCTTACATACGGGATCGATGTTCTAAATCTGAGGCAATAGCTATATTAGGTTAACCGCTATTTTCTTTTTTATGCAAATAGTTGCTTGGTATGTAACTAAGCAATTTATTTTTTTTACAATTAACGCCTACCGAATAGTGTGGAAGTATTTTGTCCAACCAGAATACAATTCAAACCAGATACTAGAGTTTTGCAAGGACTTATATATTACTTAGGGTATATGACACTAAAGACGGGCAACAAAATGATAGTAATATTTTTTTACGAAATATTAACAAAAACCTTATTGAATTATGTGGAACAGATCCAGAAAAACAATATATAATTTATTTGAAATAAAGTAACTAAACTCAAATGTCAATTCAATGAATAAAATCTGAATTTAATCTTCACAAATAAGTAAAAGATTTTACTGTGTACAGCAAAATTGGATTCAATTTCGTTTTATACGGTAAAATATAATTATTTAGTACGAACAGCTTACATAATGGTATTTTTCATGTTTACACAAATCTTTGCCAGCCGCTTTTATTTTATTTACGTTACGATTTATTACGATGCTGAAAGTTTTAACTAAAGTTTCGAGTCCTGCTTCTTAGTGTCGATTTTGGCAGTTTATTCCTTTAAAACACACTAAGCATCACAAATGCTCAAAATATATCACAAAATAATTTTATAAAAAATAATTGTTGTCGTTGGAACTGAATACAAGATTTCACCCTTAAATGATGCTAGGAAGTGTTTTAATTCAATTTGCCTGAATTAAACTATTTATAAAATGGCAAATATGGAATCATGAGTCACTCATCATTTTCATTATAACACTTACAAACGGTAACTGAAAACGTATACCGTATAACACAGAAACAGTACACAATGAAATTAAATAGTCTGCCGCTTCAGTTTGCGCAAAATCCCAGGTTTAAGCGAGGATTCAGCGCCCAAACTATCTCATGAACATAAAAACGTGCCTTTATATAATTATGCTAGGAACATTTAATACCATACAATATACACATACATGTCATACATTGCCACACTAAAATAGTTTCGTTTTATAAACGACTCTCTAACTAGCTAGTTTTACTAACATATTTAGCTAAATATGTTAGTAAAACTAGCTTAAACAACGTTTAAAACGTGTTGCCTAAGTGTTTCGAATGCCTTTATGAAGTTAGACGTAAAGTAAGTCCTAGTTTCAGAGAAAATTGTAGAGACACTTGCTTTTTACCTTACCGTGTACTCTGGCTCAAGGATACTTTGTGCCACGTTCTCGAGACCGAAGTAGAGTACCTCAGACCAGAAACTTTGTATACATACCTGATGTACATACTAATTTGATTAAAGTGGAAGTAAACTTGGTTCAAAGGAGAAATGTGTAGTAGTGCCGGTATACTTTAAAAGATGTCATGAAACGAATGACGTTATGTGTGTTGTATTCTTATTAAGCGCCTATTTGATATGCTTTATAACTATGCGTATAGCGTAAGTGCTTACAGGTAGTAGAGCCTTGCTGATTTCAGCATGAATGGGCCGGCTCGCCTGGGGAAGTATTACCCTCTCACAGAAAATCGACGTAAAGTAACAGTACCTAAACTGTTGCGTTTCGTTCGGTGAGTGACAGCGCCGGAGGCCCTATCCCCATTCCTTCTCCCTCATTGCACTCCTCATCCTATCCCTTTTCCCAACCCCAAGGGGCGGCAACGCACTTGTGACTCCAGTAGTGTTGCTTGTGTCCATGGGCGGCGGTAATTGCTTGCCATCAGGCGATCCGTCTGCTTGTTTTCCGCCTATTACTAAAAAAAAACAAAAAAAAAGTAGTATAAGCGGTCGCCTTACATTTTATCACTACACCGAATGACGTGGGTTTGATTCTGCCGTGCTTGTGATAAACACAGTAAGTGACATGAAGACAGTTTAGAGAAAAACGCGCTTAAAGATTTTTTCTTTATTTTTAGCATTTCTGCCTTAATATAGATAAAATCTAAGTTCTTACAAATGTATAACGTAAATATAGGCATGTTTTATAGGTGTTCTATTTTATTTTTTAATTACATGTAATAAATGTGTTGTAAATCTTAAAAATATATTTGTGTTAAGTAATGAAGAAAATAAATAAAAACATTTTCTTATTATTACTACAGTAAGTGTGTGACTTACTGTAACTATCTTTAGTTGTAGGTACATACTGTAACAATGATTATGAAATAAGATAAATGTTTAAATAGAAAAACAAATATGATATTTTTTGCTTACAGTAACTTAAGCACTTACTGTAATTATAGCTTGAAGAAATATGTAAAATTACAGCAACCCTCATAAAGCACCGACACCAACTTTAATTACATTTTTCTTAATTATTTGTAAGAAAATGAAACATAACTGATGTTACGAAATCACAGTTTAATAAAACAAGTACAAATAACTTTGTGAAACTAAAAAAAATTAAAATCAGTTCTATTATTTAATTATTTATATCATTAAAAATGGCTTAACGTAACCAAAGGTAATCATTCGTATATGTACAAAACTTCTTCGTGCATTAAACAATATCAAACAAACTAAGCACTATCTCTTAAACATAACAAGTTTATAGTTTTTCCATGAAACTCTTATTAAACTATTAGTTGTACTTCTTTGTACACAGCAAAAAACATAAAAAGACAAAGGCACTTTTATTTCTGATAAGACTTATTTACCTTTCAGAACGAGAAAAATAAAATAAAATCTTCATATAAATTATGAGATCTTAGTTACACTAACTAAAACAAATCAGTCTTACAAATTATTATTCATCAGTCCTATCATTCATTTAATAAGTTTTATAACCTATTTGTAGAAGTTTAAAAAAACCTTAAAAGTGTTTTAAATGACTAGTAAAATGTAGACTTAAAAATATATTTTCCAAAGTTACACTAAGAAAGTTTAAGGGTTGCCTATTGTTTACCCGAAGATTATATACCATAATCTCATATTCCCGAATTTCATTTAGGTACCCAAATTTCATTTGCCCGAATGTTTTGTTTGCCCTAAAAGACATGACATACTTTTAATTGCCCGAAACTTAGATACCATAAGATACGAGTGCCATACGTGTTGTTTTTCATATTTTTAATTGTCATAATAATAATTAGACATAATATTTAAACGCCATAATGATTATTAGACATAATATTTAAATGGTTATGTATCAAAATCCCGAATTTTAAAATACCGATAGATGAAATCCCGATAATTGAAACGCCGAATGGTTGTTTGGTCGAAAGTTTAAAATCCCGAAGTTTAAAATCCCGAAAAATAAATTAAATATTATTATCAACAGCTAGTGCCTGAGGTTAGGTGCGAAGAACTCATCATCATCAGCCTTTAATAGTCTCTCCTTTGAAAGGAGGAATTGGCCTACTGTACCACGCTGGCCAAGCGCGTTGGTATAGGGTTTGTATCAAGTTTTCCTTCCCTTACAGTGCTGTTCTCTGCATTATATACTCCCTCTGTCGGCTCTTACGACACCCATGGGATGATATGTGGTGGTGACAATTCGTATTGTTAAGGCGCCGTGTACAGCTACTGAGTTCAGCTGTTGCTGTCACTGTCGGATTGTATAAATAAGAAAGAGAAGCGCGACGACGACGGGACGTTCAGAACGAGTTATTTATCATTAAATACATTAATCCTTACAAATATCTTATTCCAATCGATAAATAAAAACAACAGTTCCCTTTATTATTATATATTACATCACTGTTATTAATATTATCAAGATTTGTTTATAAATAATACAGTTACAATTGCTACAATTTCAATTTAAATGGTTATTTTATGGTTTTTTTTAAACGAGAAAATTTACCGAAAACGTGTTTTGAACACAATGGTCTCCCCATAAATATGATCAAGATTAACATATATTTTTTTATGCTGCTCTAAAATGTATACATTTGGCTAAAAAACTGTTTTGTGAAGCCTATTTTAACTAAGTACAGCGCCTTAATCTGTCACCACACGGACAACGACGCGACTAACTAAACGCCTTAAAAATTTTAAAATATATACAGTAAGTAATGCACTTAAATTATTTGTTCTAGACAAGTCTACACATAATATGAGGTATTCCTAAACATAATCACAGTAAGTTCCACTTTCTGTTGTTATGCTAAGGTAATGCAATAGTATGTTTTATTCCAATTACTTAATATAGTAACGACAAGTGCCACTTACTGTTAATATGTTTAAGTCGTACTTGGTGTAATAAAATCGTAACTTTATAATATTTATAGTAAGATTGCTTACTGTAGTAAAACCTAGGTAAATTGATTTAACTTTATGCAAAAATCAACCGTATGTGCCCATACTGCATTCATAATAAGTGCATCTTGGCGCCTATTGTGTCTTTCTGTAATTATGCTTAATCTTATTTCTTTATGTAAGCCACATTTTCAAATTCTGTTTATACAGAATTGTAGATCTCGATCTCTACTTTCTGAATATGTACTTAACTCAATATCGACAAAAATGTGACTTACTGTGATTATCGCATGGGCGGCAGGATTCCCACACGAGGCAACACTTTGTGTGATACGCTAATTGTTATTTCGGCGAAAAGGTAATTTAAACCATAACATAGTTTAGTCTCAAACCAGTTTAGGCGAATATTGTGTCATATTATGCTGATGAATCGTATCTATATGGAATACTATAGTCACAGTGAAATCCTTAAACAGGATAAATGGTTTGATAAAATGTTTTAGAATGATACTAATATCGTAGAGTATTGTCTTGGGTCATTGCGATGCCGGCTATTAGCGTATTTTCTCAAGAAAAACAAACCAACTACGTTTTTACGTGAATAAAGGTGATTTTCCACCAGAGTGGCGAGACGAGACTAGGCGAGAAGAGAATTGAAATCGCACTGACCCTTTTCCACTAAAAATTGCCATCGCGAGCTCGCGCGTGACCGCCGCGCCGCCCGTAGGCTTCATTAGATAAAGATATAGGTACAGTGCTGTTTGAGTTCGTCTTGCAATACACATGCAATTTCTATCGCGAGAAACGTGTTTCTGTTGCAAAGTTAATTTATACTCTATGTCGGCAGCAATACGGTTCATTTTTACACAAACAAATATTTCAATTCACGCCTCGCATATTCTCGCCAATCCACACTGTTTCCACCAAAGATGCGCTGGGAGAGAATTGAAAATTTGCCATACAAATTTCAATTCTCTCCTCGCCTCGCCTTGTCTCGCCACTCTGGTGGAAAATCAGCTTTATATCTTTCTATTACGCTCAGCTAAAATACTCTCGTAAAATGTTACTAAACCTATTTTCACGCCTACTTTTATTCTTGCGGCGTAGAATACCCAATTCCATTCTACATCCTAAAGAATAGGGCCCTTAATAAATTTACTCCGACGTAAACATTGACAGTGGCCGAAAAAAATTAAATTAGCTCCTGACTTGAATGAAAAGAGATCTTTAACTAATTCATTCTGCGTCGTCTTGAAACGTTTTGATTTTAAATACATGTAAATTTCAATAGCCTCTTGTTTCTGGGTAAACATAGGCCTTTATATTTACTCTTATAAGAGCGCGAAGCTTGTGTTTGTGTTGCCAAATTTCCTTCACATGTTAGGTCAATGCGCCAATGTATCAATACTCTGCTAGCAAACGTAAACGAATTATACCCGTACAATGTACACGCTGCCAATACCAGGTAGTAAAAGAACAAAGAAAGCAAGTACAGTTTTCAAGCATGACTGATGGCTGGACGTTTTGCCACACGTTTTACACCAGCCGTATTATGAGAAAGCTTAGTCCGTCTTTAAAATATTTAGGTCAATTATTATAAACGTAACATAACTCGCGAAATTTTATAATTATCACAGATTTCAAGCATTATTTGAGAAAAATAAAATGTGGGAAAATCTTTTTCAGGTTGGCTTAACAAAAATTATGTTGATTCTATTTTGTTATGGGTGGTTTAATTTTAAAACAAATCATATTTATCGTTATATTTCTATGCAATTTTTAGACCTCTGGTTTCAAGGTGAACGACTTGGATTGCAACCGTGACAGCGCTTAGATGATGATTATAACATTTCTGTGATATAACATACATTTGCTACTACATACCATACTGTTGCCAATATTGACCCACAGGGGTCAATATAAACGGTCAATATAAATGGTCACAGGGGTCAATATAAATTCAAGTGGACATAATGATAGTCAAATATTCGAAAAAATTAATTGACTTTCATTTTTAATTTGTCCTTGTTATTTATTATCCGAAGCTAGTGGAAACAAACCGCAAACGAAACCTAAAAGTAGGTACTCGTAGCAATATATTATTTATCCATTATTTGTACTCTTAGTAACGTTTTTATTAGCAAGCACTCGTTTTTGTACACATTGCTCAAAGGGTAAAATATTGACAGGAATAGCTCTTAGATTATTCCACATTATTTGTATCATACTAACAGATCTGACACTCGTAATAAACACGCTGTCTAATATCATTATTTTACATTTTAACACTTCTGCTATCAATGTACCTATTTATTTTCAGCTTAATAATAAACAACGTCAAAGTTTTATTTAAGATTTTCCATAATCAAAACTAAACCCGTAAACATCAGAAGAAAGTAATTCGAAGAAAGTGAGTTTATTGCGTAAAAATACAAAGAACAAATATCTAAAAATCTTTGTATTTATTAGGCCTTGTATAGGATCATTTATTGTTTAGAGACCTCTCCACAGACCCACAGTACCAGGCAGTGACGTAACCGTAACTCTCTTTACACATCCTCTAGGGAATATAGGACCGACGAATATCATAATACACTTGTCGATAGGTATCAACAGCCCACTGTATTTGTTTCTATATCAGACAGGCTCCGAACACTCGTCAATCCCTGAATTCAAGCAAAGCACACGCTATTCCCGGATCTTTTGACGCAAAACATTACGAGCATTCCAGAATAATACTCTGCCTCGAAAATATAGTAAACACTTTTTTATGGTTAGAACAAATGCTCAAAGTACTTCACATAAGTAGAAAGCTTTTTGCTAAAATAAGTATTTTTTATTTTTTCGAGCGTTTTCTATTGAAGCATAAATACTAATTTGTGAAATAATATGGAACTCTATTTCTATGACCGAGAACTCCTAGAGAGACGTAATATTTTCTTTGAAATGTGATTTTAGATTTATTTAGTTTTGCTTGCAGGTTGGAATTTTGGAATAAAAAACATTTCTAGGTTTCTACACAGTAAAAAAGATCAGAAGAAAGACTCGAGTATTTGTGGTGTGGAAAGAGAAATTTGACGGCCGCTTGAAAATGACACCTTTTGTTTCGCCCATGATAGCACAATGACCAAAGTTGCATAATGCGGAGTATTGTGTTGTTTCACGCGAGGCGTTTCTTATAAATATCAGGCGTGTCACTGTGGAATTTGTGTAATTGTTTCGAGTTAACGTTAAAATTAAATCCAAGTTATTCATGATACCGCATTTAACAATTTACAGTACTAGCTTGGTCTGTAGTCGATTTACACTAAGACAACCTTATTGTTTGTCTCAGCTGTCCATGGCAAGACATGAGAAGCAAAAGGATCCTTTTGAACATCAAATATACCGTAACCACTAAAATTTGGAACAATTCAGACACACTACACGTACTTGTATGCGTTCGTGCAAAAGTACTGTCTTTATAACATTAGTATCTGTAAAGTTGGCTTTACATAAGGTGGGCATGTGTTTGAAAAGTGAGGATAGCATTTTCGCCAACGTAATTAAAGAATAGCTGAGAATACACATATACCTTTTGTTTTTCTTCAAGCCTTCTATATTGTACATGTATATTTTAAGTGTATTTATACTGTTTTCTATTATTTTAAAGAATTATTGGAAGTAAACAAAATAATGAAGTACCTATAAGTGCGACGGCCTTTCGCGATATGTACCATAATTATACCACCTTTGAAAAACCGTTATTCTGATGATCTTATTCTGAAAAAAAGACATACCCGAAAGACAATATAAAACGAATGTTAAAGAACTCGTAAGCCTAATATCACAATCGGTGCTTTGAATAATAAAGATGGGCCCACAAATGGGATCAAATCATTGTTTATGTAGATTAATGCGTCTGCACACAACATGATGTCTCCCCTTTGAGCACAACATTTGCTTTTTATGTATAAGGAACATAATACAGAATGTAACGTAGAGGTGTGACCGTGTACATGGGTCATATTATGGTGATGCATATAAACAGGTAACAGGATAAACAGGATATATTAGTGCATCGTACAAAATATAGTACATACGTAGCACTTAGCGCAGTGTTAGATGGTGACAGGGCTGCGTCACACTACGATATCTTTGCAGCCAATACTAACCTAAAACTGAGAAGTACTTTGACTTTGATACTTCTCTCACCACATCGATTCAAAGTTGCACCATTACGTAGACAATTTTGTACACAAGGGGCTAAATGCACAACATTATGGTTTCTAACTGTGCTGCCGTCCTTTAACTAGAACCCTGTTTACCCTCAAATGGTCGATTTTGAGATTTGAATGGAAAGTATTACAGTTTTAAATTCTCTATCTTTATGTCTAAGAACCATATCTCTACCACTTACGGTTATAGAGATATTAACACATGATTTACCGTTAAATGACAAAATATGCAACAAATGCTTGACTAAAAAGTGACTATACCACGCTTCTTAGCTTAATGCACGTTTGAGTACCTTAGTTTCGAAATTCGCCTAATATTTTTTACATTTTATATACGCTTAAACTACGTTAATTGAATATTCTTGACTACAAATATACTAAGAGCGTATAACTTGCTTATAGTTAAGGATCAATTTTGATAAAACAGGAATAAAAACAATGCTATAAACTATTTATGATAAAAACCTTATCTTAATTCTGGTTAGACGACCATAACGGTATTTTTGTCAAGTAATCAATATTGCGATTTGCTCAAAACAGTTCGTAAAAACAGCGTTATTTACTTCTAACATGGAATTTGTTCAAGAAAATATTAGTCATTCTTAACTTAATAACGGCTATCCTACGTTCCCTAACTAGAAACACGTTATCCGTTTCTTGCGCTTTATTAATTCTGGGAGCATGCGGGGATGCCATATGCGCACGAGGATGGGATATGCGCGCAGGGAGGTTTGTTATTCCGCTTGGAGAGCTTATAGCGTGCAAGCGTACGTCATCGCATCGTGTCCCCGCAAAAACTCAAATATGTCGGGGAACATTAAGAGGTAAAATTCGAAAATTTGTGTAATAATTAACATTATCTTCCTTAATATCTCCACCGAGTTTGAGGGAAGAATAGCAGGCCAACGAATTAGTCATATTTATAAAATTATTATGACTGCCTTGTTGGTTTGCTATTATCCCTCAGACTAGGCAGAGTGACTTCCTTTGACAAGCAGGAACTGAACAAGACTAGCCTCGTATCCACCATTGCAGTCAGTCAACCAGATTGCGGTCAAAGCACCCAAAGTAAGGCGAAAGTAAAAGGCAAGATACTATATAGGCAGCAGCATTAAGTATCAAGGACTTCCGCCACTACGATCTCCAATCCGTCTGCCAAGCGTGGCGATCAAAGCAAAATCTCTCAAAAATGAGCCACGCACGAAAAAAATGGCCTCTTTTCCCCGGCGGCCTCGCTGTTCCTGACTCAGATAACGGCCATGGTAACGGCGCGGAAAGCGGTGCGATAAATCTCCGGCAGAGATTCGTCGCAATATTCATTGAAGATCATACAAGCATACGCTCCGACCAAAATCAAAAGAGACATTGCAAGTGCGAAGTCGAAGCACATCGGTAGAATTGGCAAGAGGCTTGAGCGCCTTCCTTCGGGAACTCGTGCATTCTGGTCTCTTGCCAAAGCTATCGAAGGGAACTTCTGTAAGCCATCCTTTCCACCGCTACACATGGCAAATGACTCCTTGGCCCACGACGCAAAGCAGAAAGCCGATTTTCTGGGCAAACTCTTTGCATCCAACTCGACCTTGGATGACGGGGGACAGGAACCGCCTACTATACCGCTGTTGAAGGGCTGTATGCCGGATATTCGGTTACACCAACGCGCAGTGGCACTTCTGTCCCTCGCTATCCATAAATCGAGTGGGCCTGATGGAATTCCTCCTATTGTGTTGAAGATGTGCGCTCTAGAGTTGCCACCAGTTTTTACACGCCTTTTTCGGCTCTCTTACTCTTTTGGCGTAGTTCCACCCGATCCCTAAAAAGGCGATTGCTCTAACCAGTCCAACTACAGACCGATAGCCATAACCTCCCTCTTCTCGAAGATAATGGAGTTCATTATTAACTGCCAGCTCCTTCGGTTTTTAGAGGATAATCAGCTGCTTAGTGACCAGCAATACGGCTTTCGTAAGGGTCGGTCAGCTGGTGATCTTCTAGTATACCTGACACATCGTTGGGTACAGGCGATCGAGACAAAGGGGGAGGCTTTGGCGGTCAGTTTGAACATAGTGAAGGCCTTAGATCGAGTCTGGCACAAAGCGCTTCTTTTGAATCTCCCTTCCTATGGGCTGCCCGAGAAATCATGCGAATGGGTCACCAGCCTCCTTACAGATAGAAGCATAAAGGTCGTAGTTGACGGTGAATGCTCTGACGCCTTGTTTGTAAATGCTGGTGTCCCTCAAGGTTGCGTGCTATGGCCTACTTTGTTCCTCCTGCATATCAATGATATTTTGCTAGACAGCGACATTCATTGTTATGCAGATGACAGCACAGGCGATGCTTTATATACCGGCCACGCCAACATTTCTCGGGAAAAAATCATCGACAGCAGAAATAAACTTGTGTCTGAAATTGAGACCTCCTTGGAGATGGTCTCAGATTGGGGAAGACTTAATATGGTCCAATTTAACCCCACAAAGGCACAAGTTTGCGTGTTCACCGCTAAAAAACTGCCGTTGGTCGTATGTCCTCGTTTTGAGAGCACCCCTTAACTGCCACCTCCAGTATTGGAATACTTGGTGTCGACATATCGAGCGAAGTCCAGCTCCGCGGTCACTTAGAGGGTAAGGCTAAGTTAGCCTCGAAGAAGCTTGGCGTGCTCAATAAATCGAGACGTTATTTCACTCCAGCCCACCGCTTGCTCCTTTATAAGGCGCAGGTCCAGGCGCATATGGAATATTGTTCTCATCTTTAGGCAGGGGCACCCCATTACCAGCTTCTCCCTCTGGACCGCATCCAACAGAGAGCCGCTTGAATTGTCGACTACCAAGATATTTGCAACCGGTCAGACCCCTTGGCATTGCGTAGAGATGTCACCTCGCTATGCATCTTTTATCGCTACTACTATGGGGAGTGCTCCGAGGAATTGTTCAGATTAATCCCTGCCGCCTCTTTCCGCCATCGTTCTACGCAACAGCATTTCCATCCCCATCATTTAGATGGTTGGCAGTCCACAACGGTGCGTTTCTCTAGAAATTTTCTGCCTCGCACATTTAAAGTGTGGAATGATCTGTCGCCTGCGGTTTTTCCGAACCAATACGACCTTCAAACCTTCAAGAAAAGAGCGTATTCCTTTTTAAAAGGCCAGCAACGCACCTGTGACTACTCTGGTGTTGTTGGTGTCCATGAGCGGCGGTATTCGCTCAACATCAGGCGATCCGTCTGCTCGTTTGCCTCCTATCCCATAAAAAAAATAAAAAAAACACATCACACTCCGATGAGGCTGTAGAAGCTATGGTATGAGGACATATCTCGGGCTATAAAAGCTAGCTTCAAAACCCATTACACCGTTGTCATGGGAGATTTTAACGCGAAACTAGGCAAACGAGCGATGATGAGCTGAGGGTGGAGCAAATTGGATATGGACACCGGAACTCGCGGGGCCACTTGCTGGCTAGCTTCATGGAGAAGGAAGGACTCTTTATGATGCATTCCCTTTTCAAAAAGCAAGAATGCCGCAAATGGACCTGGATAAGTCCAGATTGTGCCACCAAAAATGAGATCGATTTCATCATGTCAATGAAGACGTTAATATTTAATGACATCTCTGTGATCAGTTCGCATAAAGCGGGCCGCGGTCACCGAATGGTAAGAGACATATTGAATATTAGTCCCAGACTCGAACGGTCGAGATTGATGAAGTCTACGCTCCTACCAGCACCAGTTCAAATCTAAAACCCCGAGAGCTTTCAGCTTGAACCGCAAAACCGCTTCGAATGCCTGGGAGAATGTGTAGTTGTGGACGACTTTAGTGACAAGTTAGTGAGTGCTGTCCATACAACGGGCTTAAAGTTCTTAACCCATGAGAAGGCGCGCCCTAAAAATTTACACGAGCAGGCGCGCGTGAGCAAAACTCTTACGCTACTTCAAATGACGTTTTCTTTAAGATCAATTATATTTTACTAGAAATTTGCACTTTATGATAAATTAAAAGCCTTTATTTATTTAAGTAAAGTGTTTCATGAATAGTAAATAACAATAAAAGCAGTCTGTTTTGCAAATTAAAAATATATTGCAATCTGGCCTTATTATTTGGCTAACTTTACATAAAAAATATATAAAAAACAAAATCACAATAAAAATTAACGATTTTATCGTATATGAGATCTTGAGTTATTTGTCTTTCATAACACATATGGCACATAAAAGTAACATGCTCGGTGCACACTTATATACTGCACAAAATACACGCTTTTTTGAACGCATTTTGATAATTTGGCATATTGCGAAAGTGACGTTTTGTGAATGTGGCATTGAGCGCCTAATGCTACTGATATAGCTATTAGTTATACGATAGTTGATTTGCCTAGCATATTTCTATGCATATTTGATTCTCTGCATGCCATTTCTTAGGTGTACGCTCTGTTAAGCCCGCGCAAGATTTGTTTTTTAAACCCCTATAACATTTTTCCTGTACGTGTTACAGAGTAACACACTTTTAAAAAAAGAATACTTATTGATATCTTGCATCCGTATATATAAAATTCTTGCGTTACTGACTGAATAACAGACAAGCTACAGCCAAAACTACGGAGCGAAAGAAGCTGAAAAATTTGGCATGTATATTCCTTGTTGACTATAGGGGTGCAGTAAGAAGGGATATCCCGAAACTACTACTGGATCCAGCAGAAACATTTAATGTGCGGGTGTAGCTGCAGACATCCTCTAGTTTGATATAGGTCTCAATATGAACACTTGATGAAACCATCCATTCTTCTTTGAGGGGCTTGCCGATCACCCACTGTAGACCTTGTTTACTGTAGTTAATCAATAAATGTGCATAATAACTACGAAAACACTATCAAATCACTTTTGTTATTAACAAAAAAATACTTATACGAACGGGCGCGTGATGAGCAAAATGCCGCGCTTCTCGCATGTACCACTCACAAACCCATCACAACGCAGTCATGGTGGCACTGAGCACCGCGGGAGTTGGTCAGAGGAGAGGGGGTGAAATTTTATGAAGGTACTGAGAAGCTTGTAGTGACATAGTATAGCTAAAATTGAAATTTACAGTAATGAATTTATGCGTGAGCAAAATGCTCATAGCGCGCCTTCTCACAGTTAAAGCCCATGACGATTAAAAGAGCCCATAAAATCTCTGGTCTGATCCTCGAGCTTATACAGGAAAAACCTAAGATGCTTTTGCATGCCTCCGACGATATGCCAAAGTATTGGCGGCTTAATAGACAGATCTCTAAGTCTCTGACTCGAGGTCTCCGCAAATACAAAACTAAGTGTGTTCAAGAGGCAATCGAGCAGATTACGGTTCCAAAGTGTTCAAAAGAGATCTGTCTATCGGGCAGGTCAGCTGACAAGGCTGAAAACGAATGTTGTCAGAATTATCTCTTCCAGACCTCAGCTCCTGGACGAGATTGAATTGTTCTTTGGCCAGCCATACACGACTACACGACTACCTGTTACTACTCCAGTCACTGACCCTAGAGCTGGATTGACCCGACACTATACCGAAGATATCCCGGACATGACATCCCGTTAGCATGCACGAGATAAGTGTGGCCCTAAATCAACTCAAAACCAACAAGGCACCGGGTGCTGACGGAATTACGTCAGAGCTTTTAAAAGTTGTTGGCGCACCTGCCGTGGAAAACTTCAAAAGCTATTCAATTCTGTCATACTCGAGGGCAAAACGCCACAGGCATGGCACAGAAGCGTGGTGGTGCTTTTCGTCAAGAAAGGCGATAAAACCCTTTTAAGAAGTACAGACCCATCTCACTCCTGAGTCACGTCTATAAGTTGTTTTCAGGGGACGTCACGAATCATCTCGAGACCAAGCTAGACGACTTCCAGCCTCCCGAACAAGCGGGTTTCCGTAAAGGCTATAGTATTATAAACCACATACATACGCTACGGCAGGTTAAGTCTGAGGAGTATAACCAGCCTCTATACTTGGCGTTTGTGGACTATGAGCAAGCCTTCGATTCGATCGAAACCTGGGCGGTACTGCAGTCTCGCCAACTGTGCCATCGAAGACTATCAATACGTCGAAGTGCTGAAGTGTTTGTTCGAAAACGCCACCATGTCAGTCCACCTCCAGGACCAGAGTTTAAAACCTATTCAACTATAGCGAGGGGTGAGGCAAAAAGATGTTATATCTACGAAACATTCACCGCTGCGCTGGAAGACGTCTTCAAGGTTCTGGACTGTGAAGGACTCGGCATCAAATAAACGGAGAGTACGTACACCTTCTATTTGCTGATTATATCGTAGTCATGGCTGAGACCATGGAAGACCTCAACACAATGCTCGATGGCCTCCGTAGAGTCTCCCAACAAGTAGGTCTTAAGATGAACATGGACAAGACGAAAATCACGTCTGACTTACATGTCGTACCAGCCATCCATGTCCTATTCAGGTTGGGAACTTTACACTCGAAGTTGTCGACAAGTACGTATAACTGGGAAAATGATCCGATTAGGTAGGTCCCACTTCGAGAAAGAGGTCATTCGTCGAATCTAATACGGTTGGGCGGCGTTCGGGAATTCACGGCATATCTACCCATCCGATATGCCGCAGTGTCTCAAGACAAAAGTCCTTGACCAATGTATGTTGCAAGCAATGATCTATGGAGCCGAGACGTGGTCATTTACTATGGGCCTTATCCGGAAGGCCAGGGTCACCCCGAGGGCAATGGCTATGCTCGGTGTTTCCTTGCGAAATCGAATAAGAAATGAGAGATCCGCAGGAGAACCAAAGTCACTGACATAGCTCTCCGAATAGCCAGGCTAAAGTGGCAATGGGTAGGGCACATAGCTTGAAGAACCGATGGCCGTTGGGGCAGGAGAGTTCTGGAGTGGCGACCACGCACCGGACGACGCAGCAAGGGTCCAGATGGCCGGCCCACCTTGTGGGAGGCCTACTCCCACAAGGTGGGCCGGCCATCTGGATAAGATTGCGGGAAGCGGTTGGATGCGGGCGACTCGAAATCGAGTCTGTATGGAGAACCTTGGGGGATACTTATGTCCAGCAGTGGACGTCTCTAGGCTGTTATGATGATGACTATGTGATTAAAAACATTATTACCATCTATTATACGTAAATATAATACATATAAAATTAAATAGCCACTATAGAAATAGTGCCTTAAAATATATTTTTATAGCTATTAATTGCTTAATAAGATTAGAAAAATAATCAAGGCTGTGCATATAATTTTCTACAAATTGCTGTATATGTTGATGATAAGTGAATTAAATGTCTTGATGATAAGAAAATTTATTTTCTTAAAACTTTTTAATTTAATTGATTCAATTTTCATACTACATTTTATTTAATTATTCAGTTTTGTTATATGTGATGCTTACCTATAAAGACATAAGTAACAATTGCAGTAAGAAATACCTGTTTTTAGCTTAGTAAGCAAGCATATATTTTTTGATACTTTTTTATTTTTCGCTTAAACTTAGCTTAAAAGAGTCTATCCGTGTGGTGACGGATTAAGAATACGGATTGTCACCACCCCATATCATCCCATGGGTGTCGTAAGAGCCGACAGAGGGAGCATATTATGCAGAAAACAGCACTGTAAGAGAAGAAAAACTTGATACAAACCCTATACCAACCCATTTGGCCAGCGTGGTATAGTAGGCTAATTCTTCCTTTCAAAGGAGAGGCCTAGTCCAGCAGTGGACTGATAAAGGCTGATGATGATGATGATGATGAAAAGAGTCAAAGGTGCTTTAGCCTCTTCTTACGTAAGGTACTAATGTATAAATATTTTTAAAGATCTTAGCTACAAAACAGTTAATGGACTTAGCGCGTTTATAGTTAAGCATTTTAGGTTAAATTTATTGAAAATTAGAACCCTCATAAATTTAAAGAAAATGCTTAACTAAACGATCTCTAAGTGTAGGTTAAAGAGGCTTTTGTGCGGTAATAAATGTCAAAAATAATGTGCTTTTAACTAAACCCAAAAATCCTGTTTTTTATATAATTTTAAGTACATTTCTGAGCAGGATATATCCTAAATGACGCTGGTAAATATTTGTTTAAATTATATTTAATAATCATTGATTTATGTATAATAGTTTTCTAGAAACAACGATTCCCGCGTTTTTTTACGTTTTTCTCCAAAACCACTTTTTGGGGTTAACGTGGTTTTAGTTAACGGACGGCAGTGTGCATAAGTGAACCATTTACAAACTCTATTGGTTAGTGCATAGGGTTCCCACCAAGAACTTAGGGTCCCAAGCCAACCTCACCTGCAAGTGGTGCACCTGCCGATCAACGGACGAGGCTCTGGCAAACAAAATATCCCGATAAGCGGCAATAGGCTCGCCACCTATTACGTGGGATCAAAACACTGGCGAAAAGTGGGCGTTTAATATGCCTCTGCCTACCCCTTCGGGGATACAGGCGTGAGTCTATGTATGTATGTATTGGTTAGTAGCTCAAGTTTAACAAATGATTTTTTTTTTTAAATTAAATATTAATCAAACGATCCTATGGAGCGATGACTGAGGTGTAAAAAAACGTTAATATTTCAGATGATGATAATTTGCGAACGATAAACAGGTACTTACAGTATATTTTAAGGAAGTACAATCGTAATAAAGTATTTTTTATCATTCATTATCAGCTGTCTGAATATATAAAATCCTTGCGTTACTGACTGATTGACAGACACGCTACAGCCGAAAATACTGGACGCAAATAGGTGAAATTTGACATTTATATTCCTTGAGGTGTGTAGAGACGCACTAAGAGAGGATTTGTGGAAATTTTTCCCCTTAGAAGGTTAAAAAGGTTGTCAGTTTGTATGCATTTTTTATCCCTTTAATGGATTTACTTCAAACTTTGTATATTGGTTCCTCAAATGAAGTTTGTGAACAGTAAGAAAGTCTTTTTGTTTTTTTTACCCTAAGTGGATAAAATGAGGAGTCAGAATTTGTATGGAACCTTTTTATGTCTTCAAGTGATTAACTTCATAGTTTGTTTATTGGATCCACAAATGACGTTAGCGAAAACAAAAACATTTATTTGAAAATTCTTCCCCTAAGAGGGTAGAAAAGAGAGTACGAGTTTGTGTAAAACCTTTTATTTGTCAATCGAATCACGTTCATCTGTATATATAAAATCCTTGCAATACTGACTGGTTAATAGACATGCTACAGCCGAAACTAATCAGCGTAAGTATATGAAATTTGGCATGTATGTTACTTAAGGAGTTTTTACAAAACATTTTACCTAAGGGATATTTACGCGTGCGAAGCAGTGGGCAAAAGCTAGTCAATATATAATCTGAATTGAATAAGTCAATATATAATTTGGTTGAATCCAAGGTCTGGTGGTTTGCATATTAAGCTATAGTTGCATTTTTTTGGAAACTTTGTATATAACTTTAACATGTTTGATGCTCAATATTGCAACAACGTCAGAACGGATATGGATGTGGCTCTGAAATGTTTGAAAATTGAAATACCTACCTCAGGTGCACCAAATTTCATACAGGATACCTACATCCAAAAATGAAAAAAAAAAAAACAAAAATGAAGCTGCTGACACAGCTAGTCGTAACGTGAATGAGATAAAACGACTAAGGATACAAAAGATTATAATCAAAGAATGAATTGCTATTTTTACGTTAAAAATCCAAATCAGTATAGTTAATCATGAACGTCATAAACAAATCGGCGTGAGTAACACAGTAACAAAATAACTTACAATATTTACACAATATCATAATTTCAATTATTTGCCGGGAGCTATGGTCTTTCGTACATTTCAGGAAAGTGTTAATTAATATTTGTAGTACAAAAGTACACTTATCCGTGTGGTGACGGATTAAGAATACGGATTGTCACCACCCCATATCATCCCGTGGGTGTCGTAAGAGCCGAAAGAGGGAGCATATTATGCAGAAAACAGCACTGTAAGAGAAGGAAAACTTGATACAAACCCTATACCAACCCGTTTGGCCAGCGTGGTATAGTAGGCCAATTCCTCCTTTCAAAGGAGAGGCCTAGTCCAGCAGTGGACTGATAAAGGCTGATGATGATGAGTACAAAAGAGTACAGCGAAATAAAATAATGTTCTACTTTCTTAAATATTTTTATTATATTTTGTTTTTCTGTATTTTCTTTATAATTTAAAAGTGGTTTACTACGATCCAGAATAAACTTACCTCTCACTTTAATAGGTAAAAAACGGCACCAACAATAAACATTCTAGGTCTGAAAGGTTTATATACCAAGCATAGAAACCTAAGATTATATAAGAAACTGATAATTTGTTGTCATGTGCTAGCTTATATTTTTTTCTTTAATTCAGTGTTAACGCTACGATAATTCTAGTTTAGTTTATTAACTATATTTTGCTAGGCAAAGAGCTACAATTATAATGGCTTTGACCATAGTTCACCACGCTATCCAGACGTAGATTATAAAGTCTTATAAACTACGTCTGGTTAGCGTGGTGAAAGTCTCGAAGGAAACATGTAACCTTATTCTGACAAGCGTATATAAGTATAAAAAGCATTTTAACCCATATCCAAAAAATTTACAGAATTTTTTCAGTCGACCTCATAAAGACATTAGATAAATTGCTTTACAGTTTGTGTAGATAAAAATACCAGCTCAAGGTATTTGCATCAACTCAAACTCTTCTATATTTCATTTAAACTAGTCCAATCATTACTGATACTCCAGTCAGGGGTCTAAATTCAGGGGTGTGTGCCTGGGGAAACTGGGGATTGAACCCGAGACCATCATCTCGGCAGTCCGTTACGTACACCGCTGTATTTCTAATTAAAAGCAATTAATCTCGTAAAGCGTCAGTGTCGTCGTCGTCCTACCGTTATTCCGGTTGCATCCAACACCGCTTACTAGTCTAACCAGATATGACAGAATATCAACTTTTCTACAGAGTGACTGCCGTCTGACCTTTAGAACCTTAAAGCTTGTTAAAATGCGGCAACGATATTTAAATGTTATTGAATTTATTGAACATCCACAATACTACTACTACTGAATAAATATTATGTGACATAATTGTTATTGTATTAGAATTCACATTTTTTCTGTATTATATAATTTTTTGTATAATCATTTTGTAACTAATTTATATTTTCGCACCATCTATGGTAGAACATGTGATCAAATGTATTTATTTAAAATAAGACCTGTAATTTATAACCATGTTCTTGAGAATAAAGACTGATTCTGATTCTAATATTACATGTACGGTATTAGGTAATAGAAGGATAATTTCTCAAATAAGTTGAAACGGAACGCTATTAAGATAACACGGAGTAGTTATAAGCTGTAGGGCTCATCGCGGGATGTGGATTTAACTCCACGTTTCATTAGTTACATTAGCGAGATCTGAGACCCACCCGGATACTGTGATAACAATACATTACGAGGGGACAAGCGGTTAATGCTTCGAGACTTAGTCCAACCTCCACTTCGTCAAGTATTCTTTCTTTTCTTCAAGTTTACTCCCCACTTCAACGATATTTAAAAGCGATTAATTTTCCCATAAAATACTGGTCAACTCTTGTAGAACCTATCGGGAAATTTTAAGATTCTAATCAACTTTAAATAGAAAAATCTCAAAATTTGACAAGATTGCACTAAGCTCCGGAGCCTATGATGGTACTGAAATTAAATATTACGCAAATTTTCTACCACCTAAGCATGGAAAGGCGGCGGCTGAACACAGAAATAGAATTAACCAAATCCCTTTGACGAAGTTCGTGTTTGCCGGCAACTCGGTTAAACAGCGAAATTATGAAAATATATAATATAAAAAATATGATAATATAAAAATGGTGTTCTTTTACGGCGAGCATAGTGTTGTTTATTTTATAAAGATTAACATGAATCTGTGTGAGCATTTTAAAAATTTATCTTTTTCTTTTTGAGGCAAAGAACAGTCCCATTTAAACGTAGTTTTTATGTTATGGGAGCTTTAAAATTGCATAAAGTCTTAACTTCATATTTTTCTGGACCTGTTTATGTCAATGAATTCTTCCTAAACGGGTGTCAGTTTTAGTAAATATTTGGTATGTTTAAATAGGTTCTTGGTTTTCTTAGATACACAATTATTTTCAGTGAATATTATAAAGTTGGACGGTAGGAAAAAATTGGTAGGCTAGAAACGGAAAAAAGCAGCAAACGATTAACGTAGCAGACGTTTATACAAAAAAGCGAAGTAATGAAGCTTATGTATAATTCATTAACGCATAAATATATAATCTTTAAACATATAATTCCAATTTCAAAACTTCCTTCACCTAGCATACATACCTACACCGCATCGATCGAATACAGGTCTGTAACAAGTTCGTTTGATTATCATAATACCGTTCGGTGGTAAGTACGACGACAAGATCGTTTGTCAGTCCTGAATATATTGTCGTAGTAATTCATTCACATACATTTCGTCTCGAATCGAACTTTGTAGGAGATAAGTTCCGAACAAGTCGAGATTATCGACTGAATAAATCAGGGTCGAGGTGCCCAGGAAGATTTGTTGCGTGAAGAGTGAAGAGCACGTCTTATCTCTGAGTTTTGTTCGAAACAATGCTCCTGATTTAGTATACGTACTTTGTGAGACATGGATACGACAAATTTAAAATGTGAGGTTGGGTGTATATTTTTTTATTTCGTTATGTCTAAACACTACTGAACGGCATTGTACGTAACGTATTAAATAATAGCATTATACATCACAATAACACGTGGGTTATAATAGTCACAACTGTTTTATAAGTAACTATTTTTATACAACTTAAAATAAGAAAAGATTCTTAATTCTGCGGCATCTTTGTATGTTTATTCTTTGATTACTCAAAAACATCTTGACCGATTTCGAAAATTCTGCGTTTGTTTGAATGACGTTATTCTGAAAGAAACAATGGTTAAAATGACAATGGGCAAAATGGTACCCGGCTTCAATAGATATTATTGTAGTGTCGTTTAAAAGGTCTTACCGAGAGGAACAATATTTACTATAGCCGCCAGTCTCAAATCTGATTGCGTTTGGAGATAAACGATAGTCTTACTAACTAATAAGAACTCTGTTCCTTCGGTTTTCATTTGCGTTCCAGGGCCAAAGGAAACTGGTTTAGACAGTCCTGGCCCCGGCGATAAACATACATATACGAGTATATAAGGTACCACTTATCTATGTAAGAAAATGAGTACCAAGGTAATATTTTCTGCATTTCCGTTCATGTTTTCTGTTAATAACGCTTTGCATGGCAAAGTCTTCCGTAAGACTTTGCCATGCACCTTTCCTTTTAACTCAACTCGAGCTCCGCTGCTCCCGAGCGCGAGGTGTGCGTAGGAGCAGCGCAGGAGGCGTCGGTGTCCGCGTCAGTCGCTCGTTCGTTTTGCGCTCGTGACGACGTTTAGCTGATGTTTAAGTTTCTTTTGTGCTTTCATAACTCACTTTTATTAATTACTGGCAGCTATCACGAATCATTTCCACCAACCCATCGTGGATCACGTACACGCAGACGAATTCGTCAATACCACAAGGCAAAAAATAGATACCCTGAATCTTCTGCATATGTACATAGAAAGAAAACGGCTTAATCACTGAAGAGTAGATTTTCAAAGAATGGAAGCGAGCCGGATA